>OY293421.1:15020029-15620029 GCA_958502065.1 Chrysolina americana | reverse complement strand
CGCAACGCCCGTAACGTCCGCAACGACCGTAACGCCCGCAACGCCCGCAACGCCAACAACGCATGCAACCCCCGCAACGCCTTCAACGCCCTCAACGTCTTTGAATTAATGCCACTTTGGTGAAAAAAATACAATCATTTTGCGAATAGAGACTTTTCACTATGTTCTAACCAGAACGTATTAACCGTACGTAGATACTTGTGAGTTAGAAAATAAAACCCGTGGAATTTGAAGAGAGCAATTTCTAACGCTGTTCTAACCAGAGGAGTTAACCTTTAGTTGACACTAGGAAGCGAAATTAAAAATAAATTCTCACTCCTAACATAATTTTCTTCCAATAATAGATTGACCGCGGTGGGACAAAATTCGTTCTTCTCCTCAACGCTTGCAACGCCTACCACGCCCGTATCGCCCATAACGCCCGCAACGCCTGCAACACCCGCAACGCCTGCAACACCCGCAACGCCCGCAATGCCCGCAACGCCTTCGAATTAATGCCACTTGCTCTCAATCGATTTTAATAAAAAAAATTAAAAGTATTTTGCAAAAAGAGATTTCTCACTAAGATCTTCCCAGAACGTACTAACCGTACGTAGACAAATGAGACTTAGAGAATTAAACATATGAATTTTGGATAGAGCAAACTTAAACGCTGTTCTAACCAGAAGCGACACATGAAAGCGAAATTAAATATCTTACTCCTAACATATTTTTCTTCCAGATTGACTGCAGTGGGACAAGATTTATTCTTCAACTCAAAGCCTGCAACGCCTGTAACGCCCGCAACGCCCGTAACGCCCACAACGCCCACAACGCCCGCAACGCCCGCAACGCCCGCAACGCCCGCAACGCCCGCAACGCCCGCAACGCCCGCAACGCCCGCGAAGCCTTCGAATTAATGCAACTTTCTCTTAATCGATTTTGCTAAAAAAAATACAAATATTTTGCGAAGAGAGCTTCATCACTATGTTCTAATCAGAACGTACTAACCGTACGTAGATACTTGTAAGTTAGAAAATAAAACCTGTGGAATTTGGAGAGAGCAATTTCAAACGCTGTTCTAGCCAGAAGAGTTAACCTTTCGTTGACACTAGGAAGCGAAATTAAACAAAAATTCTCACTACTAACATAATTTTCTTCCAATAATAGATTCACCGCGGTGGGACAAGATTCATTCTTCTCCTCAACGCTTGCAACGCCTACCACGCCCGTATCGCCCACAACGCCCGCGAAGCCTATGAATTAATGCAACTTTCTCTTAATCAATTTTGGTAAAAAAAAAAATATTTTGCGAAGAGAGCTTCATCACTATGTTCTAATCAGAACGTACTAACCGTACGTATATACTTGTAAGTTAGAAAATAAATCCCGTGGAATTTGGGAAGAGCAATTTCAAACGCTATTCCAACCAGAAGAGTTATCCTTTCGTTGACACTAGGAAGCGAAATTGAACATAAACTCTCACTCCTAACATAATTTTTTCCAATAATACATTGACAGCAGTAGGACAAGGTTTATTCTTCCACTCAACGCCTGTAATGCCCACAACGCCCACAACGCCCGCAACGCTCGCAACACCCGCAACGCCCGCAACGCCCGCAACGCCCGCAACACCCGCAACGCCCGCAACGCCCGCGAAGCCTTCGAATTAATGCAACTTTCTCCTAATCGATTTTGCTAAAAAAAATACAAATATTTTGCGAAGAGAGCTTCATCACTATGTTCTAATCAGAACGTACTAACCGTACGTAGATACTTGTAAGTTAGAAAATAAAACCCGTGGAATTTGGAGAGAGCAATTTCAAACGCTGTTCTAACCAGAAGAGTTAACCTTTCGTTGACACTAGGAAGCGAAATTAAACAAAAATTCTCACTACTAACATAATTTTCTTTCAATAATAGATTCACCGCGGTGGGACAAGATTCTTTCTTCTCCTCAACGCTTGCAACGCCTACCACGCCCGTATCACCCACAACGCCCGGAACGCCTGCAACACCCGCAATGCCTGCAACGCCTTCGAATTAATGCCACTTGCTCTCAATCGATTTTAATTAAAAAAATTGAAAACATTTTGCAAAGAGAGATTTCTCACTAAGATTTGTCCAGAACGTACTAACCGTACGTAGACAAATGAGAGATAGAGAATTAAACATATGAATTTTGGATAGAGCAAACTTAAACGCTGTTCTAACCAGAAGCGACACTTGAATGCGAAATTAAATATAAATTATTACTTCTAACATATTTTTCTTCCAGATTTACTGCAGTTGGAAAAGATTTATTCTTCAACTCAACGCCTGCAACGCCAGTAACGCCCGCAACGCCCGTAACGCCCGCAACGCCAACAACGCATGCAACCCCCGCAACGCCTGCAACGCCCTCAACGTCTTTGAATTGATGCCACTTTGGTGAATAAAAATACAATCATTTTGCGAAGAGAGACTTTTCACTATGTTCTAACCAGAACGTATTGCCCGTACGTAGATACTTGTGAGTTAGAAAATAAAACCCGTGTTCTAACCAGAAGAGTTAACCTTTCGTTGACACTAGGAAGCGAAATTAAAAATAAATTCTCACTCCTAACATAATTTTCTTCCAATAATAGATTGACCGCGGTGGGGCAAGATTCGTTCTTCTCCTCAACGCTTGCAACGCCTACCAAGCCCGTATCGCCCATAACGCCCGCAACGCCTGCAACACCCGCAACGCCCGCAATGCCCGCAATGCCCGCAATGCCCGCAACGCCTTCGAATTAATACCACTTGCTCTCAATCGATTTTAATAAAAAAAAAATTAAAAACATTTTACAAAGAGAGATTTCTCACTAAGATCTTCCTAGAACGTACTAACCGTACGTAGACAAATGAGACTTAGAGAATTAAACACATGAATTTTGGATAGAGCAAACTTAAACGCTGTTCTAACCAGAAGCGAAACTTGAAAGCGAAATTAAATATAAACTCTTACTCCTAACATATTTTTCTTCCAGATGGACTGCAGTGGTACAAGATTTATTCTCCAACTCAACGCCTGCAACGCCCGTAACGCCCGCAACGCCCGTAACGCCCGCAACGCCCGTAACGCCCGCAACGCCCGTAACGCCCGCAACGCCCGTAACGTCCGCAACGCCCGTAACGCCCGCAACGCCCGCAACGCCAACATCGCATGCAACCCCCGCAACGCCTTCAACGCCCTCAACGTCTTTGAATTAATGCCACTTTGGTGAAAAAAATACAATCATTTTGCGAATAGAGACTTTTCACTATGTTCTAACCAGAACGTATTAATCGTACGTAGATACTTGTGAGTTAGAAAATAAAACCCGTGGAATTTGAAGAGAGCAATTTCTAACGCTGTTCTAACCAGAGGAGTTAACCTTTAGTTGACACTAGGAAGCGAAATTAAAAATAAATTCTCACTCCTAACATAATTTTCTTCCACTAATAGATTGACCGCGGTGGGACAAAATTCGTTCTTCTCCTCAACGCTTGCAACGCCTACCACGCCCGTATCGCCCATAACGCCCGCAACGCCTGCAACACCCGCAACGCCTGCAACACCCGCAACGCCCGCAATGCCCGCAACGCCTTCGAATTAATGCCACTTGCTCTCAATCGATTTTAATAAAAAAAATTAAAAGTATTTTGCAAAAAGAGATTTCTCACTAAGATCTTCCCAGAACGTACTAACCGTACGTAGACAAATGAGACTTAGAGAATTAAACATATGAATTTTGGATAGAGCAAACTTAAACGCTGTTCTAACCAGAAGCGACACTTGAAAGCGAAATTAATTATAAACTCTTCCTCCTAACATATTTTTCTTCCAGATTGACTGCAGTGGTACAAGATTTATTCTCCAACTCAACGCCTGCAACGCCTGTAACGCCCGCAACGCCCGTAACGCCCGCAACGCCCGTAACGCCCGCAACGCCCGTAACGTCCGCAACGACCGTAACGCCCGCAACGCCCGCAACGCCAACAACGCATGCAACCCCCGCAACGCCTTCAACGCCCTCAACGTCTTTGAATTAATGCCACTTTGGTGAAAAAAATACAATCATTTTGCGAATAGAGACTTTTCACTATGTTCTAACCAGAACGTATTAACCGTACGTAGATACTTGTGAGTTAGAAAATAAAACCCGTGGAATTTGAAGAGAGCAATTTCTAACGCTGTTCTAACCAGAGGAGTTAACCTTTAGTTGACACTAGGAAGCGAAATTAAAAATAAATTCTCACTCCTAACATAATTTTCTTCCAATAATAGATTGACCGCGGTGGGACAAAATTCGTTCTTCTCCTCAACGCTTGCAACGCCTACCACGCCCGTATCGCCCATAACGCCCGCAACGCCTGCAACACCCGCAACGCCTGCAACACCCGCAACGCCCGCAATGCCCGCAACGCCTTCGAATTAATGCCACTTGCTCTCAATCGATTTTAATAAAAAAAATTAAAAGTATTTTGCAAAAAGAGATTTCTCACTAAGATCTTCCCAGAACGTACTAACCGTACGTAGACAAATGAGACTTAGAGAATTAAACATATGAATTTTGGATAGAGCAAACTTAAACGCTGTTCTAACCAGAAGCGACACATGAAAGCGAAATTAAATATCTTACTCCTAACATATTTTTCTTCCAGATTGACTGCAGTGGGACAAGATTTATTCTTCAACTCAAAGCCTGCAACGCCTGTAACGCCCGCAACGCCCGTAACGCCCACAACGCCCACAACGCCCGCAACGCCCGCAACGCCCGCAACGCCCGCAACGCCCGCAACGCCCGCAACGCCCGCAACGCCCGCGAAGCCTTCGAATTAATGCAACTTTCTCTTAATCGATTTTGCTAAAAAAAATACAAATATTTTGCGAAGAGAGCTTCATCACTATGTTCTAATCAGAACGTACTAACCGTACGTAGATACTTGTAAGTTAGAAAATAAAACCTGTGGAATTTGGAGAGAGCAATTTCAAACGCTGTTCTAGCCAGAAGAGTTAACCTTTCGTTGACACTAGGAAGCGAAATTAAACAAAAATTCTCACTACTAACATAATTTTCTTCCAATAATAGATTCACCGCGGTGGGACAAGATTCATTCTTCTCCTCAACGCTTGCAACGCCTACCACGCCCGTATCGCCCACAACGCCCGCGAAGCCTATGAATTAATGCAACTTTCTCTTAATCAATTTTGGTAAAAAAAAAAATATTTTGCGAAGAGAGCTTCATCACTATGTTCTAATCAGAACGTACTAACCGTACGTATATACTTGTAAGTTAGAAAATAAATCCCGTGGAATTTGGGAAGAGCAATTTCAAACGCTATTCCAACCAGAAGAGTTATCCTTTCGTTGACACTAGGAAGCGAAATTGAACATAAACTCTCACTCCTAACATAATTTTTTCCAATAATACATTGACAGCAGTAGGACAAGGTTTATTCTTCCACTCAACGCCTGTAATGCCCACAACGCCCGCAACGCCCGCAACGCTCGCAACACCCGCAACGCCCGCAACGCCCGCAACGCCCGCAACACCCGCAACGCCCGCAACGCCCGCGAAGCCTTCGAATTAATGCAACTTTCTCCTAATCGATTTTGCTAAAAAAAATACAAATATTTTGCGAAGAGAGCTTCATCACTATGTTCTAATCAGAACGTACTAACCGTACGTAGATACTTGTAAGTTAGAAAATAAAACCCGTGGAATTTGGAGAGAGCAATTTCAAACGCTGTTCTAACCAGAAGAGTTAACCTTTCGTTGACACTAGGAAGCGAAATTAAACAAAAATTCTCACTACTAACATAATTTTCTTTCAATAATAGATTCACCGCGGTGGGACAAGATTCTTTCTTCTCCTCAACGCTTGCAACGCCTACCACGCCCGTATCACCCACAACGCCCGGAACGCCTGCAACACCCGCAATGCCTGCAACGCCTTCGAATTAATGCCACTTGCTCTCAATCGATTTTAATTAAAAAAATTGAAAACATTTTGCAAAGAGAGATTTCTCACTAAGATTTGTCCAGAACGTACTAACCGTACGTAGACAAATGAGAGATAGAGAATTAAACATATGAATTTTGGATAGAGCAAGCTTAAACGCTGTTCTAACCAGAAGCGACACTTGAATGCGAAATTAAATATAAATTATTACTTCTAACATATTTTTCTTCCAGATTTACTGCAGTTGGAAAAGATTTATTCTTCAACTCAACGCCTGCAACGCCAGTAACGCCCGCAACGCCCGTAACGCCCGCAACGCCAACAACGCATGCAACCCCCGCAACGCCTGCAACGCCCTCAACGTCTTTGAATTGATGCCACTTTGGTGAATAAAAATACAATCATTTTGCGAAGAGAGACTTTTCACTATGTTCTAACCAGAACGTATTGCCCGTACGTAGATACTTGTGAGTTAGAAAATAAAACCCGTGTTCTAACCAGAAGAGTTAACCTTTCGTTGACACTAGGAAGCGAAATTAAAAATAAATTCTCACTCCTAACATAATTTTCTTCCAATAATAGATTGACCGCGGTGGGGCAAGATTCGTTCTTCTCCTCAACGCTTGCAACGCCTACCAAGCCCGTATCGCCCATAACGCCCGCAACGCCTGCAACACCCGCAACGCCCGCAATGCCCGCAATGCCCGCAATGCCCGCAACGCCTTCGAATTAATACCACTTGCTCTCAATCGATTTTAATAAAAAAAAAATTAAAAACATTTTACAAAGAGAGATTTCTCACTAAGATCTTCCTAGAACGTACTAACCGTACGTAGACAAATGAGACTTAGAGAATTAAACACATGAATTTTGGATAGAGCAAACTTAAACGCTGTTCTTACCAGAAGCGACACTTGAAAGCGAAATTAAATATAAATTCTTACTCCTAACGTATTTTTCTTCCAGATTGACTGCAGTGAGACGAAATTTATTCTTCAACTCAACGCCTGTAACGCCCGTAACGCCCGTAACGCCTGCAACGCATATAACGCCCGCAACGCCCATAACGCCCGCAACGCCAACAACGCCTGCAACCCCCGCAACGCCTGCAATGCCCTCAAAGTCTATGAAATAATGCCACTTTGGTGAAAAAAAATTCAAACATTTTGCGAAGAGAGACTTTTCACTATGTTCTGACCAGAACGTATTAACCGTACGTAGATATTTGCGAGTTAGAAAATAAAGCCCGTGGAATTTGGAGAGTGCAATTTCAAACGCTGTTCTAACCAGAAGCGTTAACGTTTCGTTGACACTAGGAAGCGAAATTAAATATAAATTCTCACTCCTGACATAATTTTCTTCCAATAATAGATTGACCGCGGTGGGACAAGATTCGTTCTTCTCCTCAACGCTTGCATCGCCTACCACGCCCGTATCGCCCATAACGCCCGCAACGCCTGCAACACCCGCAACGCCCGCAATGCCCGCAACGCCTTCGAATTAATACCACTTGCTCCCAATCGAATTTAATAAAAAAAATTTAGAACATTTTGCAAAGATAGATTTCTCACTAAGATCTTCCCAGAACGTACTAACCGTACGTAGACAAATGAGACTTAGAGAATGAAACACATGAATTTTGGATAGAGCAAACTTAAACGCTGTTCTTACCAGAAGCGACACTTGAAAGCGAAATTAAATATAAATTCTTTCTCCTAACATATTTTTCTTCCAGATTGACTGCAGTGGGACGAAATTCATTCTTCAACGCAACGCCTGTAACGCCTTCTACGCCCGTAACGCCTGCAACGCCCGTAACGCCAGCAACGCCAACAACGCCTGCAACCTCCGCAACGCCTGCAACGCCGTCAAAGTCTTTGAATTAATGCCACTTTGGTGAAAATAAATACAAACATTTTGCGAAGAGAGACTTTCCACTATGTTATAACAAGAACGTATTAACCGTACGTAGATATTTGCGAGTTAGAAAATAAAACCCGTGAAAATTGGAGAGAGCAATTTCAAACGCTGTTCTAACCAGAAGAGTTAACCTTTCGTTGACACTAGGAAGCGAAATTAAAAATAAATTCTCACTCCTAACATAATTTTCTTCCAATAATAGATTGACCGCGGTGGGACAAGGTTCGTTCTTCTCCTCAACGCTTGCAACGCCAACCACGTCCGTATCGCCCATAATGCCCGCATCGCCTGCAACACCCGCAACGCCCGCAATGCCCGCAACGCCTTCGATTTAACGCCACTTGCTCTCACTCGATTTTAATAAAAAAAATTAAAAACATTTTGCAAAGAGAGATTTCTCACTAAGATCTTCCCAGAACGTACTAACCGTACGTAGACAAATGAGAGTTAGAGAATTAAACACATGAATTTTGGATAGGGCAAACTTAAACGCTGTTCTAACCAGAAGCGACACTTGAAAGCGAAATTAAATATAAATTCTTACTCCTAACATATTTTTCTTCCAGATTGACTGCAGTGGGACGAAATTTATTCTTCAACTCAACGCCTGTAACGCCCGCAACGCCCGTAACGCTCGCAACGCCCGTAACGCCCGCAACGCCCGTAACGCCCGCAACGTCTTTGAATTAATGCCACGTTGGTGAAAAAAAATACAAACATTTTGCGAAGAGAGACTTTTCACTATGTTCTAACCAGAACGTATTAACCGTACGTAGATATTTGCGAGTTAGAAAATAAAGCCCGTGGAATTTGGAGAGAGCAATTTCAAACGCTGTTCTAACCAGAAGAGTTAACTTTTCGTTGACACTAGGAACCGAAATAAAAAATAAATTCTCACTCCTAACATAATTTTCCTTTCAATAAAAGATTGACCGCGGTGGGACAAGATTCGTTCTTCTCCTCAACGCTTGCAACGCCTACCACGCCCGTATCGCCCATAAAGCCCTCAACGCCTACAACACCCGCAACGCCCGCAATGCCCGCAACGCCTTCGAATTATTGCCACTTGCTCTCAATCGGTTTCAATAAAAAAAATTAACATTTTGCAAAGAGAGATTTATCACTAACATCTTTCCAGAACGTACTAACCGTACGTAGACAAATGAGAGTTAGAGAATTAAACACATGAATTTTGGATAGGGCAAACTTAAACGCTGTTCTAACCAGAAGCGACACTTGAAAGCGAAATTAAATATAAATTCCTACTCCTAACATATATTTCTTCCAGATTGACTGCAGTGGGACAAGATTTATTCTTCAACTCAACGCCTGCAACGCCTGTAACGCCCGCATCGCCCGTAACGCCCTCAACGCCCGTAACGCTCGCAACGCCCGTAACGCCGGCATCGCCAACAACGCCTGCAACCCCCGCAACGCCTGCAACGCCCTCAACGTCTTTGAATTAATGCCACTTTCGTGAAAAAAAAAACAATCATTTTGGGAAGAGAGAATTTTCACTATGTTCTAACCAGAACGTATTAACCGTACGTAGATACTTGTAAGTTAGAAAATAAAACCCGTGGAATTTGGAGAGAGCAATTTCAAACGCTGTTCTAACCAGAAGAGTTAACCTTTCGTTGACACTAGGAAGCAAAATTAAACAAAAATTCTCACTACTAACATAATTTTCTTCCAATAATAGATTGACCGCGGTGGGACAAGATTCATTCTTCTCCTCGACGCTTGCATCGCCTACCACGCCCGTATCGCCCACAACGCCCGCGAAGCCTTCGAATTAATGCAACATTCTCTTAATCGATTTTGGTAAAAAAAAACACAAATATTTTGCGAAGAGAGCTTCATCACTATGTTCTAATCAGAACGTACTAACCGTACGTATAAACTTGTGAGTTAGAAAATAAATCCCGTGGAATTTGGGAAGAGCAATTTCAAACGCTATTCTAACCAGAAGAGTTATCCTTTCGTTGATAATAGGAAGCGAAATTGAACATAAATTTTCACTCCTAACATAATTTTTTCCAATAATACATTGACAGCAATAGGACGAGATTTATTCTTCCACTCAACGCCTGCAACGCCTGTAACGCCCGCAACGACCACGCGCCCGCAACGCCCCAACGCCTGCAACGCTCACAACGCCCACAACGCCCTCAACGTCCGCAACGCCCGCAACGCCCGCGAAGCCTTTGAATTAATGCAACTTTCTCTTAATCGATTTCGGTAAAAAAAAAAAAAAATATTTTGCGAAGAGAGCTTCATCACTATGTTCTTATCAGAACGTACTAACCGTACGTAGATACTTGTAAGTTAGAAAATAAATCCCGTGGAATTTGGGAAGAGCTATTTCAAACGCTATTCCAACCAGAAGAGTTATCCTTTCGTTGACACTAGGAAGCGAAATTGAACATAAACTCTCTCTCCTAACATAATTTTTTCCAATAATACATTGACAGCAGTAGGACAAGGTTTATTCTTCCACTCAACGCCTGTAACGCCCACAACGCCCACAACGCCCGCAACGCCCGCAACACCCGCAACGCCCGCAACGCCCGCAACGCCCGCAACGCCCGCAACGCCCGCAACGCCCGCAACGCCCGCAACGCCCGCGAAGCCTTCGAATTAATGCAACTTTCTCCTAATCGATTTTGCTAAAAAAAATACAAATATTTTGCGAAAAGAGCTTCATCACTATGTTCTAATCAGAACGTACTAACCGTACGTAGATACTTGTAAGTTAGAAAATAAAACCCGTGGAATTTGGAGAGAGCAATTTCAAACGCTGTTCTAACCAGAAGAGTTAACCTTTCGTTGACACTAGGAAGCGAAATTAAACAAAAATTCTCACTACTAACATAATTTTCTTTCAATAATAGATTCACCGCGGTGGGACAAGATTCATTCTTCTCCTCAACGCGTGCAACGCCTATCACGCCCGTATCGCCCACAACGCCCGCAACGCCTGCAACACCCGCAATGCCTGCAACGCCTTCGAATTAATGCCACTTGCTCTCAATCGATTTTAATTAAAAAAAATTGAAAACATTTTGCAAAGAGAGATTTCTCACTAAGATCTTTCCAGAACGTACTAACCGTACGTAGACAAATGAGAGTTAGAGAATTAAACATATGAATTTAGGATAGAGCAAACTTAAACGCTGTTCTAACCAGAAGCGATACTTGAATGCGAAATTAAATATAAATTCTTACTCCTAACATATTTTTCTTCCAGATTGACTCCAGTGGGACAAGATTTATTCTTCAACTCAACGCCTGCAACGCCTGTAACGCCCGCAACGCCCGTAACGCCCGCAACGCATGTAACGCCCGCAACGCCAACAACGCCTGCAACCCCCGCAACGCCTGCAACGCCCTCAACGTCTTTTAATTGATGCCACTTTGGTGAATAAAAATACAATCATTTTGCGAAGAGAGACTTTTCACTATGTTCTAACCAGAACATATTAACCGTACGTAGATACTTGTGAGTTAGAAAATAAAACCCGTGGAATTTGAAGAGAACCATTTCTAACGCTGTTCTAACCAGAAGAGTTAACCTTTCGTTGACACTAGGAAGCGAAATTAAAAATAAATTCTCACTCCTAACATAATTTTCTTCCAATAATAGATTGACCGCGGTGGGACAAGATTCGTTCTTCTCCTCAACGCTTGCAACGCCTACCACGCCCGTATCGCCCATAACGCCCGCAACGCCTGCAACGCCCGTAACGCCGGCAACGCCCGTAACGCCCGCAACGCCAACAACACCTGCAACCCCCACAACACATGCAACCCCCGCAACGCCTGCAACGCCCTCAACGTCTTTGAATTGATGCCACTTTGGTGAATAAAAATACAATCATTTTGCAAAGAGAGACTTTTCACTATGTTACAACCAGAACGAATTAACCGTACGTAGATACTTGTGAGTTAGAAAATAAAACCCGTGGAATTTGAAGAGAGCAATTTCTAACGCTGTTCTAACCTGAAGAGTTAACCTTTCGTTGATACTAGGAAGCGAAATTAAAAATAAATTCTCACTCCCAACATAATTTTCTTCCAATAATAGATTGACCGCGGTGGGACAAGATTCGTTCTTCTCCTCAACGCTTGCATCACCTACCACGCCCGTATCGCCCATAACGCCCGCAACTCGTGCAACACCCGCAACGCCCGCAATGCCCGCAACGCCTTCGAATTAATACCACTTGCTCTCAATCGATTTCAATAAAAAAAATTTAAAACATTTTGCAAAGATAGATTTCTCACTATGATCTTCCCAGAACGTACTAACCGTACGTGGACAAATGAGACTTAGAGAATTAAACACATGAATTTTGGATAGAGCAAACTTAAACGCTGTTCTTACCAGAAGCGACACTTGAAAGCGAAATTAAATATAAATTCTTACTCCTAACATATTTTTCTTCCAGATTGACTGCAGTGGGACGAAATTTATTCTTCAACTCAACGCCTGTAACGCCTTCAACGCCCGTAACGCCCGCAACGCCCGTAACGCCCGCAACGCCAACAACGCATGCAACCCCCGCAACGCCTGCAACGCCGTCAAAGTCTTTGAATTAATGCCACTTTGGTGATAATAAATACAAACATTTTGCGAAGAGAGACTTTTCACTATGTTCTAACCAGAACGTATTAACCGTACGTAGATATTTGCGAGTTAGAAAATAAAACCCGTGGAATTTGGAGAGAGCAATTTCAAACGCTGTTCTAACCAGAAGAGTTAACCTTTCGTTGACACTAGGAAGCGAAATTAAAAATAAATTCTCACTCCTAACATAATTTTCTTCCAATAATAGATTGACCGCGGTGGAACAAGATTCGTTCTTCTCCTCAACGCTTGCATCGCCTACCACGCCCGTATCGCCATAACGCCCGCAACGCCTGCAACACCCGCAACGCCCGCAATGCCCGCAATGCCCGAAACGCCTTCGAATTAATACCACTTGCTCTCAATCGATTTTAATAAGAAAAATTAAATACATTTTGCAATGAGAGATTTCTCACTAAGATCTTTCCAGAACGTACTAACCGTACGTAGACAAATGAGACTTAGAGAATTAAACACATGAATTTTGGATAGAGCAAACTTAATCGCTGTTCTTACCAGAAGCGACACTTGAAAGCGAAATTAAATATAAATTCCTACTCCTAACATATTTTTTTTCCAGATTGACTGCAGTGGGACAAAATTTATTCTTCAACTCAACGCCTGTAACGCCCGCAACGCCCGTAACGCCCGCAACGCCCGTAACGCCCGCAACGTCCGTAACGATCGCAACGCCAACAACGCCTGCAACCCCCGCAACGCCTGCAACGCCCTCAAAGTCTTTGAATTAATGCCACTTTGGTGAAAAAAAATACAAACATTCTGCGAAGAGAGACTTTTCACTATGTTCTAACCAGAACGTACTAACCGTACGTAGACAAATGAGAGTAAGAGAATTAAACACATGAATTTTGGATAGGGCAAACTTAAACGCTGTTCTAACCAGAAGCGACACTTGAAAGCGAAATTAAATATAAATTCCTACTCCTAACATATTTTTCTTCCAGATTGACTGCAGTGGGACAAGATTTATTCTTCAACTCAACGCCTGCAACGCTTGTAACGATCACAACGCCCGTAACGCCCGCAAGGCCCGTAACGGCGGCAACGCCAACAACGCCTGCAACTCCCACAACGCCTGCAACGCCCTCAACGTCTTTGATTTAATGCCACTTTCGTGAAAAAAAAACAATTATTTTGCGAAGAGAGACTTTTCACTATGTTCTAACCAGAACGTATCAACCGTACGTAGATACTTGTGAGTTAGAGAATAAAACCCGTGGAATTTGAAGAGAGCAATTTCTAACGCTGTTCTAACTAGAAGAGTTAACCTTTCGTTGACACTAGGAGACGAAATTAAAAATAAATTCTCACTCCTAACATAATTTTCTTCCAATAATAGATTGACCGCGGTGGGACAAGATTCGTTCTTCTCCTCAACGCTTGCAACGCCTACCACGCCCGTATCGCCCATAATGCCCGCAACACCCGCAACGCCCGCAATGCCCGCAATGCCTTCGATTTAATGCCACTTGCTCTCAATCGATTTTAATAAAAAAAATTAAAAATATTTTGCAAAGATAGATTTCTCACTAAGATCTTCCCCGAACGTACTAACCGTACGTAGACCAATGAGAGTTAGAGAATTAAACACATGAATTTTGGATAGGGCAAACTTAAACGCTGTTCTAACCAGAAGCGACACTTGAAAGCGAAACTAAATATAAATTCTTACCCCTAACATATTTTTCTTCCAGATTGACTGCAGTGGGACAAGATTTATTCTTCAACTCAACGCCTGCAACGCCTGTAACGCCCGCAACGCCCGTAACGCCCGCAACGCCAACAGCACCTGCAACGCCCGCAGCGCCTGCAACGCCCTCAACGTCTTTGAATTAATGCCACTTTGGTGAAAAAAAAATACAATCATTTTGCGAAGAGAGACTTTTCACTATGTTCTAACCAGAACGTATTAACCGTACGTAGATATTTGTGAGTTAGAAAATAAAACCTGTGGAATTTGAAGAGAGCAGTTTCTAACGCTGTTCTAACCAGAAGAGTTAACCTTTCGTTGACACTAGGAAGCGAAATTAAAAATAAATTCTCACTCCTAACATAATTTTCTTCCAATAATAGATTGACCGCGGTGGGACAAGATTCGTTCTTCTCCTCAACGCTTGCATCGCCTACCACGCCCGTATCGCCCATAACGCCCGCAACGCCTGCAACACCCGCAACGCCCGCAATGCCCGCAATGCCCGCAACGCCTTCGAATTAATACCACTTGCTCTCAATCGATTTTAATAAAATAAATTAAAAACATTTTGCAAAGAGAGATTTCTCACTAAGATCTTCCCAGAACGTACTAACCGTACGTAGACAAATGAGACTTAGAGAATTAAACACATGAATTTTGGATAGGGCAAACTTAAACGCTGTTCTAATCAGAAGCGACACTTGAATGCGAAATTAAATATAAATTCTTACTGCTAACATATTTTTCTTTCAGATTGACTGCAGTGGGACGAAATTTATTCTTCAGCTCAAAGCCTGTAACGCCTTCAACGCCCGTAACGCCCGCAACGCCCGTAACGCCCGCAACGCCTGCAACCCCCGCAAGCCTGCAACGCCGTCAAAGTCTTTGAATTAATGCCACTTTGTTGAAAAAAAATTCAAACATTTTGCGAAGAGAGACTTTTCACTATGTTCTAACCAGAACGTATCAACCGTACGTAGATATTTGCGAGTTAGAAAATAAAACCTGTGGAATTTGGAGAGTGCAATTTCAAACGCTGTTCTAACCAGAAGAGTTAACCTTTCGTTGACACTAGGAAGCGAAATTAAATATAAATTCTCACTCCTAACATAATTTTCTTCCAATAATAGATTGACCGCGGTGGGACAAGATTCATTCTTCTCCTCGACGCTTGCATCGCCTACCACGCCCGTATCGCCCACAACGCCCGCGAAGCCTTCGAATTAATGCAACATTCTCTTAATCGATTTTGGTAAAAAAAAACACAAATATTTTGCGAAGAGAGCTTCATCACTATGTTCTAATCAGAACGTACTAACCGTACGTATAAACTTGTGAGTTAGAAAATAAATCCCGTGGAATTTGGGAAGAGCAATTTCAAACGCTATTCTAACCAGAAGAGTTATCCTTTCGTTGATAATAGGAAGCGAAATTGAACATAAATTTTCACTCCTAACATAATTTTTTCCAATAATACATTGACAGCAATAGGACGAGATTTATTCTTCCACTCAACGCCTGCAACGCCTGTAACGCCCGCAACGACCACGCGCCCGCAACGCCCCAACGCCTGCAACGCTCACAACGCCCACAACGCCCTCAACGTCCGCAACGCCCGCAACGCCCGCGAAGCCTTTGAATTAATGCAACTTTCTCTTAATCGATTTCGGTAAAAAAAAAAAAAAATATTTTGCGAAGAGAGCTTCATCACTATGTTCTTATCAGAACGTACTAACCGTACGTAGATACTTGTAAGTTAGAAAATAAATCCCGTGGAATTTGGGAAGAGCTATTTCAAACGCTATTCCAACCAGAAGAGTTATCCTTTCGTTGACACTAGGAAGCGAAATTGAACATAAACTCTCTCTCCTAACATAATTTTTTCCAATAATACATTGACAGCAGTAGGACAAGGTTTATTCTTCCACTCAACGCCTGTAACGCCCACAACGCCCACAACGCCCGCAACGCCCGCAACACCCGCAACGCCCGCAACGCCCGCAACGCCCGCAACGCCCGCAACGCCCGCAACGCCCGCAACGCCCGCAACGCCCGCGAAGCCTTCGAATTAATGCAACTTTCTCCTAATCGATTTTGCTAAAAAAAATACAAATATTTTGCGAAAAGAGCTTCATCACTATGTTCTAATCAGAACGTACTAACCGTACGTAGATACTTGTAAGTTAGAAAATAAAACCCGTGGAATTTGGAGAGAGCAATTTCAAACGCTGTTCTAACCAGAAGAGTTAACCTTTCGTTGACACTAGGAAGCGAAATTAAACAAAAATTCTCACTACTAACATAATTTTCTTTCAATAATAGATTCACCGCGGTGGGACAAGATTCATTCTTCTCCTCAACGCGTGCAACGCCTATCACGCCCGTATCGCCCACAACGCCCGCAACGCCTGCAACACCCGCAATGCCTGCAACGCCTTCGAATTAATGCCACTTGCTCTCAATCGATTTTAATTAAAAAAAATTGAAAACATTTTGCAAAGAGAGATTTCTCACTAAGATCTTTCCAGAACGTACTAACCGTACGTAGACAAATGAGAGTTAGAGAATTAAACATATGAATTTAGGATAGAGCAAACTTAAACGCTGTTCTAACCAGAAGCGATACTTGAATGCGAAATTAAATATAAATTCTTACTCCTAACATATTTTTCTTCCAGATTGACTCCAGTGGGACAAGATTTATTCTTCAACTCAACGCCTGCAACGCCTGTAACGCCCGCAACGCCCGTAACGCCCGCAACGCATGTAACGCCCGCAACGCCAACAACGCCTGCAACCCCCGCAACGCCTGCAACGCCCTCAACGTCTTTTAATTGATGCCACTTTGGTGAATAAAAATACAATCATTTTGCGAAGAGAGACTTTTCACTATGTTCTAACCAGAACATATTAACCGTACGTAGATACTTGTGAGTTAGAAAATAAAACCCGTGGAATTTGAAGAGAACCATTTCTAACGCTGTTCTAACCAGAAGAGTTAACCTTTCGTTGACACTAGGAAGCGAAATTAAAAATAAATTCTCACTCCTAACATAATTTTCTTCCAATAATAGATTGACCGCGGTGGGACAAGATTCGTTCTTCTCCTCAACGCTTGCAACGCCTACCACGCCCGTATCGCCCATAACGCCCGCAACGCCTGCAACGCCCGTAACGCCGGCAACGCCCGTAACGCCCGCAACGCCAACAACACCTGCAACCCCCACAACACATGCAACCCCCGCAACGCCTGCAACGCCCTCAACGTCTTTGAATTGATGCCACTTTGGTGAATAAAAATACAATCATTTTGCAAAGAGAGACTTTTCACTATGTTACAACCAGAACGAATTAACCGTACGTAGATACTTGTGAGTTAGAAAATAAAACCCGTGGAATTTGAAGAGAGCAATTTCTAACGCTGTTCTAACCTGAAGAGTTAACCTTTCGTTGATACTAGGAAGCGAAATTAAAAATAAATTCTCACTCCCAACATAATTTTCTTCCAATAATAGATTGACCGCGGTGGGACAAGATTCGTTCTTCTCCTCAACGCTTGCATCACCTACCACGCCCGTATCGCCCATAACGCCCGCAACTCGTGCAACACCCGCAACGCCCGCAATGCCCGCAACGCCTTCGAATTAATACCACTTGCTCTCAATCGATTTCAATAAAAAAAATTTAAAACATTTTGCAAAGATAGATTTCTCACTATGATCTTCCCAGAACGTACTAACCGTACGTGGACAAATGAGACTTAGAGAATTAAACACATGAATTTTGGATAGAGCAAACTTAAACGCTGTTCTTACCAGAAGCGACACTTGAAAGCGAAATTAAATATAAATTCTTACTCCTAACATATTTTTCTTCCAGATTGACTGCAGTGGGACGAAATTTATTCTTCAACTCAACGCCTGTAACGCCTTCAACGCCCGTAACGCCCGCAACGCCCGTAACGCCCGCAACGCCAACAACGCATGCAACCCCCGCAACGCCTGCAACGCCGTCAAAGTCTTTGAATTAATGCCACTTTGGTGATAATAAATACAAACATTTTGCGAAGAGAGACTTTTCACTATGTTCTAACCAGAACGTATTAACCGTACGTAGATATTTGCGAGTTAGAAAATAAAACCCGTGGAATTTGGAGAGAGCAATTTCAAACGCTGTTCTAACCAGAAGAGTTAACCTTTCGTTGACACTAGGAAGCGAAATTAAAAATAAATTCTCACTCCTAACATAATTTTCTTCCAATAATAGATTGACCGCGGTGGAACAAGATTCGTTCTTCTCCTCAACGCTTGCATCGCCTACCACGCCCGTATCGCCATAACGCCCGCAACGCCTGCAACACCCGCAACGCCCGCAATGCCCGCAATGCCCGAAACGCCTTCGAATTAATACCACTTGCTCTCAATCGATTTTAATAAGAAAAATTAAATACATTTTGCAATGAGAGATTTCTCACTAAGATCTTTCCAGAACGTACTAACCGTACGTAGACAAATGAGACTTAGAGAATTAAACACATGAATTTTGGATAGAGCAAACTTAATCGCTGTTCTTACCAGAAGCGACACTTGAAAGCGAAATTAAATATAAATTCCTACTCCTAACATATTTTTTTTCCAGATTGACTGCAGTGGGACAAAATTTATTCTTCAACTCAACGCCTGTAACGCCCGCAACGCCCGTAACGCCCGCAACGCCCGTAACGCCCGCAACGTCCGTAACGATCGCAACGCCAACAACGCCTGCAACCCCCGCAACGCCTGCAACGCCCTCAAAGTCTTTGAATTAATGCCACTTTGGTGAAAAAAAATACAAACATTCTGCGAAGAGAGACTTTTCACTATGTTCTAACCAGAACGTACTAACCGTACGTAGACAAATGAGAGTAAGAGAATTAAACACATGAATTTTGGATAGGGCAAACTTAAACGCTGTTCTAACCAGAAGCGACACTTGAAAGCGAAATTAAATATAAATTCCTACTCCTAACATATTTTTCTTCCAGATTGACTGCAGTGGGACAAGATTTATTCTTCAACTCAACGCCTGCAACGCTTGTAACGATCACAACGCCCGTAACGCCCGCAAGGCCCGTAACGGCGGCAACGCCAACAACGCCTGCAACTCCCACAACGCCTGCAACGCCCTCAACGTCTTTGATTTAATGCCACTTTCGTGAAAAAAAAACAATTATTTTGCGAAGAGAGACTTTTCACTATGTTCTAACCAGAACGTATCAACCGTACGTAGATACTTGTGAGTTAGAGAATAAAACCCGTGGAATTTGAAGAGAGCAATTTCTAACGCTGTTCTAACTAGAAGAGTTAACCTTTCGTTGACACTAGGAGACGAAATTAAAAATAAATTCTCACTCCTAACATAATTTTCTTCCAATAATAGATTGACCGCGGTGGGACAAGATTCGTTCTTCTCCTCAACGCTTGCAACGCCTACCACGCCCGTATCGCCCATAATGCCCGCAACACCCGCAACGCCCGCAATGCCCGCAATGCCTTCGATTTAATGCCACTTGCTCTCAATCGATTTTAATAAAAAAAATTAAAAATATTTTGCAAAGATAGATTTCTCACTAAGATCTTCCCCGAACGTACTAACCGTACGTAGACCAATGAGAGTTAGAGAATTAAACACATGAATTTTGGATAGGGCAAACTTAAACGCTGTTCTAACCAGAAGCGACACTTGAAAGCGAAACTAAATATAAATTCTTACCCCTAACATATTTTTCTTCCAGATTGACTGCAGTGGGACAAGATTTATTCTTCAACTCAACGCCTGCAACGCCTGTAACGCCCGCAACGCCCGTAACGCCCGCAACGCCAACAGCACCTGCAACGCCCGCAGCGCCTGCAACGCCCTCAACGTCTTTGAATTAATGCCACTTTGGTGAAAAAAAAATACAATCATTTTGCGAAGAGAGACTTTTCACTATGTTCTAACCAGAACGTATTAACCGTACGTAGATATTTGTGAGTTAGAAAATAAAACCTGTGGAATTTGAAGAGAGCAGTTTCTAACGCTGTTCTAACCAGAAGAGTTAACCTTTCGTTGACACTAGGAAGCGAAATTAAAAATAAATTCTCACTCCTAACATAATTTTCTTCCAATAATAGATTGACCGCGGTGGGACAAGATTCGTTCTTCTCCTCAACGCTTGCATCGCCTACCACGCCCGTATCGCCCATAACGCCCGCAACGCCTGCAACACCCGCAACGCCCGCAATGCCCGCAATGCCCGCAACGCCTTCGAATTAATACCACTTGCTCTCAATCGATTTTAATAAAATAAATTAAAAACATTTTGCAAAGAGAGATTTCTCACTAAGATCTTCCCAGAACGTACTAACCGTACGTAGACAAATGAGACTTAGAGAATTAAACACATGAATTTTGGATAGGGCAAACTTAAACGCTGTTCTAATCAGAAGCGACACTTGAATGCGAAATTAAATATAAATTCTTACTGCTAACATATTTTTCTTTCAGATTGACTGCAGTGGGACGAAATTTATTCTTCAGCTCAAAGCCTGTAACGCCTTCAACGCCCGTAACGCCCGCAACGCCCGTAACGCCCGCAACGCCTGCAACCCCCGCAAGCCTGCAACGCCGTCAAAGTCTTTGAATTAATGCCACTTTGTTGAAAAAAAATTCAAACATTTTGCGAAGAGAGACTTTTCACTATGTTCTAACCAGAACGTATCAACCGTACGTAGATATTTGCGAGTTAGAAAATAAAACCTGTGGAATTTGGAGAGTGCAATTTCAAACGCTGTTCTAACCAGAAGAGTTAACCTTTCGTTGACACTAGGAAGCGAAATTAAATATAAATTCTCACTCCTAACATAATTTTCTTCCAATAA
This sequence comes from Chrysolina americana, assembly GCA_958502065.1. Classification (NCBI taxonomy): domain Eukaryota; kingdom Metazoa; phylum Arthropoda; class Insecta; order Coleoptera; family Chrysomelidae; genus Chrysolina; species Chrysolina americana. The sequence continues at coordinate 15,598,916 of OY293421.1, read as the reverse complement.
TAGATTGACCGCGGTGGGACAAGATTCGTTCTTCTCCTCAACGCTTGCATCGCCTACCACGCCCGTATCGCCCATAACGCCCGCAACGCCTGCAACACCCGCAACGCCCGCAATGCCCGAAACGCCTTCGAATTAATACCACTTGCTCTCAATCAATTTTAATAAAGAAAATTAAAAACATTTTGCAAAGAGAGCATTCTCACTAAGATCTTCCCAGAACATCCTAACCGTACGTAGAGAAATGAGACTTAGAGAATTAAACACATGAATTTTGGATAGAGCAAACTTAAACGCTGTTCTTACCAGAAGCGACACTTGAAAGCGAAATTAAATATAAATTCCTACTCCTAACATATTTTTCTTCCAGATTGACTGCAGTGGGACGAAATTTATTCTTCAACTCAACGCCTGTAACGCCCGCAACGCCCGTAACGCCCGCAACGTCCGTAACGATCGCAACGCCAACAACGCCTGCAACCCCCGCAACGCCTGCAACGCCCTCAAATTCTTTGAATTAATGCCACTTTGGTGAATAAAAATACAAACATTCTGCGAAGAGAGACTTTTCACTATGTTCTAACCAGAACGTATTAACCGTACGTAGATATTTGCGAGTTAGAAAATAAAGCCCGTGGAATTTGGAGACAGCAATTTCAAACGCTGTTCTAACCAGAAGAGTTATCCTTTCGTTGACACTAGGAAGCGAAATTAAATATAAATTCTCACTCCTAACATAATTTTCGTCCAATAATAGATTGACCGCGGTGGGACAAGATTCGTTGTTCTCCTCAACGCTTGCATCGCCTACCACGCCCGTATCGCCCATAACGCCCGCAACGCCTGCAACACCCGCAACGCCCGTAACGCCCGCAACGCCCGTAACGCCGGCAACGCCAACAACGCCTGCAACTCCCACAACGCCTGCAACGCCCTCAACGTCTTTGAATTAATGCCACTTTCGTGAAAAAAAAATAATTATTTTGCGAAGAGAGACTTTTCACTATGTTCTAACCAGAACGTATCAACCGTACGTGGATACTTGTGAGTTAGAGAATAAAACCCGTGGAATTTGAAGAGAGCAATTTCTAACGCTGTTCTAACCAGAAGAGTTAACCTTTCGTTGACACTAGGAAGCGAAATTAAAAATAAATTCTCACTCCTAACATAATTTTCTTCCAATAATAGATTGACCGCGGTGGGACAAGATTCGTTCTTCTCCTCAACGCTTGCAACGCCTACCACGCCCGTATCGCCCATAATGCCCGCAACACCCGCAACGCCCGCAATGCCCGCAACGCCTTCGATTTAATGCCACTTGCTCTCAATCGATTTTAATAAAAAAAATTAAAAATATTTTGCAAAGATAGATTTCTCACTAAGATCTTCCCCGAACGTACTAACCGTACGTAGACCAATGAGAGTTAGAGAATTAAACACATGAATTTTGGATAGGGCAAACTTAAACGCTGTTCTAACCAGAAGCGACACTTGAAAGCGAAACTAAATATAAATTCTTACCCCTAACATATTTTTCTTCCAGATTGACTGCAGTGGGACAAGATTTATTCTTCAACTCAACGCCTGCAACGCCTGTAACGCCCGCAACGCCCGTAACGCCCGCAACGCCCGTAACGCCCGCAACGCCAACAGCGCCTGCAACGCCCGCAACGCCTGCAACGCCCTCAAAGTCTTTGAATTAATGCCACTTTGGTGAAAAAAATACAAACATTTTGCGAAGAGAGACTTTTCACTATGTTCTAACCAGAACGTATTAACCGTACGTAGATTTTTGCGAGTTAGAAAATAAAACCCGTGGAATTTGGAGAGAGCAATTTCAAACGCTGTTCTAACCAGAAGAGTTAACCTTTCGTTGACACTAGGAAGCGAAATTAAAAATAAATTCTCACTCCTAACATAATTTTCTTCCAATTATAGATTGACCGCGGTGGGACAAGGTTCGTTCTTCTCCTCAACGCTTGCAACGCCTACCACGCCCGTATCGCCCATAATGCCCGCATCGCCTGCAACACCCGCAACGCCCGCAACGCCCGCAATGCCCGCAACGCCTTCGATTTAACGCCACTTGCTCTCAATCGATTTTAATAAAAAAAATTAAAAACATTTTGCAAAGATAGATTTTTCACTAAGATCTTCCCCGAACGTACTTTTTTTTTTTTTTTTTTTTCAGTGGGGTGGAAATCCTCATGGACTCTGATCGCTCGGTGTCCATCGCGTATCAGTAGTGTCAGACTCTTACTGACTAAAACCACCCCAGGTGTGCTGCACTTGCCAAGCCGTTAGGCCATAAAGCTGCACCTACATCCCATTCCAACGTCCACGTCACGATATCCCTCGCTCCTCCGCCCCGCCACACCCCCCCACCACCGTTGGGTCGTGACCCACCGAATACCGGGCGGGCAATCAGCGGGGAAGATCCTTCCTTCTTTATTCCGCTCATCCTCTACATTCAAACAGCGCCCTCCCTGGTCGGCAGTCTTATTCTATCCGAGCGCCTGCTCTCCCGATTTACTTTCGTCGCTCGTTTATCCCGAAGCCAGGCCACTATTACCGTCGCATTGACACTATGTTGGTTCTCATACTTCTTCATCCTCGACCACAGCCCCCGCCCATTCATTCAATATCCTTACCCATTCATCCTTCACACCATTCGTATCCCTTAGCTGTAACGCTCCAAGTCTATCCTCCTCTTCCTCGATCCTCCTTCTCCATTCTACCCTTTCTCTCCGCATGCAATCGTTCCTGATGTGCTCCGCCGTGTCAGTCCCGCCAGTTCCACACTGGCATGGGGTCTCTTGTGCAATTCCGAACCTTGCCAGGTAACCCCGAAAGTTCCCATGCCCTGTGACCAGTTGCACTGCCTTCCTTGCTAATGGTATACACCCCATCCCTACCCTGTTGCACATACCATGTACGCTTCTGCCGGTCCTGCCGCTGTCCCATTCACCCTGCCATTTTTCCATCACCATTCTCCTAATCCTTTCCCTCTCCTCCATTCTGCTATGTCCCAAGTCTATTTGCCATGTGATCTCTTGCAGTTCCGCACCTCTTCTACTCTCTTCATCTGCTCTTCTGTTACCCTCATTCTCCCTAACATGCCCTTTCCTCCACTCAATTTCCGTCACCAATCCCGCTACCCTTCTGTTTTCAAGCATTCTCCTAATACGAGCTGCCCTTTTGCTCTTCGTCCTCGCATTCCTAATGGTCTCCACTGCTCCAGGCGAGTCACTTATTATTCTTATGTCCATCTCTCCACCCATCAGTACCCCTTTACCTATAGCCACCATTTCGGCTTCCTGTACGCTTCCCAGCTCACTGATTCTTTCCCGACCCATTCTCCACTCGCTCCCCTCCTTATGCGCCCATCCTATACCCACTCGTCCATCCTCTCTCTTAACCGTGTCCACAAATACCTCTTTTAGCCCTTCTCGGTTCTCCAGAATTGTTCCGATCATCCATGGGTATATTCTGTCGCACCCGTTTATCCGTCCTCTTACTTTTTCTTTTCCGTGCGCCTTCCATTCTTCATACCTCGTTGCTGCCTCTATGTATATAGGCGCTATCCCATTCAGCACGCATAACGCGGCTGACGGCGCCGTTCTATATGCCCCGCTGGCCGATAGCGTAAACGGTCTCTGTATCGCCCCCAATTGTCTGATCACCCTAGAGTCCTTCGCTCTTGCTCCCCACACTTGGACGCCATACATCACCGCCGGCTTAACCACTCTTTCGAAAATCAGTCTGACACATCCTCTCCTTAGCCTTACGTCACGGCCCGTCCATCTTCTTAGTTTTCCTGCAACTATAGCCGTTCTCCTTCTTACCTCCTTAAGATGATCAATGTACAGTAGGCCCTTGTCTACTATCATGCCCAAGTATGTGATGTTACCGCCGCACTCAATCCGTTGCTCTCTCACCCTAACCACCGGTTCCTTGTCCAGTTTCCTGGCCGGGACAAACATGCATTCGGTCTTGTTTTCGTTATACCTCAGCCACATTTCATCCTCCCATTCTTGACATTCTTTCCACACCTCCTTCCACATCCTTTCTATTTTCTTTACCGACGGGCCAACCACCACTATCAGTTGGTCGTCGGCGTAGGCCTGGGCCCACACCGTCCCACCACTTACTCTGTGCGCTGCTGGCACCCCTTCATTTATCCTGTCATATTCCTTTTCGTTTACTGCCCTCATCCTCTCGAACCACGCTTCCATGACAATAAGCCATAGCGTGGGTCCCAGGCTGGATCCCTGCGGGCACCCCCTGTCCATGATCGCTTCCACGCCTCCACTCTTGACTCTTCTTTCGCCTACAAATTCCATGCACACCTTGCCAATGTTCTCCGGTAGCCCCATCTTCCTCATATTTCATCCTATCGCAGGTCCCCATGCCGTGTTGAAAGCGTTCGACAAATCCAGCGCCATCACCATGCTATGCATACCCTCGTTCTTACTTCTCTTTATTCTCTCCACCATATCCTCAACAGCAGTCGATGTGTCCAATCCCGCCCTGAAGCCAAATTGGCAGGGCGAGAACTTCTGTCCTCTTTCACACCACACCTGTATTCTTCCGCTGAGAAGCCGGTCGAAAGTTCGCCCTAACGCGGTCAGCAAGCTGATCGGCCTTAGGCTACTATCCTTCTTAGGAATCCACACAACCTTCATCACCTTCCATACTGCAGGGAAATACCTCAGCCTAAGGCATGCGTTGAGTATATCCGTAAGATCTTCGCTTATTAGGTTCGCCACGTGTTTCATCACCTCATTAGGTATGCCGTCTGTTCCCGTCGCTTTGTTGTCTTTCAATCCTTCCATTACCTCTTGTACCTCCCTCACCGTGAAGTTGGGCTGCTCCGGTCCCCATCCTTCATCTCCGTCCTCCCTAATGCAGCGTCTACCCATGGTGTCTTTTCCCCGAACGTACTAACCGTACGTAGACCAATGAGAGTTAGAGAATTAAACACATGAATTTTGGATAGGGCAAACTTTAACGCTGTTCTAACCAGAAGCGACACTTGAAAGCGAAACTAAATATAAATTCTTACCCCTAACATATTTTTCTTCCAGATTGACTGCAGTAGGACGAAATTTATTCTTCAACTCAACGCCTGTAACGCCCGCAACGCCCGTAACGCCCGCAACGCCCGTAACGCCCGCAACGCCAACAACGCCTGCAACCCCCGCAACGCCTGCAACGCCCTCAAAGTCTTTGAATTAATGCCACTTTGGTGAAAAAAAATACAAACATTTTGCGAAGAGAGACTTTTCACTATGTTCTAACCAGAACGTATTTGCGAGTTAGAAAATAAAGACGGTGGAATTTGGAGAGAGCAATTTCAAACGCTGTTCTAACCAGAAGAGTTAACCTTTCGTTGACACTAGGAACCGAAATAAAAGATAAATTCTCACTCCTAACATAATTTTCTTTCAATAAAAGATTGACCGCGGTGGGACAAGATTCGTTCTTCTCCTCAACGCTTGCAACGCCTACCACGCCCGTATCGCCCATAACGCCCGCAACGCCTGCAACACCAGCAACGCCCGCAATGCCCGCAACGCCTTCGAATTAATACCACTTGCTCTCAATCGATTTTAATAAAAAAAATTAAAAACATTTTGCAAAGAGAGATTTCATACTAAGATCTTCCCAGAACGTACTAACCGTACGTAGACAAATGAGACTTAGAGAATTAAACACATGAATTTTGGATAGGGCAAGATTTATTCTTCAACTCAACGCCTGCAACGCCTGTAACGATCGCAACGCTTGTAACGCCCGCAACACCCGTAACGCCGGCAACGCCAACAACGCCTGCAACCCCCGCAACGCCTGCAACGCCCTCAACGTCTTTGAATTAATGCCAATTTCGTGAAAAAAAAACAATTATTTTGCGTAGAGAGACTTTTCACTATGTTCTAACCAGAACGTATTAACCGTACGTAGATATTTGCGAGTTAGAAAATAAAGCCCGTGGAATTTGGAGAGAGCAATTTCAAACGCTGTTCTAACCAGAAGAGTTAACCTTTCGTTGACACTAGGAAGCGAAATTAAATATAAATTCTCACTCCTAACATAATTTTCTTCCAATAATAGAATGACCGCGGTGGGACAAGATTCGTTCTTCTCCTCAACGCTTGCATCGCCTACCACGCCCGTATCGCCCATAACGCTCGCAACGCCTGCAACATCCGCAACGCCCGCAATGCCCGCAACGCCTTCGAATTAATACCACTTGCTCTCAATCGATTTTAATAATAAAAATTAAAAACATTTTGCAAAGAGAGATTTCTCACTAAGATCTTCCCAGAACATACTAACCGTACGTAGACAAATGAGAGTTAGAGAATTAAACACATGAATTTTAGATAGGGCAAACTTAAACGCTGTTCTAACCAGAAGCGACACTTGAAAGCGAAATTAAATATAAATTCCTACTCCTAACATATTTTTCTTCCAGATTGACTGCAGTGGGACAAGATTTATTCTTCAACTCATCGCCTGCAACGCCTGTAACGCCCGCAACGCCTGTAACGCCCGCAACGCCCGTAACGCCCGCAACGCCCGTAACGCCCGCAACGCCAACAGCGCCTGCAACGCCCGCAACGCCTGCAACGCCCTCAAAGTCTTTGAATTAATGCCACTTTGGTGAAAAAAATACAAACATTTTGCGAAGAGAGACTTTTCACTATGTTCTAACCAGAACGTATTAACCGAACGTAGATTTTTGCGAGTTAGAAAATAAAGCCCGTGGAATTTGGAGAGAGCAATTTCAAACGCTGTTCTAACCAGAAGAGTTAACCTTTCGTTGACACTAGGAAGCGAAATTAAAAATAAATTCTCACTCCTAACATAATTTTCTTCCAATTATAGATTGACCGCGGTGGGACAAGGTTCGTTCTTCTCCTCAACGCTTGCAACGCCTACCACGCCCATATCGCCCATAATGCCCGCATCGCCTGCAACACCCGCAACGCCCGCAACGCCCGCAACACCCGCAATGCCCGCAACGCCTTCGATTTAACGCCACTTGCTCTCAATCGATTTTAATAAAAAAAATTAAAAACATTTTGCAAAGATAGATTTTTCACTAAGATCTTCCCCGAACGTACTAACCGTACGTAGACCAATGAGAGTTAGAGAATTAAACACATGAATTTTGGATAGCGCAAACTTTAACGCTGTTCTAACCAGAAGCGACACTTGAAAGCGAAACTAAATATAAATTCTTGCCCCTAACATATTTTTCTTCCAGATTGACTGCAGTGGGACGAAATTTATTCTTCAACTCAACGACTGTAACGCCCGCAACGCCCGTAACGCCCGCAACGCCCGTAACGCCCGCAACGCCAACAACGCCTGCAACCCCCGCAACGCCTGCAACGCCCTCAAAGTCTTTGAATTAATGCCACTTTGGTGAAAAAAAATACAAACATTTTGCGAAGAGAGACTTTACACTATGTTCTAACCAGAACGTATTAACCGTACGTAGATATTTGCGAGTTAGAAAATAAAGCCCGTGGAATTTGGAGAGAGCAATTTCAAACGCTGTTCTAACCAGAAGAGTTAACCTTTCGTTGACACTAGGAACCGAAATAAAAAATAAATTCTCACTCCTAACATAATTTTCTTTCAATAAAAGATTGACCGCGGTGGGACAAGATTCGTTCTTCTCCTCAACGCTTGCAACGCCTACCACGCCCGTATCGCCCATAACGCCCGCAACGCCTGCAACACCAGCAACGCCCGCATTGCCCGCAACGCCTTCGAATTAATACCACTTGCTCTCAATCGATTTTATTAAAAAAAATTAAAAACATTTTGCAAAGAGAGATTTCTCACTAAGATCTTCCCAGAACGTACTAACCGTACGTAGACAAATGAGACTTAGAGAATTAAACACATGAATTTTGGATAGGGCAAGATTTATTCTTCAACTCAACGCCTGCAACGCCTGTAACGATCGCAACGCTTGTAACGCCCGCAACGCCCGTAACGCCGGCCACGCCAACAACGCCTGCAACCCCCGCAACGCCTGCAACGCCCTCAACGTCTTTTAATTAATGCCACTTTCGTGAAAAAAAAACAATTATTTTGCGAAGAGAGACTTTTCACTATGTTCTAACCAGAACGTATTAACCGTACGTAGATATTTGCGAGTTAGAAAATAAAGCCCGTGGAATTTGGAGAGAGCAATTTCAAACGCTGTTCTAACCAGAAGAGTTAACCTTTCGTTGACACTAGGAAGCGAAATTAAATATAAATTCTCACTCCTAACATAATTTTCTTCCAATAATAGATTGACCGCGGTGGGACAAGATTCGTTCTTCTCCTCAACGCTTGCATTGCCTACCACGCCCGTATCGCCCATAATGCCCGCAACACCCGCAACGCCCGCAATGCCCGCAACGCCTTCGATTTAATGCCACTTGCTCTCAATCGATTTTAATAAAAAAAAATTAAAAACATTTTGCAAAGATAGATTTCTCACTAAGATCATCCCCGAACGTACTAACCGTACGTAGACCACTGAGAGTTAGAGAATTAAACACATGAATTTTGGATAGGGCAAACTTAAACGCTGTTCTAACCAGAAGCGACACTTGAAAGCGAAACTAAATATTAATTCTTACCCCTTACATATTTTTCTTCCAGATTGACTGCAGTGGGACAAGATTTATTCTTCAACTCAACGCCTGCAACGCCTGTAACGCCCGCAACGCCCGTAACGCCCGCAACGCCCGTAACGCCCGCAACGCCAATAGCGCCTGCAACGCCCGCAACGCCTGCAACGCCCTCAAAGTCTTTGAATTAATGCCACTTTGGTGAAAAAAAATACAAACATTTTGCGAAGAGAGACTTTTCACTATGTTCTAACCAGAACGTATCAATCGTACGTAGATATTTGCGAGTTAGAAAATAAAACCCGTGGAATTTGGAGAGAGCAATTTCAAACGCTGTTCTAACCAGAAGAGTTAACCTTTCGTTGACACTAGGAAGCGAAATTAAAAATAAATTCTCACTCCTAACATAATTTTCTTCCAATTATAGATTGACCGCGGTGGGACAAGGGTCGTTCTTCTCCTCAACGCTTGCAACGCCTACCACGCCCGTATCGCCCATAATGCCCGCATCGCCTGCAACACCCGCAACGCCCGCAACGCCCGCAATGCCCGCAACGCCTTCGATTTAACGCCACTTGCTCTCATTCGATTTTAATAAAAAAAATTAAAAACATTTTGCAAAGAGAGATTTCTCACTAAGATCTTTCCACAACGTACTAACCGTACGTAGACAAATGAGAGTTAGAGAATTAAACACATGAAATTTGGATAGGGCAAACTTAAACGCTGTTCTAACCAGAAGCGACACTTGAAAGCGAAATTAAATATAAATTCTTACTCCTAACATATTTTTCTTCCAGATTGACTGCAGTGGGACGAAATTTATTCTTCAACTCAACGCCTGCAACGCCTGTAACGCCCGCAACGCCCGTAACGCCCGCAACGTCCGTAACTCCCGCAACGCCAACAAAGCCTGCAACCCCCGCAACGCCTGCAACGCCCTCTAAGTCTTTGAATTAATGCCACTTTGGTGAAAAAAAATACAAACATTTTGCGAAGAGAGACTTTTCACTATGTTCTAACCAGAACGTATTAACCGTACGTAGATATTTGCGAGTTAGAAAATAAAGCCCGTGGAATTTGGAGAGAGCAATTTCAAACGCTGTTCTAACCAGAAGAGTTAACCTTTCGTTGACACTAGGAACCGAAATAAAAAATAAATTCTCACTCCTAACATAATTTTCTTTCAATAAAAGATTGACCGCGGTGGGACAAGATTCGTTCTTCTCCTCAACGCTTGCAACGCCTACCACGCCCGTATCGCCCATGAAGCCCGCAACGCCTGCAACACCCGCAACGCCCGCAATGCCCGCAACTCCTTCGAATTAATGCCACTTGCTCTCAATCAGTTTCAATAAAAAAAATTAAAAACATTTTGCAAAGAGAGATTTATCACTAAGATCTTTCCAGAACGTACTAACCGTACGTAGACAAATGAGAGTTAGAGAATTAAACACATGAATTTTGGATAGGGCAAACTTAAACGCTGTTCTAACCAGAAGCGACACTTGAAAGCGAAATTAAATATAAATTCCTACTCCTAACATATTTTTCTTCCAGATTGACTGCAGTGGGACAAGATTTATTCTTCAACTCAACGCCTGCAACGCCTGTAACGCCCGCAACGCCCGTAACGCCCACAACGCCCGTAACGCTCGCAACGCCCGTAACGCCGGCAACGCCAACAACGCCTGCAACCCCCGCAACGCCTGCAACGCCCTCAACGTCTTTGAATTAATGCCACTTTCGTGAAAAAAAAAACAATCATTTTGGGAAGAGAGACTTTTCACTATGTTCTAACCAGAACGTATTTACTGTACGTAGATACTTGTAAGTTAGAAAATAAAACCCGTGATATTTGGAGAGAGCAATTTCAAACGCTGTTCTAACCAGAAGAGTTAACCTTTCGTTGACACTAGGAAGCAAAATTAAACAAAAATTCTCACTACTAACATAATTTTCTTCCAATAATAGATTGACCGCAGTGGGACAAGATTCATTCTTCTCCTCGACGCTTGCAACGCCTACCACGCCCGTATCGCCCACAACGCCCGCGAAGCCTTCGAATTAATGCAACTTTCTCTTAATCGATTTTGGTAAAAAAAAATACAAATATTTTGCGAAGAGAGCTTCATCACTATGTTCTAATCAGAACGTACTAACCGTACGTATAAACTTGTGAGTTAGAAAATAAATCCCGTGGAATTTGGGAAGAGCAATTTCAAACGCTATTCTAACCAGAAGAGTTATCCTTTCGTTGATAATAGGAAGCGAAATTGAACATAAATTTTCACTCCTAACATAATTTTTTCCAATAATACATTGACAGCAGTAGGACAAGATTTATTCTTCCACTCAACGCCTGAAACGCCTGTAACGCCCGCAACGACCACGCGCCCGCAACGCCCCAACGCCCGCAACGCTCACAACGCCCACAACGCCCACAACGCCTGCAACGCCCGCAACGCCCGCAACTCCCGCAACGCCCGCGAAGCCTTTGAATCAATGCAACTTTCTCTTAATCGATTTCGGTAAAAAAAAAAAAAAAATTTTGCGAAGAGAGCTTTATCACTATGTTCTAATCAGAACGTACTAACCGTACGTATAAACTTGTGAGTTAGAAAATAAATCCCGTGGAATTTGGGAAGAGCAATTTCAAACGCTGTTCTAACCAGAAGAGTTAACCTTTCGTTGACACTAGGAAGCGAAATTAAATATAAATTCTCACTCCTAACATAATTTTCTTCCAATAATAGATTGACTGCGGTGGGACCAGATTCGTTGTTCTCCTCAACGCTTGCATCGCCTACCACGCCCGTATCGCCCATAACGCCCGCAACGCCTGCAACACCCGCAACGCCTTCGAATGAATACCACTTGCTCTCAATCGATTTCAATAAAAAAAATTTAAAACACTTTGCAAAGATAGATTTCTCACTAAGATCTTCCCAGAACGTACTAACCGTACGTAGATAAGTGAGAGTTAGAGAATTAAACACATGAATTTTGGATAGGGCAAACTTAAACGCTGTTCTAACCAGAAGCGACACTTGAAAGCGAAATTAAATATAAATTCCTACTCCTAACATATTTTTCTTCCAGATTGACTGCAGTGGGACAAGATTTATTCTTCAACTCAACGCCTGCAACGCCTGTAACGCCCGCAACGCCCGTAACGCCCACAACGCCCGTAACGCTCGCAACGCCCGTAACGCCGGCAACGCCAACAACGCCTGCAACCCCCGCAACGCCTGCAACGCCCTCAACGTCTTTGAATTAATGCCACTTTCGTGAAAAAAAAACAATCATTTTGGGAAGAGAGACTTTTCACTATGTTCTAACCAGAACGTATTAACCGTACGTAGATACTTGTAAGTTAGAAAATAAAACCCGTGGAATTTGGAGAGAGCAATTTCAAACGCTGTTCTAACCAGAAGAGTTAACCTTTCGTTGACACTAGGAAGCAAAATTAAACAAAAATTCTCACTACTAACATAATTTTCTTCCAATAATAGATTGACCGCAGTGGGACAAGATTCATTCTTCTCCTCGACGCTTGCAACGCCTACCACGCCCGTATCGCCCACAACGCCCGCGAAGCCTTCGAATTAATGCAACTTTCTCTTAATCGATTTTGGTAAAAAAAAATACAAATATTTTGCGAAGAGAGCTTCATCACTATGTTCTAATCAGAACGTACTAACCGTACGTATAAACTTGTGAGTTAGAAAATAAATCCCGTGGAATTTGGGAAGAGCAATTTCAAACGCTATTCTAACCAGAAGAGTTATCCTTTCGTTGATAATAGGAAGCGAAATTGAACATAAATTTTCACTCCTAACATAATTTTTTCCAATAATACATTGACAGCAGTAGGACAAGATTTATTCTTCCACTCAACGCCTGCAACGCCTGTAACGCCCGCAACGACCACGCGCCCGCAACGCCCCAACGCCCGCAACGCTCACAACGCCCACAACGCCCACAACGCCTGCAACGCCTGCAACGCCCGCAACTCCCGCAACGCCCGCGAAGCCTTTGAATCAATGCAACTTTCTCTTAATCGATTTCGGTAAAAAAAAAACAAATATTTTGCGAAGAGAGCTTTATCACTATGTTCTAATCAGAACGTACTAACCATACGTATAAACTTGTGAGTTAGAAAATAAATCCCGTGGAATTTGGGAAGAGCAATTTCAAACGCTGTTCTAACCAGAAGAGTTAACCTTTCGTTGACACTAGGAAGCGAAATTAAATATAAATTCTCACTCCTAACATAATTTTCTTCCAATAATAGATTGACTGCGGTGGGACCAGATTCGTTGTTCTCCTCAACGCTTGCATCGCCTACCACGCCCGTATCGCCCATAACGCCCGCAACGCCTGCAACACCCGCAACGCCTTCGAATGAATACCACTTGCTCTCAATCGATTTCAATAAAAAAAATTTAAAACATTTTGCAAAGATAGATTTCTCACTAAGATCTTCCCAGAACGTACTAACCGTACGTAGATAAAGGAGAGTTAGAGAATTAAACACATGAATTTTGGATAGGGCAAACTTAAACGCTGTTCTAACCAGAAGCTACACTTGAAAGCGAAATTAAATATAAATTCCTACTCCTAACATATTTTTCTTCCAGATTGACTGCGGTGGGACAAGATTTATTCTTCAACTCAACGCCTGCAACTCCTGTAACGCCCGCAACGCCCGTAACGCCCGCAACGCCCGTAACGCCGGCAACGCCTACAACGCCTGCCACCCCCGCAACGCCTGCAACGCCCTGAACGTCTTTGAATTAATGCCACTTTCGTGAAAAAAAAAAACAATTATTTTGCGAAGAGAGACTTTTCACTATGTTCTAACCAGAACGTATCAACCGTACGTAGATACTTGTGAGTTAGAAAATAAAACCCGTGGAATGTGAAGAGAGCAATTTCTAACGCTGTTCTAACCAGAAGAGTTAACCTTTCGTTGACACTAGGAAGCGAAATGAAAAATAAATTCTCACTCCCAACATAATTTTCTTCCAATAATAGATTGACCGCGGTGGGACAAGATTCGTTCTTCTCCTCAACGCTTGCATCGCCTACCACGCCCGTATCGCCCATAACGCCCGCAATGCCTGCATCACCCGCAACGCCTTTGAATGAATACCACTTGCTCTCAATCGATTTCAATAAAAAAAATTTAAAACATTTTGCAAAGATAGATTTCTCACTAAGATCTTCCCAGAACGTACTAACCGTACGTGGACAAATGAGAGTTAGAGAATTAAACACATTAATTTTGGATAGGGCAAACTTAAACGCTGTTCTAACCAGAAGCGACACTTGAAAGCGAAATTAAATATAAATTCCTACTCCTAACATATTTTTCTTCCAGATTGACTGCAGTGGGACAAGATTTATTCTTCAACTCAACGCCTGCAACGCCTGTAACGCCCGCAACGCCCGTAACGCCCGCAACGCCCGTAACGCCGGCAACGCCAACAACGCCTGCAACCCCCGCAACGCCTGCAACGCCCTCAACGTCTTTGAATTATTGCCACTTTCGTGAAAAAAAAAACAATTATTTTGCGAAGAGAGACTTTTCACTATGTTCTAACCAGAACGTATCAACCGTACGTAGATACTTGTGAGTTAGAAAATAAAACCCGTGGAATTTGAAGAGAGCAATTTCTAACGCTGTTCTAACCAGAAGAGTTAACCTTTCGTTGACACTAGGAAGCGAAAATAAATATAAATTCTCACTCTTAACATAATTTTCTTCCAATAATAGATTGACCGCGGTGGGACAAGATTCGTTCTTCTCCTCAACGCTTGCAACGCCTACCACGCCCGTATCGCCCATAACGCCCGCAACGCCTGCAACACCCGCAACGCCCGCAATGCCCGCAACGACTTCGAATTTATACCACTTGCTCTCAATCGATTTTAATAAAAAAAATTTAAAACATTTTGCAAAGATAGATTTCTCATTAAGATCTTCCCAGAACGTACTTACCGTACGTAGACAAATGAGACTTAGAGAATTAAACACATGAATTTTGGATAGAGCAAACTTAAACGCTGTTCTTACCAGAAGCGACACTTGAATGCGAAATTAAATATAAATTCTTACTCCTAACATATTATTCTTCCAGATTGACTGCAGTGGGACAAGATTTATTCTTCAACTCAACGCCTGCAACGCCTGTAACGCCCGCAACGCCCGTAACGCCCGCAACGCCAACAACGCATGCAACCCCCGCAACGCCTGCAACGCCGTCAAAGTCTTTGAATTAATGCCACTTTGGTGAAAATAAATACAAACATTTTGCGAAAAGAGACTTTTCACTATGTTCTAACCAGAACGTATTAACCGTACGTAGATATTTGCGAGTTAGAAAATAAAACCTGTGGAATTTGGAGAGAGCAATTTCAAACGCTGTTCTAACCAGAAGAGTTAACCTTTCGTTGTCACTAGGAAGCGAAATTAAATATAAATCCTCACTCCTAACATAATTTTCTTCCAATAATAGATTGACCGCGGTGGGACAAGATTCGTTCTTCTCCTCAACGCTTGTATCGCCTACCACGCCCGTATCGCCCATAACGCCCGCAACGCCTGGTTGCCTGTTGACCCGCAACGCCCGCAATGCCCGCAACGCCTTCGAATTAATACCACTTGCTCTCAATCGATTTTAATAAAAAAAATTGAAAACATCTTGCAAAGATAGATTTCTCACTAAGATCTTCCCAGAACGTACTAACCGTACGTAGATAAATGAGAGTTAGAGAATTAAACACATGAATTTAGGATAGGGCAAACTTAAACGCTGTTCTAACCAGAAGCGACACTTGAAAGCGAAATTAAATATAAATTCCTACTCCTAACATATTTTTCTTCCAGATTGACTGAGGTGGGACAAGATTTATTCTTCAACTCAACGCCTGCAACTCCTGTAACGCCCGCAACGCCCGTAACGCCCGCAACGCCCGTAACGCCGGCAACGCCAACAACGCCTGCCACCCCCGCAACGCCTGCAACGCCCTCAACGTCTTTGAATTAATGCCACTTTCGTGAAAAAAAAAAAACAATTATTTTGCGAAGAGAGACTTTTCACTATGTTCTAACCAGAACGTATCAACCGTACGTAGATACTTGTGAGTTAGAAAATAAAACCCGTGGAATGTGAAGAGAGCAATTTCTAACGCTGTTCTAACCAGAAGAGTTAACCTTTCGTTGACACTAGGAAGCGAAATGAAAAATAAATTCTCACTCCCAACATAATTTTCTTCCAATAATAGATTGACCGCGGTGGGACAAGATTCGTTCTTCTCCTCAACGCTTGCATCGCCTACCACGCCCGTATCGCCCATAACGCCCGCAACGCCTGTAACACCCGCAACGCCTTCGAATGAATACCACTTGCTCTCAATCGATTTCATTAAAAAAAATTTAAAACATTTTGCAAAGATAGATTTCTCACTAAGATCTTCCCAGAACGTACTAACCGTACGTGGACAAATGAGAGTTAGAGAATTAAACACATTAATTTTGGATATGCAAACTTAAACGCTGTTCTAACCAGAAGCGACACTTGAAAGCGAAATTAAATATAAATTCCTACTCCTAACATATTTTTCTTCCAGATTGACTGCAGTGGGACAAGATTTATTCTTCAACTCAACGCCTGCAACGCCTGTAACGCCCGCAACGCCCGTAACGCCCGCAACGCCCGTAACGCCTGCAACGCCAGTAACGCCGGCAACGCCAACAACTTCTGCAACCCCCGCAACGCCTGCAACGCCCTCAACCTCTTTGAATTAATGCCACTTTCGTGAAAAAAAATACAATCATTTTGCGAAGAGAGGCTTTTCACTATGTTCTAACCAGAACGAATTAACCGTACGTAGATACTTGTGAGTTAGAAAATAAAACCCGTGGAATTTGAAGAGAGCAATTTCTAACGCTGTTCTAACCAGAAGATTTAACCTTTCGTTGACACTAGGAAGCGAAATGAAAAATAAATTCTCACTCCCAACATAATTTTCTTCCAATAATAGATTGACCGCGGTGGGACAAGATTCGTTCTTCTCCTCAACGCTTGCATCGCCTACCACGCCCGTATCGCCCATAACGCCCGCAACGCCTGCAACACCCGCAACGCCCGCAATGCCCGCAACGCCTTCGAATTAATACCACTTGCTCTCAATCGATTTTAATAATAAAAATTAAAAACATTTTGCAAAGAGAGATTTCTCACTAAGATCTTCCCAGAACGTACTAACCGTACGTAGACAAATGAGAGTTAGAGAATTAAACACATGAATTTTGGATAGGGCAAACTTAAACGCTGTTCTAACCAGAAGCGACACTTGAAAGCGAAATTAAATATAAATTCCTACTCCTAACATATTTTTCTTCCAGATTGACTGCAGTGGGACAAGATTTATTCTTCAACTCATCGCCTGCAACGCCTGTAACGCCCGCAACGCCCGTAACGCCCGCAACGCCCCTAACGCCGGCAACGCCAACAACGCCTGCAACCCCCGCAACGCCTGCAACGCCCTCAACGTCTTTGAATTATTGCCACTTTCGTGAAAAAAAAACAATTATTTTGCGAAGAGAGACTTTTCACTATGTTCTAACCAGAACGTATCAACCGTACGTAGATACTTGTGAGTTAGAAAATAAAACCCGTGGAATTTGAAGAGAGCAATTTCTAACGCTGTTCTAACCAGACGAGTTAACCTTTCGTTGACACTAGGAAGCGAAAATAAATATAAATTCTCACTCCTAACATAATTTTCTTCCAATAATAGATTGACCGCGGTGGGACAAGATTCGTTCTTCTCCTCAACGCTTGCAACGCCTACTACGCCCGTATCGCCCATAACGCCCGCAACGCCTGCAACACCCGCAACGCCCGCAATGCCTGCAACGACTTCGAATTTATACCACTTGCTCTCAATCGATTTTAATAAAAAAAATTTCAAACATTTTGCAAAGATAGATTTCTCATTAAGATCTTCCCAGAACGTACTTACCGTACGTAGACAAATGAGACTTAGAGAATTAAACACATGAAGTTTGGATAGAGCGAACTTAAACGCTGTTCTTACCAGAAGCGACACTTGAATGCGAAATTAAATATAAATTCTTACTCCTAACATGTTATTCTTCCAGATTGACTGCAGTGGGACAAGATTTATTCTTCAACTCAACGCCTGCAACGCCTGTAACGCCCGCAACGCCCGTAACGCCCGCAACGCCAACAACGCATGCAACCCCCGTAACGCCTGCAACGCCGTCAAAGTCTTTGAATTAATGCCACTTTGGTGAAAATAAATACAAACATTTTGCGAAGAGAGACTTTTCACTATGTTCTAACCAGAACGTATTAACCGTACGTAGATATTTGCGAGTTAGAAAATAAAACCTGTGGAATTTGGAGAGAGCAATTTCAAACGCTGTTCTAACCAGGAGAGTTAACCTTTCGTTGTCACTAGGAAGCGAAATTAAATATAAATCCTCACTCCTAACATAATTTTCTTCCAATAATAGATTGACCGCGGTGGGACAAGATTCGTTCTTCTCCTCAACGCTTGCATCGCCTACCACGCCCGTATCGCCCATAACGCCCGCAACGCCTGCAACACCCGCAACGCCCGCAATGCCCGCAACGCTTTCGAATTAATACCACTTGCTCTCAATCGATTTTAATAAAAAAAATTAAAAACATTTTGCAAAGAGAGATTTCTCACTAAGATCTTCCCTGAACGTACTAACCGTACGTAGACAAATGAGACTTAGAGAATTAAACACATGAATTTTGGATAGAGCAAACTTAAACGCTGTTCTTACTAGAAGCGACACTTGAAAGCAAAATTAAATATAAATTCTTACTCCTAACATATTTCATTTCCAGATTGACTGCAGTGGGACGAAATTTATTCTTCAACCCAACGCCTCTAACGCCCGCAACGCCCGTAACGCCCGCAACGCCAACAACGCCTGCAACCCCCGCAACGCCTGCAATGCCCTCAAAGACTTTGAAATAATGCCACTTTGGTGAAAAAAATTTCAAACATTTTGCAAAGAGAGACTTTTCACTATGTTCTAACCAGAACGTATTAACCGTACGTAGATATTTGCGAGTTAGAAAATAAAACCCGTGGAATTTGGAGAGAGCAATTTCAAACGCTGTTCTAACCAGAAGAGTTAACCTTTCGTTGACACTAGGAAGCGAAATTAAAAATAAATTCTCACTCCTAACATAATTTTCTTCCAATAATAGATTGACCGCGGTGGGACAAGATTCATTCTTATCGTCAACGCCTGCAACGCCTACAACGCCCGTATCGCCCATAATGCCCGCAACGCCTGCAACACCCGCAACGTCTTTGAATTGATGCCACTTTGGTGAAAAAAAATACAAACATTTTGCGAAGAGAGACTTTTCACTATGTTCTAACCAGAACGTATTAACCGTACGTAGATATTTGCGAGTTAGAAAATAAAACCCGTGGAATTTGGAGAGAGCAATTTCAAACGCTGTTCTAACCAGAAGAGTTAACCTTTCGTTAACACTAGGATGCGAAATTAAATATAAATTCTCACTCCTAACATAATTTTCTTCCAATAATAGATTGACCGCGGTGGAACAAGATTCGTTCTTCTCCTCAACGCTTGCATCGCCTACCAAGCCCGTATCGCCCATAACGCCCGCAACGCCTGCAACACCCGCAACGCCCGCAATGCCCGCAACGCCTTCGAATTAATACCACTTGCTCTCAATCGATTTTAATAAAAAAAATTCAAAACATTTAGCAAAGATAGATTTCTCACTAAGATCTTCCCAGAACGTACTAACCGTACGTGGACAAATGAGAGTTAGAGAATTAAACACATGAATTTTGGATAGGGCAAACTTAAACGCTGTTCTAACCAGAAGCGACACTTGAAAGCGAAATTAAATATAAATTCCTACTCCTAACATATTTTTCTTCCAGATTGATTGCAGTGGGACAAGATTTATTCTTCAACTCAACGCCTGCAACGCCTGTAACGCCCGCAACGCCCGTAACGCCCGCAACGCCCGTAACGCCCGCAACGCCCGTAACGCCCGCAACGCCCGTAACACCCGCAACGCCCGTAACGCCGGCTACGCCAACAACGCCTGCAACCCCCGCAACGCTTGCAACGCCTTCAACGTCTTTGATTTAATGCCACTTTCGTGAAAAAAATACAATCATTTTGCGAAGAGAGACTTTTCACTATGTTCTAACCAGAACGTATTAACCGAACGTAGATATTTGCGAGTTAGAAAATAAAGCCCGTGGAATTTGGAGAGAGCAATTTCAAACGCTGTTCTAACCAGAAGAGTTAACCTTTCGTTGACACTAGGAAGCGAAATTAAAAATAAATTCTCACTCCTAACATAATTTTCTTCCAATAATAGATTGACCGCGGTGG
This sequence comes from Chrysolina americana, assembly GCA_958502065.1. Lineage (NCBI taxonomy): Eukaryota > Metazoa > Arthropoda > Insecta > Coleoptera > Chrysomelidae > Chrysolina > Chrysolina americana. The sequence goes on along the minus strand of OY293421.1, from coordinate 15,578,813 downwards.
GACAAGATTCGTTCTTATCGTCAACGCCTGCAACGCCTACCACGCCCGTATCGCCCATAACGCCCGCAACGCCTGCAACACCCGCAACGCCCGCAATGCCCGCAACGCCTTCGAATTAATACCACTTGCTCTCAATCGATTTTGATTAAAAAAATTAAAAACATTTTGCAAAGAGAGATTTCTCACTAAGATCTTCCCTGAACGTACTAACCGTACGTAGACAAATGAGACTTAGAGAATTAAACACATGAATTTTGGATAGAGCAAACTTAAACGCTGTTCTTACTAGAAGCGACACTTGAAAGCGAAATTAAATATAAATTCTTACTCCTAACATATTTTATTTCCAGATTGACTGCAGTGGGACGAAATTTATTCTTCAACCCAACACCTCTAACGCCCGCAACGCCCGTAACGCCCGCAACGCCAACAACGCCTGCAACCCCCGCAACGCCCTCAAAGTCTTTGAATTAATGCCACTTTGGTGAAAAAAAATTCAAACATTTTGCGAAGAGAGACTTTTCACTATGTTCTAACCAGAACGTATTAACCGTACGTAGATATTTGCGAGTTAGAAAATAAAACCCGTGGAATTTGAAGAGAGCAATTTCAAACGCTGTTCTAACCAGAAGAGTTAACCTTTCGTTGACACTAGGAAGCGAAATAAAAAATAAATTCTCACTCCCAACATAATTTTCTTCCAATAATAGATTGACCGCGGTGGGACAAGATTCGTTCTTATCGTCAACGCCTGCAACGCCTACCACGCCCGTATCGCCCATAATGCCCGCAGCGCCTGCAACACCCGCAACGTCTTTGAATTGATGCCACTTTGGTGAAAAAAAATACAAACATTTTGCGAAGAGAGACTTTTCACTATGTTCTAACCAGAACGTATTAACCGTACGTAGATATTTGCGAGTTAGAAAATAAAACCCGTGGAATTTGGAGAGAGCAATTTCAAACGCTGTTCTAACCAGAAGAGTTAACCTTTCGTTAACACTAGGATGCGAAATTAAATATAAATTCTCACTCCTAACATAATTTTCTTCCAATAATAGATTGACCGCGGTGGAACAAGATTCGTTCTTCTCCTCAACACTTGCATCGCCTACCACGCCCGTATCGCCCATAACGCCCGCAACGCCTGCAACACCCGCAACGCCCGCAATGCCCGCAACGCCTTCGAATTAATACCACTTGCTCTCAATCGATTTTAATAAAAAAAATTTCAAACATTTAGCAAAGATAGATTTCTCACTAAGATCTTCCCAGAACGTACTAACCGTACGTGGACAAATGAGAGTTAGAGAATTAAACACATGAATTTTGGATAGAGCAAACTTAAACGCTGTTCTTACTAGAAGCGACACTTGAAAGCGAAATTAAATATAAATTCTTACTCCTAACATATTTTATTTCCAGATTGACTGCAGTGGGACGAAATTTATTCTTCAACCCAACGCCTCTTACGCCCGCAACGCATGTAACGCCCGCAACGCCAACAACGCCTGCAACCCCCGCAACGCCTGCAACGCCCTCAAAGTCTTTGAATTAATGCCACTTTGGTGAAAAAAAATCCAAACATTTTGCGAAGAGAGACTTTTCACTATGTTCTAACCAGATCGTATTAACCGTACGTAGATATTTGCGAGTTAGAAAATAAAACCCGTGGAATTTGGAGAGAGCAATTTCAAACGCTGTTCTAACCAGAAGAGTTAACCTTTCGTTGACACTAGGAAGCGAAATTAAAAATAAATTCTCACTCCTAACATAATTTTCTTCCAATAATAGATTGACCGCGGTGGGACAAGATTCGTTCTTATCGTCAACGCCTGCAACGCCTACCACGCCCGTATCGCCCATAATGCCCGCAACGCCTGCAACACCCGCAACGTCTTTGAATTGATGCCACTTTGGTGAAAAAAAATACAAACATTTTGCGAAGAGAGACTTTTCACTATGTTCTAACCAGAACGTATTAACCGTACGTAGATACTTGCGAGTTAGAAAATAAAGCCCGTGGAATTTGGAGAGAGCAATTTCAAACGCTGTTCTAACCAGAAGAGTTAACCTTTCGTTAACACTAGGATGCGAAATTAAATATAAATTCTCACTCCTAACATAATTTTCTTCCAATAATAGATTGACCGCGGTGGAACAAGATTCGTTCTTCTCCTCAACGCTTGCATCGCCTACCACGCCCGTATCGCCCATAACGCCCGCAACGCCTGCAACACCCGCAACGCCCGCAATGCCCGCAACGCCTTCGAATTAATAACACTTGCTCTCAATCGATTTTAATAAAAAAAAATTAAAACATTTAGCAAAGATAGATTTCTCACTAAGATCTTCCCAGAACGTACTAACCGTACGTGGACAAATGAGGGTTAGAGAATTAAAAACATGAATTTTGGATAGGGCAAACTTAAACGCTGTTCTAACCAGAAGCGACACTTGAAAGCGAAATAAAATATAAATTCCAACTCCTAACATATTTTTCTTCCAGATTGGCTGCAGTGGGACAAGATTTATTCTTCAACTCAACGCTTGCAACACCTGTAACGCCCGCAACGCCCGTAACGCCCGCAACGCCCGTAACGCCTGCAACGCCCGTAACGCCGGCAACGCCAACAACTCCTGCAACCCCCGCAACGCCTGCAACGCCCTCAACGTCTTTGAATTAATGCCACTTTCGTGAAAAAAAATACAATCATTTTGCGAAGAGAGACTTTTCACTATGTTCTAACCAGAACGAATTAACCGTACGTAGATACTTGTGAGTTAGAAAATAAAACCCGTGGAATTTGAAGAGAGCAATTTCTAACGCTGTTCTAACCAGAAGAGTTAACCTTTCGTTGACACTAGGAAGCGAAATGAAAAATAAATTCTCACTCCCAACATAATTTTCTTCCAATACTAGATTGACCGCGGTGGGACAAGATTCGTTCTTCTCCTCAACGCTTGCATCGCCTACCACGCCCGTATCGCCCATAACGCCCGCAACGCCTGCAACACCCGCAACGCCCGCAATGCCCGCAACGCCTTCGAATTAATACCACTTGCTCTCAATCGATTTTAATAATAAAAATTAAAAACATTTTGCAAAGAGAGATTTCTCACTAAGATCTTCCCAGAACGTACTAACCGTACGTAGACAAATGAGAGTTAGAGAATTAAACACATGAATTTTGGATAGGGCAAACTTAAACGCTGTTCTAACCAGAAGCGACACTTGAAAGCGAAATTAAATATAAATTCCTACTCCTAACATATTTTTCTTCCAGATTGACTGCAGTGGGACAAGATTTATTCTTCAACTCATCGCCTGCAACGCCTGTAACGCCCGCAACGCCCGTAACGCCCGCAACGCCCGTAACGCCGGCAACGCCAACAACGCCTGCAACCCCCGCAACGCCTGCAACGCCCTCAACGTCTTTGAATTATTGCCACTTTCGTGAAAAAAAAACAATTATTTTGCGAAGAGAGACTTTTCACTATGTTCTAACCAGAACGTATCAACCGTACGTAGATACTTGTGAGTTAGAAAATAAAACCCGTGGAATTTGAAGAGAGCAATTTCTAACGCTGTTCTAACCAGAAGAGTTTACCTTTCGTTGACACTAGGAAGCGAAAATAAATATAAATTCTCACTCCTAACATAATTTTCTTCCAATAATAGATTGACCGCGGTGGGACAAGATTCGTTCTTCTCCTCAACGCTTGCAACGCCTACCACGCCCGTATCGCCCATAACGCCCGCAACGCCTGCAACACCCGCAACGCCCGCAATGCCCGCAACGACTTCGAATTTATACCACTTGCTCTCAATCGATTTTAATAAAAAAAATTTAAAACATTTTGCAAAGATAGATTTCTCATTAAGATCTTCCCAGAACGTACTTACCGTACGTAGACAAATGAGACTTAGAGAATTTAACACATGAATTTTGGATAGAGCAAACTTAAACGCTGTTCTTACCAGAAGCGACACTTGAATGCGAAATTAAATATAAATTCTTACTCCTAACATATTATTCTTCCAGATTGACTGCAGTGGGACAAGATTTATTCTTCAACTCAACGCCTGCAACGCCTGTAACGCCCGCAACGCCCGTAACGCCCGCAACGCCAACAACGCCTGCAACCCCCGCAACGCCCTCAAAGTCTTTGAATTAATGCCACTTTGGTGAAAAAAAAATTCAAACATTTTGCGAAGAGAGACTTTTCACTATGTTCTAACCAGAACGTATTAACCGTACGTAGATATTTGCGAGTTAGAAAATAAAACCCGTGGAATTTGAAGAGAGCAATTTCAAACGCTGTTCTAACCAGAATAGTTAACCTTTCGTTGACACTAGGAAGCGAAATAAAAAATAAATTCTCACTCCCAACATAATTTTCTTCCAATAATAGATTGACCGCGGTGGGACAAGATTCGTTCTTATCGTCAACGCCTGCAACGCCTACCACGCCCGTATCGCCCATAATGCCCGCAGCGCCTGCAACACCCGCAACGTCTTTGAATTGATGCCACTTTGGTGAAAAAAAATACAAACATTTTGCGAAGAGAGACTTTTCACTATGTTCTAACCAGAACGTATTAACCGTACGTAGATATTTGCGAGTTAGAAAATAAAACCCGTGGAATTTGGAGAGAGCAATTTCAAACGCTGTTCTAACCAGAAGAGTTAACCTTTCGTTAACACTAGGATGCGAAATTAAATATAAATTCTCACTCCTAACATAATTTTCTTCCAATAATAGATTGACCGCGGTGGAACAAGATTCGTTCTTCTCCTCAACACTTGCATCGCCTACCACGCCCGTATCGCCCATAACGCCCGCAACGCCTGCAACACCCGCAACGCCCGCAATGCCCGCAACGCCTTCGAATTAATACCACTTGCTCTCAATCGATTTTAATAAAAAAAATTTCAAACATTTATTAAAGATAGATTTCTCACTAAGATCTTCCCAGAACGTACTAACCGTACGTGGACAAATGAGAGTTAGAGAATTAAACACATGAATTTTGGATAGAGCAAACTTAAACGCTGTTCTTACTAGAAGCGACACTTGAAAGCGAAATTAAATATAAATTCTTACTCCTAACATATTTTATTTCCAGATTGACTGCAGTGGGACGAAATTTATTCTTCAACCCAACGCCTCTTACGCCCGCAACGCATGTAACGCCCGCAACGCCAACAACGCCTGCAACCCCCGCAACGCCTGCAACGCCCTCAAAGTCTTTGAATTAATGCCACTTTGGTGAAAAAAAATCCAAACATTTTGCGAAGAGAGACTTTTCACTATGTTCTAACCAGATCGTATTAACCGTACGTAGATATTTGCGAGTTAGAAAATAAAACCCGTGGAATTTGGAGAGAGCAATTTCAAACGCTGTTCTAACCAGAAGAGTTAACCTTTCGTTGACACTAGGAAGCGAAATTAAAAATAAATTCTCACTCCTAACATAATTTTCTTCCAATAATAGATTGACCGCGGTGGGAAAAGATTCGTTCTTCTCCTCAACGCTTGCATCGCCTACCACGCCCGTATCGCCCATAACGCCCGCAACGCCTGCAACACCCGCAACGCCCGCAATGCCCGCAACGCCTTCGAATTAATACCACTTGCTCTCAATCGATTTTAATAATAAAAATTAAAAACATTTTGCAAAGAGAGATTTCTCACTAAGATCTTCCCAGAACGTACTAACCGTACGTAGACAAATGAGAGTTAGAGAATTAAACACATGAATTTTGGATACGGCAAACTTAAACGCTGTTCTAACCAGAAGCGACACTTGAAAGCGAAATTAAATATAAATTCCTACTCCTAACATATTTTTCTTCCAGATTGACTGCAGTGGGACAAGATTTATTCTTCAACTCATCGCCTGCAACGCCTGTAACGCCCGCAACGCCCGTAACGCCCGCAACGCCCGTAACGCCGGCAACGCCAACAACGCCTGCAACCCCCGCAACGCCTGCAACGCCCTCAACGTCTTTGAATTATTGCCACTTTCGTGAAAAAAAAACAATTATTTTGCGAAGAGAGACTTTTCACTATGTTCTAACCAGAACGTATTAACCGTACGTAGATATTTGCGAGTTAGAAAATAAAACCCGTGGAATTTGGAGAGAGCAATTTCAAACGCTGTTCTAACCAGAAGAGTTAACCTTTCGTTAACACTAGGATGCGAAATTAAATATAAATTCTCACTCCTAACATAATTTTCTTCCAATAATAGATTGACCGCGGTGGAACAAGATTCGTTCTTCTCCTCAACACTTGCATCGCCTACCACGCCCGTATCGCCCATAACGCCCGCAACGCCTGCAACACCCGCAACGCCCGCAATGCCCGCAACGCCTTCGAATTAATACCACTTGCTCTCAATCGATTTTAATAAAAAAAATTTCAAACATTTAGCAAAGATAGATTTCTCACTAAGATCTTCCCAGAACGTACTAACCGTACGTGGACAAATGAGAGTTAGAGAATTAAACACATGAATTTTGGATAGAGCAAACTTAAACGCTGTTCTTACTAGAAGCGACACTTGAAAGCGAAATTAAATATAAATTCTTACTCCTAACATATTTTATTTCCAGATTGACTGCAGTGGGACGAAATTTATTCTTCAACCCAACGCCTCTTACGCCCGCAACGCATGTAACGCCCGCAACGCCAACAACGCCTGCAACCCCCGCAACGCCTGCAACGCCCTCAAAGTCTTTGAATTAATGCCACTTTGGTGAAAAAAAATCCAAACATTTTGCGAAGAGAGACTTTTCACTATGTTCTAACCAGATCGTATTAACCGTACGTAGATATTTGCGAGTTAGAAAATAAAACCCGTGGAATTTGGAGAGAGCAATTTCAAACGCTGTTCTAACCAGAAGAGTTAACCTTTCGTTGACACTAGGAAGCGAAATTAAAAATAAATTCTCACTCCTAACATAATTTTCTTCCAATAATAGATTGACCGCGGTGGGACAAGATTCGTTCTTATCGTCAACGCCTGCAACGCCTACCACGCCCGTATCGCCCATAATGCCCGCAACGCCTGCAACACCCGCAACGTCTTTGAATTGATGCCACTTTGGTGAAAAAAAATACAAACATTTTGCGAAGAGAGACTTTTCACTATGTTCTAACCAGAACGTATTAACCGTACGTAGATACTTGCGAGTTAGAAAATAAAGCCCGTGGAATTTGGAGAGAGCAATTTCAAACGCTGTTCTAACCAGAAGAGTTAACCTTTCGTTAACACTAGGATGCGAAATTAAATATAAATTCTCACTCCTAACATAATTTTCTTCCAATAATAGATTGACCACGGTGGAACAAGATTCGTTCTTCTCCTCAACGCTTGCATCGCCTACCACGCCCGTATCGCCCATAACGCCCGCAACGCCTGCAACACCCGCAACGCCCGCAATGCCCGCAACGCCTTCGAATTAATAACACTTGCTCTCAATCGATTTTAATAAAAAAAAATTAAAACATTTAGCAAAGATAGATTTCTCACTAAGATCTTCCCAGAACGTACTAACCGTACGTGGACAAATGAGGGTTAGAGAATTAAAAACATGAATTTTGGATAGGGCAAACTTAAACGCTGTTCTAACCAGAAGCGACACTTGAAAGCGAAATAAAATATAAATTCCAACTCCTAACATATTTTTCTTCCAGATTGGCTGCAGTGGGACAAGATTTATTCTTCAACTCAACGCTTGCAACACCTGTAACGCCCGCAACGCCCGTAACGCCCGCAACGCCCGTAACGCCTGCAACGCCCGTAACGCCGGCAACGCCAACAACTCCTGCAACCCCCGCAACGCCTGCAACGCCCTCAACGTCTTTGAATTAATGCCACTTTCGTGAAAAAAAATACAATCATTTTGCGAAGAGAGACTTTTCACTATGTTCTAACCAGAACGAATTAACCGTACGTAGATACTTGTGAGTTAGAAAATAAAACCCGTGGAATTTGAAGAGAGCAATTTCTAACGCTGTTCTAACCAGAAGAGTTAACCTTTCGTTGACACTAGGAAGCGAAATGAAAAATAAATTCTCACTCCCAACATAATTTTCTTCCAATAATAGATTGACCGCGGTGGGACAAGATTCGTTCTTCTCCTCAACGCTTGCATCGCCTACCACGCCCGTATCGCCCATAACGCCCGCAACGCCTGCAACACCCGCAACGCCCGCAATGCCCGCAACGCCTTCGAATTAATACCACTTGCTCTCAATCGATTTTAATAATAAAAATTAAAAACATTTTGCAAAGAGAGATTTCTCACTAAGATCTTCCCAGAACGTACTAACCGTACGTAGACAAATGAGAGTTAGAGAATTAAACACATGAATTTTGGATAGGGCAAACTTAAACGTTGTTCTAACCAGAAGCGACACTTGAAAGCGAAATTAAATATAAATTCCTACTCCTAACATATTTTTCTTCCAGATTGACTGCAGTGGGACAAGATTTATTCTTCAACTCATCGCCTGCAACGCCTGTAACGCCCGCAACGCCCGTAACGCCCGCAACGCCCGTAACGCCGGCAAAGCCAACAACGCCTGCAACCCCCGCAACGCCTGCAACGCCCTCAACGTCTTTGAATTATTGCCACTTTCGTGAAAAAAAAACAATTATTTTGCGAAGAGAGACTTTTCACTATGTTCTAACCAGAACGTATCAACCGTACGTAGATACTTGTGAGTTAGAAAATAAAACCCGTGGAATTTGAAGAGAGCAATTTCTAACGCTGTTCTAACCAGAAGAGTTTACCTTTCGTTGACACTAGGAAGCGAAAATAAATATAAATTCTCACTCCTAACATAATTTTCTTCCAATAATAGATTGACCGCGGTGGGACAAGATTCGTTCTTCTCCTCAACGCTTGCAACGCCTACCACGCCCGTATCGCCCATAACGCCCGCAACGCCTGCAACACCCGCAACGCCCGCAATGCCCGCAACGACTTCGAATTTATACCACTTGCTCTCAATGGATTTTAATAAAAAAAATTTAAAACATTTTGCAAAGATAGATTTCTCATTAAGATCTTCCCAGAACGTACTTACCGTACGTAGACAAATGAGACTTAGAGAATTAAACACATGAATTTTGGATAGAGCAAACTTAAACGCTGTTCTTACCAGAAGCGACACTTGAATGCGAAATTAAATATAAATTCTTACTCCTAACATATTATTCTTCCAGATTGACTGCAGTGGGGCAAGATTTATTCTTCAACTCAATGCCTGCAACGCCTGTAACGCCCGCAACGCCCGTAACGCCCGCAACGCCAACAACGCATGCAACCCCCGCAACGCCTGCAACGCTGTCAAAGTCTTTGAATTAATGCCACTTTGGTGAAAATAAATACAAACATTTTGCGAAAAGAGACTTTTCACTATGTTCTAACCAGAACGAATTAACCGTACGTAGATATTTGCGAGTTAGAAAATAAAACCTGTGGAATTTGGAGAGAGCAATTTCAAACGCTGTTCTAACCAGAAGAGTTAACCTTTCGTTGTCACTAGGAAGCGAAATTAAATATAAATCCTCACTCCTAACATAATTTTCTTCCAATAATAGATTGACCGCGGTGGGACAAGATTCGTTCTTCTCCTCAACGCTTGTATCGCCTACCACGCCCGTATCGCCCATAACGCCCGCAACGCCTGGTTGCCTGTTGACCCGCAACGCCCGCAATGCCCGCAACGCCTTCGAATTAATACCACTTGCTCTCAATCGATTTTAATAAAAAAAATTAAAAACATTTTGCAAAGATAGATTTCTCACTAAGATCTTCCCAGAACGTACTAACCGTACGTAGATAAATGAGAGTTGGAGAATTAAACACATGAATTTTGGATAGGGCAAACTTAAACGCTGTTCTAACCAGAAGCGACACTTGAAAGCGAAATTAAATATAAATTCCTACTCCTAACATATTTTTCTTCCAGATTGACTGCGGTGGGACAAGATTTATTCTTCAACTCAACGCCTGCAACTCCTGTAACGCCCGCAACGCCCGTAACGCCCGCAACGCCCGTAACGCCGGCAACGCCAACAACGCCTGCCACCCCCGCAACGCCTGCAACGCCCTCAACGTCTTTGAATTAATGCCACTTTCGTGAAAAAAAAAAAACAATTATTTTGCGAAGAGAGACTTTTCACTATGTTCTAACCAGAACGTATCAACCGTACGTAGATACTTGTGAGTTAGAAAATAAAACCCGTGGAATGTGAAGAGAGCAATTTCTAACGCTGTTCTAACCAGAAGAGTTAACCTTTCGTTGACACTAGGAAGCGAAATGAAAAATAAATTCTCACTCCCAACATAATTTTCTTCCAATAATAGATTGACCGCGGTGGGACAAGATTCGTTCTTCTCCTCAACGCTTGCATCGCCTACCACGCCCGTATCGCCCATAACGCCTGCAACGCCTGTAACACCCGCAACGCCTTCGAATGAATACCACTTGCTCTCAATCGATTTCATTAAAAAAAATTTAAAACATTTTGCAAAGATAGATTTCTCACTAAGATCTTCCCAGAACGTACTAACCGTACGTGGACAAATGAGAGTTAGAGAATTAAACACATGAATTTTGGATAGGGCAAACTTAAACGCTGTTCTAACCAGAAGCGACACTTGAAAGCGAAATTAAATATAAATTCCTACTCCTAACATATTTTTCTTCCAGATTGACTGCAGTGGGACAAGATTTATTCTTCAACTCATCGCCTGCAACGCCTGTAACGCCCGCAACGCCCGTAACGCCCGCAACGCCCGTAACGCCTGCAACGCCAGTAACGCCGTTAACGCCAACAACTTCTGCAACCCCCGCAACGTCTTTGAATTATTGCCACTTTCGTGAAAAAAAAACAATTATTTTGCGAAGAGAGACTTTTCACTATGTTCTAACCAGAACGTATCAACCGTACGTAGATACTTGTGAGTTAGAAAATAAAACCCGTGGAATTTGAAGAGAGCAATTTCTAACGCTGTTCTAACCAGAAGAGTTAACCTTTCGTTGACACTAGGAAGCGAAAATAAATATAAATTCTCACTCCTAACATAATTTTCTTCCAATAATAGATTGACCGCGGTGGGACAAGATTCGTTCTTCTCCTCAACGCTTGCAACGCCTACCACGCCCGTATCGCCCATAACGCCCGCAACGCCTGCAACACCCGCAACGCCCGCAATGCCTGCAACGACTTCGAATTTATACCACTTGCTCTCAATCGATTTTAATAAAAAAAATTTCAAATATTTTGCAAAGATAGATTTCTCATTAAGATCTTCCCAGAACGTACTTACCGTACGTAGACAAATGAGACTTAGAGAATTAAACACATGAAGTTTGGATAGAGCGAACTTAAACGCTGTTCTTACCAGAAGCGACAATTGAATGCGAAATTAAATATAAATTCTTACTCCTAACATGTTATTCTTCCAGATTGACTGCAGTGGGACAAGATTTATTCTTCAACTCAACGCCTGCAACGCCTGTAACGCCCGCAACGCCCGTAACGCCCGCAACGCCAACAACGCATGCAACCCCCGCAACGCCTGCAACGCCGTCAAAGTCTTTGAATTAATGCCACTTTGGTGAAAATAAATACAAACATTTTGCGAAGAGAGACTTTTCACTATGTTCTAACTAGAACGTATTAACCGTACGTAGATATTTGCGAGTTAGAAAATAAAACCTGTGGAATTTGGAGAGAGCAATTTCAAACGCTGTTCTAACCAGGAGAGTTAACCTTTCGTTGTCACTAGGAAGCGAAATTAAATATAAATCCTCACTCCTAACATAATTTTCTTCCAATAATAGATTGACCGCGGTGGGACAAGATTCGTTCTTCTCCTCAACGCTTGCATCGCCTACCACGCCCGTATCGCCCATAACGCCCGCAACGCCTGCAACACCCGCAACGCCCGCAATGCCCGCAACGCCTTCGAATTAATACCACTTGCTCTCAATCGATTTTAATAAAAAAAATTAAAAACATTTTGCAAAGAGAGATTTCTCACTAAGATCTTCCCTGAACGTACTAACCGTACGTAGACAAATGAGACTTAGAGAATTAAACACATGAATTTTGGATAGAGCAAACTTAAACGCTGTTCTTACTAGAAGCGACACTTGAAAGCAAAATTAAATATAAATTCTTACTCCTAACATATTTCATTTCCAGATTGACTGCAGTGGGACGAAATTTATTCTTCAACCCAACGCCTCTAACGCCCGCAACGCCCGTAACGCCCGCAACGCCAACAACGCCTGCAACCCCCGCAACGCCTGCAATGCCCTCAAAGACTTTGAAATAATGCCACTTTGGTGAAAAAAAATTCAAACATTTTGCAAAGAGAGACTTTTCACTATGTTCTAACCAGAACGTATTAACCGTACGTAGATATTTGCGAGTTAGAAAATAAAACCCGTGGAATTTGGAGAGAGCAATTTCAAACGCTGTTCTAACCAGAAGAGTTAACCTTTCGTTGACACTAGGAAGCGAAATTAAAAATAAATTCTCACTCCTAACATAATTTTCTTCCAATAATAGATTGACCGCGGTGGGACAAGATTCATTCTTATCGTCAACGCCTGCAACGCCTACCACGCCCGTATCGCCCATAATGCCCGCAACGCCTGCAACACCCGCAACGTCTTTGAATTGATGCCACTTTGGTGAAAAAAAATACAAACATTTTGCGAAGAGAGACTTTTCACTATGTTCTAATCAGAACGTATTAACCGTACGTAGATATTTGCGAGTTAGAAAATAAAACCCGTGGAATTTGGAGAGAGCAATTTCAAACGCTGTTCTAACCAGAAGAGTTAACCTTTCGTTAACACTAGGATGCGAAATTAAATATAAATTCTCACTCCTAACATAATTTTCTTCCAATAATAGATTGACCGCGGTGGAACAAGATTCGTTCTTCTCCTCAACGCTTGCATCGCCTACCAAGCCCGTATCGCCCATAACGCCCGCAACGCCTGCAACACCCGCAACGCCCGCAATGCCCGCAACGCCTTCGAATTAATACCACTTGCTCTCAATCGATTTTAATAAAAAAAATTCAAAACATTTAGCAAAGATAGATTTCTCACTAAGATCTTCCCAGAACGTACTAACCGTACGTGGACAAATGAGAGTTAGAGAATTAAACACATGAATTTTGGATAGGGCAAACTTAAACGCTGTTCTAACCAGAAGCGACACTTGAAAGCGAAATTAAATATAAATTCCTACTCCTAACATATTTTTCTTCCAGATTGATTGCAGTGGGACAAGATTTATTCTTCAACTCAACGCCTGCAACGCCTGTAACGCCCGCAACGCCCGTAACGCCCGCAACGCCCGTAACGCCCGCAACGCCCGTAACGCCCGCAACGCCCGTAACACCCGCAACGCCCGTAACGCCGGCTACGCCAACAACGCCTGCAACCCCCGCAACGCTTGCAACGCCTTCAACGTCTTTGAATTAATGCCACTTTCGTGAAAAAAATACAATAATTTTGCGAAGAGAGACTTTTCACTATGTTCTAACCAGAACGTATTAACCGAACGTAGATATTTGCGAGTTAGAAAATAAAGCCCGTGGAATTTGGAGAGAGCAATTTCAAACGCTGTTCTAACCAGAAGAGTTAACCTTTCGTTGACACTAGGAAGCGAAATTAAAAATAAATTCTCACTCCTAACATAATTTTCTTCCAATAATAGATTGACCGTGGTGGGACAAGATTCGTTCTTATCGTCAACGCCTGCAACGCCTACCACGCCCGTATCGCCCATAACGCCCGCAACGCCTGCAACACCCGCAACGCCCGCAATGCCCGCAACGCCTTCGAATTAATACCACTTGCTCTCAATCGATTTTGATTAAAAAAATTAAAAACATTTTGCAAAGAGAGATTTCTCACTAAGATCTTCCCTGAACGTACTAACCGTACGTAGACAAATGAGACTTAGAGAATTAAACACATGAATTTTGGATAGAGCAAACTTAAACGCTGTTCTTACTAGAAGCGACACTTGAAAGCGAAATTAAATATAAATTCTTACTCCTAACATATTTTATTTCCAGATTGACTGCAGTGGGACGAAATTTATTCTTCAACCCAACACCTCTAACGCCCGCAACGCCCGTAACGCCCGCAACGCCAACAACGCCTGCAACCCCCGCAACGCCCTCAAAGTCTTTGAATTAATGCCACTTTGGTGAAAAAAAATTCAAACATTTTGCGAAGAGAGACTTTTCACTATGTTCTAACCAGAACGTATTAACCGTACGTAGATATTTGCGAGTTAGAAAATAAAACCCGTGGAATTTGGAGAGAGCAATTTCAAACGCTGTTCTAACCAGAAGAGTTAACCTTTCGTTGACACTAGGAAGCGAAATAAAAAATAAATTCTCACTCCTAACATAATTTTCTTCCAATAATAGATTGACCGCGGTGGGACAAGATTCGTTCTTATCGTCAACGCCTGCAACGCCTACCACGCCCGTATCGCCCATAATGCCCGCAGCGCCTGCAACACCCGCAACGTCTTTGAATTGATGCCACTTTGGTGAAAAAAAATTCAAACATTTTGCGAAGAGAGACTTTTCACTATGTTCTAACCAGAACGTATTAACCGTACGTAGATATTTGCGAGTTAGAAAATAAAACCCGTGGAATTTGGAGAGAGCAATTTCAAACGCTGTTCTAACCAGAAGAGTTAACCTTTCGTTAACACTAGGATGCGAAATTAAATATAAATTCTCACTCCTAACATAATTTTCTTCCAATAATAGATTGACCGCGGTGGAACAAGATTCGTTCTTCTCCTCAACACTTGCATCGCCTACCACGCCCGTATCGCCCATAACGCCCGCAACGCCTGCAACACCCGCAACGCCCGCAATGCCCGCAACGCCTTCGAATTAATACCACTTGCTCTCAATCGATTTTAATAAAAAAAATTTCAAACATTTAGCAAAGATAGATTTCTCACTAAGATCTTCCCAGAACGTACTAACCGTACGTGGACAAATGAGAGTTAGAGAATTAAACACATGAATTTTGGATAGAGCAAACTTAAACGTTGTTCTAACCAGAAGCGACACTTGAAAGCGAAATAAAATATAAATTCCAACTCCTAACATATTTTTCTTCCAGATTGGCTGCAGTGGGACAAGATTTATTCTTCAACTCAACGCCTGCAACACCTGTAACGCCCGCAACGCCCGTAACGCCCGCAACGCCCGTAACGCCCGCAACGCCCGTAACGCCCGCAACGCCCGTAACGCCCGTAACGCCCGCAACGCCCGTAACGCCGGCAACGCCAACAACGCCTGCAACCCCCGCAACGCCTGCAACGCCTTCAACGTCTTTGAATTAATGCCACTTTCGTGAAAAAAATACAATCATTTTGCGAAGAGAAACTTTTCACTATGAACTAACCAGAACGAATTAACCGTACGTAGATAATTGTGAGTTAGAAAATAAAACACGTGGAATTTGAAGAGAGCAATTTCTAACGCTGTTCTAACCAGAAGAGTTAACCTTTCGTTGACACTAGGAAGCGAAATTAAAAATAAATACTCACTCCCAACATAATTTTTTTCCAATAATAGATTGACCGCGGTGGGACAAGATTCGTTCTTCTCCTCAACGCTTGCATCGCCTACCACGCCCGTATCGCCCATAACGCCCGCAACGCCTGCAACCCCCGCAACGCCTGCAACGCCCTCAAAGTCTTTGAATTAATGCCACTTTGGTGAAAAAAAATCCAAACATTTTGCGAAGAGACTTTTCACTATGTTCTAACCAGATCGTATTAACCGTACGTAGATATTTGCGAGTTAGAAAATAAAACCCGTGGAATTTGGAGAGAGCAATTTCAAACGCTGTTCTAACCAGAAGAGTTAACCTTTCGTTGACACTAGGAAGCGAAATTAAAAATAAATTCTCACTCCTAACATAATTTTCTTCCAATAATAGATTGACCGCGGTGGGACAAGATTCGTTCTTATCGTCAACGCCTGCAACGCCTACCACGCCCGTATCGCCCATAATGCCCGCAACGCCTGCAACACCCGCAACGTCTTTGAATTGATGCCACTTTGGTGAAAAAAAATACAAACATTTTGCGAAGAGAGACTTTTCACTATGTTCTAACCAGAACGTATTAACCGTACGTAGATACTTGCGAGTTAGAAAATAAAGCCCGTGGAATTTGGAGAGAGCAATTTCAAACGCTGTTCTAACCAGAAGAGTTAACCTTTCGTTAACACTAGGATGCGAAATTAAATATAAATTCTCACTCCTAACATAATTTTCTTCCAATAATAGATTGACCGCGGTGGAACAAGATTCGTTCTTCTCCTCAACGCTTGCATCGCCTACCACGCCCGTATCGCCCATAACGCCCGCAACGCCTGCAACACCCGCAACGCCCGCAATGCCCGCAACGCCTTCGAATTAATACCACTTGCTCTCAATCGATTTAAAAAAAAAAAAAATTAAAACATTTAGCAAAGATAGATTTCTCACTAAGATCTTCCCAGAACGTACTAACCGTACGTGGACAAATGAGGGTTAGAGAATTAAACACATGAATTTTGGATAGGGCAAACTTAAACGTTGTTCTAACCAGAAGCGACACTTGAAAGCGAAATAAAATATAAATTCCAACTCCTAACATATTTTTCTTCCAGATTGGCTGCAGTGGGACAAGATTTATTCTTCAACTCAACGCCTGCAACACCTGTAACGCCCGCAACGCCCGTAACGCCCGCAACGCCCGTAACGCCCGCAACGCCCGTAACGCCCGCAACGCCCGTAACGCCCGTAACGCCCGCAACGCCCGTAACGCCGGCAACGCCAACAACGCCTGCAACCCCCGCAACGCCTGCAACGCTTTCAACGTCTTTGAATTAATGCCACTTTCGTGAAAAAAATACAATCATTTTGCGAAGAGAAACTTTTCACTATGAACTAACCAGAACGAATTAACCGTACGTAGATAATTGTGAGTTAGAAAATAAAACACGTGGAATTTGAAGAGAGCAATTTCTAACGCTGTTCTAACCAGAAGAGTTAACCTTTCGTTGACACTAGGAAGCGAAATTAAAAATAAATACTCACTCCCAACATAATTTTTTTCCAATAATAGATTGACCGCGGTGGGACAAGATTCGTTCTTCTCCTCAACGCTTGCATCGCCTACCACGCCCGTATCGCCCATAACGCCCGCAATGCCTGCAACACCCGCAACGCCCGCAATGCCCGCAACGCCTTCGAATTAATACCACTTGCTCTCAATCGATTTTAATAAAAAAAATTAAAAACATTTTGCAAAGAGAGATTTCTCACTAAGATCTTCCCAGAACGTACTAACCGTAAGTAGGCAAATGAGACTTAGAGAATTAAACACATGAATTTTGGATAGAGCAAACTTAAACGCTGTTCTTACTAGAAGCGGCACTTGAAAGCGAAATTAAATATAAATTCTTACTCCTAACATATTTTTTTTCCAGATTGACTGCAGTGGGAAAACTCTTCAACTCAACGCCTGCAACGCCTGTAACGCCCGCAATGCCCGTAACGCCCGCAACGCCCGTAACGCCAGCAACGCCCGTAACGCCCGCAACGCCAACAACTGCTGCAACCCCCGCAACGCCTGCAACGCCCTCAACGTCTTTGAATCAATGCCACTTTGATGAAAAAAAAATACAATCATTTTGCGAAGAGAGACTTTTCACTATGTTCTAACCAGAACGTATTAACCGTACGTAGATATTTGTGAGTTAGAAAATAAAACCTGTGGAATTTGGGAAGAGCAATTTCAAACGCTGTTCTAACCAAAAGAGTTAACCTTTCGTTGACACTAGGAAGCGAAATTAAATATAAATTCTCACTCCTAACATAATTTTCTTCCAATGATAGATTGACTGCGGTGGGACCAGATTCGTTGTTCTCCTCAACGCTTGCATCGCCTACCACGCCCGTATCGCCCATAACGCCCGCAACGCCTGCAACACCCGCAACGCCTTCGAATTAATACCACTTGCTCTCAATCGATTTCAATAAAAAAAATTTAAAACATTTTGCAAAGATAGATTTCTCACTAAGATCTTCCCAGAACGTACTAACCGTACGTAGATAAATGAGAGTTAGAGAATTAAACACATGAATTTTGGATAGGGCAAACTTAAACGCTGTTCTAACCAGAAGCGACACTTGAAAGCGAAATTAAATATAAATTCCTACTCCTAACATATTTTTCTTCCAGATTGACTGCGGTGGGACAAGATTTATTCTTCAACTCAACGCCTGCAACTCCTGTAACGCCCGCAACGCCCGTAACGCCCGCAACGCCCGTAACGCCGGCAACGCCAACAACGCCTGCCACCCCCGCAACGCCTGCAACGCCCTCAACGTCTTTGAATTAATGCCACTTTCGTGAAAAAAAAAAACAATTATTTTGCGAAGAGAGACTTTTCACTATGTTCTAACCAGAACGTATCAACCGTACGTAGATACTTGTGAGTTAGAAAATAAAACCCGTGGAATGTGAAGAGAGCAATTTCTAACGCTGTTCTAACCAGAAGAGTTAACCTTTCGTTGACACTAGGAAGCGAAATGAAAAATAAATTCTCACTCCCAACATAATTTTCTTCCAATAATAGATTGACCGCGGTGGGACAAGATTCGTTCTTCTCCTCAACGCTTGCATCGCCTACCACGCCCGTATCGCCCATAACGCCCGCAACGCCTGCAACACCCGCAACGCCCGCAATGCCCGCAACGCCTTCGAATTAATACCACTTGCTCTCAATCGATTTTAATAAAAAAAATTTAAAACATTTTGCAAAGATAGATTTCTCACTAAGATCTTCCCAGAACGTACTAACCGTACGTGGACAAATGAGAGTTAGAGAATTAAACACTTGAATTTTGGATAGGGCAAACTTAAACGCTGTTCTAACCAGAAGCGACACTTGAAAGCGAAATTAAATATAAATTCCTACTCCTAACATATTTTTCTTCCAGATTGACTGCAGTGGGACAAGATTTATTCTTCAACTCAACGCCTGCAACGCCTGTAACGCCCGCAACGCCCGTAACGCCCGTAACGCCCGCAACGCCCGTAACGCCGGCAACGCCAACAACTCCTGCAACCCCCGCAACGCCTGCAACGCCCTCAACGTCTTTGAATTAATGCCACTTTCGTGAAAAAAAATACAATCATTTTGCGAAGAGAGACTTTTCACTATGTTCTAACCAGAACGAATTAACCGTACGTAGATATTTGCGAGTTAGAAAATAAAACCCGTGGAATTTGGAGAGAGCAATTTCAAACGCTGTTCTAACCAGAAGAGTTAACCTTTCGTTAACACTAGGATGCGAAATTAAATATAAATTCTCACTCCTAACATAATTTTCTTCCAATAATAGATTGACCGCGGTGGAACAAGATTCGTTCTTCTCCTCAACGCTTGCATCGCCTACCACGCTCGTATCGCCCATAACGCCCGCAACGCCTGCAAAACCCGCAACGCCCGCAATGCCCGCAACGCCTTCGAATCAATACCACTTGCTCTCAATCGATTTTAATAAAAAAAATTTAAAACATTTAGCAAAGATAGATTTCTCACTAAGATCTTCCCAGAACGTACTAACCGTACGTGGACAAATGAGAGTTAGAGAATTAAACACATGAATTTTGGATAGGGCAAACTTAAACGCTGTTCTAACCAGAAGCGACACTTGAAAGCGAAATAAAATATAAATTCCTACTCCTAACATATTTTTCTTCAAGATTGACTGCAGTGGGACGAAATTTATTCTTCAACTCATCGCCTGTAACGCCCGCAACGCCCGTAACGCCCGCAACGCCCGTAACGCCCGCAACGCCAACAACGCCTGCAACCCCTGCAACGCCTGCAACGCCCTCAAAGTCTTTGAATTAATGCCACTTTGGTGAAAAAAAATACAAACATTTTGCGAAGAGAGACTTTTCACTATGTTCTAACCAGAACGTATTAACCGTACGTAGATATTTGCGAGTTAGAAAATAAAGCCCGTGGAATTTGGAGAGAACAATTTCAAACGCTGTTCTAACCAGAAGAGTTAACCTTTCGTTGACACTAGGAACCGAAATAAAAAATAAATTCTCACTCCTAACATAATTTTCTTTCAATAAAAGATTGACCGCGGTGGGACAAGATCCGTTCTTCTCCTCTACGCTTGCAACGCCTACCACGCCCGTATTGCCCATAACGCCCGCAACGCCTGCAACACCAGCAACGCCCGCAATGCCCGCAACGCCTTCGAATTAATACCACTTGCTCTCAATCGATTTTAATAAAAAAAATTAAAAACATTTTGCAAAGAGAGATTTCTCACTAAGATCTTCCCAGAACGTACTAACCGTACGTAGACAAATGAGACTTAGAGAATTAAACACATGAATTTTGGATAGGGCAAGATTTATTCTTCAACTCAACGCCTGCAACGCCTGTAACGATCGCAACGCTTGTAACGCCCGCAACGCCCGTAACGCCGGCAACGCCAACAACGCCTGCAACCCCCGCAACGCCTGCAACGCCCTCAACGTCTTTGAATTAATGCCACTTTCGTGAAAAAAAAACAATTATTTTGCGAAGAGAGACTTTTCACTATGTTCTAACCAGAACGTATTAACCGTACGTAGATATTTGCGAGTTAGAAAATAAAGCCCGTGGAATTTGGAGAGAGCAATTTCAAACGCTGTTCTAACCAGAAGAGTTAACCTTTCGTTGACACTAGGAAGCGAAATTAAATATAAATTCTCACTCCTAACATAATTTTCTTCCAATAATAGATTGACCGCGGTGGGACAAGATTCGTTCTTCTCCTCAACGCTTGCATTGCCTACCACGCCCGTATGGCCCATAATGCCCACAACACCCGCAACGCCCGCAATGCCCGCAACGCCTTCGATTTAATGCCACTTGCTCTCAATCGATTTTAATAAAAAAAATTAAAAATATTTTGCAAAGATAGATTTCTCACTAAGATCTTCCCCGAACGTACTAACCGAACGTAGACCAATGAGAGTTAGAGAATTAAACACATGAATTTTGGATAGGGCAAACTTAAACGCTGTTCTAACCAGAAGCGACACTTGAAAGCGAAACTAAATATAAATTCTTACCCCTAACATATTTTTCTTCCAGATTGACTGCAGTGGAACAAGATTTATTCTTCAACTAAACGCCTGCAACGCCTGTAACGCCCGCAACGCCCGTAACGCCCGCAACGCTCGTAACGCCCGCAACGCCAACAGCGCCTGCAACGCCCGCAACGCCTGCAACGCCCTCAAAGTCTTTGAATTAATGCCACTTTGGTGAAAATAAATACAAACATTTTGCGAAGAGAGACTTTTCACTATGTTCTAACCAGAACGTATTAACCGAACGTAGATTTTTGCGAGTTAGAAAATAAAGCCCGTGGAATTTGGAGAGAGCAATTTCAAACGCTGTTCTAACCAGAAGAGTTAACCTTTCGTTGACACTAGGAAGCGAAATTAAAAATAAATTCTCACTCCTAACATAATTTTCTTCCAATTATAGACTGACCGCGGTGGGACAAGGTTCGTTCTTCTCCTCAACGCTTGCAACGCCTACCACGCCCGTATCGCCCATAATGCCCGCATCGCCTGCAACACCCGCAACGCCCGCAACGCCCGCAATGCCCGCAACGCCTTCGATTTAACGCCACTTGCTCTCAATCGATTTTAATAAAAAAAATTAAAAACATTTTGCAAAGATAGATTTTTCACTAAGATCTTCCCCGAACGTACTAACCGTACGTAGACCAATGAGAGTTAGAGAATTAAACACATGAATTTTGGATAGGGCAAACTTTAAGACTGTTCTAACCAGAAGCGACACTTGAAAGCGAAACTAAATATAAATTCTTACCCCTAACATATTTTTCTTCCAGATTGACTGCAGTGGGACGAAATTTATTCTTCAAAACAACGCCTGTAACGCCCGCAACGCCCGTAACGCCCGCAACGCCAACAACGCCTGCAACCCCCGCAACGCCTGCAACGCCCTCAAAGTCTTTGAATTAATGCCACTTTGGTGAAAAAAAATACAAACATTTTGCGAAGAGAGACTTTTCACTATGTTCTAACCAGAACGTATTAACCGTACGTAGATATTTGCGAGTTAGAAAATAAAGCCCGTGGAATTTGGAGAGAGCAATTTCAAACGCTGTTCTAACCAGAAGAGTTAACCTTTCGTTGACACTAGGAACCGAAATAATAAATAAATTCTCACTCCTAACATAATTTTCTTTCAATAAAAGATTGACCGCGGTGGGACAAGATTCGTTCTTCTCCTCAACGCTTGCAACGCCTACCACGCCCGTATCGCCCATGAAGCCCGCTACGCCTGCAACACCCGCAACGCCCGCAATGCCCGCAACGCCTTCGAATTAATGCCACTTGCTCTCAATCAGTTTCAATAAAAAAAATTAAAAACTTTTGCAAAGAGAGATTTATCACTAAGATCTTTCCAGAACGTACTAACCGTACGTAGACAAATGAGAGTTAGAGAATTAAACACATGAATTTTGGATAGGGCAATTTTAAACGCTGTTCTAACCAGAAGCGACACTTGAAAGCGAAATTAAATATAAATTCCTACTCCTAACATATTTTTTTTCCAGATTGACTGCAGTGGGACAAGATTTATTCTTCAACTCAACGCCTGCAACGCCTGTAACGCCCGCAACGCCCGTAACGCCCACAACGCCCGTAACGCTCGCAACGCCCGTAACGACGGCAACGCCAACAACGCCTGCAACCCCCGCAACGCCTGCAACGCCCTCAACGTCTTTGAATTAATGCCACTTTCGTGAAAAAAAAAACAATCATTTTGGGAAGAGAGACTTTTCACTATGTTCTAACCAGAACGTATTAACTGTACGTAGATACTGGTAAGTTAGAAAATAAAACCCGTGGAATTTGGAGAGAGCAATTTCAAACGCTGTTCTAACCAGAAGAGTTAACCTTTCGTTGACACTAGGAAGCAAAATTAAACAAAAATTCTCACTTCTAACATAATGTTCTTCCAATAATAGATTGACCGCGGTGGGACCAGATTCATTCTTCTCCTCGACGCTTGCAACGCCTACCACGCCCGTATCGCCCACAACGCCCGCGAAGCCTTCGAATTAATGCAACTTTCTCTTAATCGATTTTGGTAAAAAAAATACAAATATTTTGCGAAGAGAGCTTCATCACTATGTTCTAATCAGAACGTACTAACCGTACGTATAAACTTGTGAGTTAGAAAATAAATCCCGTGGAATTTGGGAAGAGCAATTTCAAACGCCATTCTAACCAGAAGAGTTATCCTTTCGTTGATAATAGGAAGCGAAATTGAACATAAATTTTCACTCCTAAAATAATTTTTTCCAATAATACATTGACAGCAGTAGGACAAGATTTATTCTTCCACTCAACGCCTGCAACGCCTGTAACGCCCGCAACGACCACGCGCCCGCAACGCCCCAACGCCCACAAAGCTCACAACGCCCACAACGCCCACAACGCCTGCAACGCCCGCAACGCCCGCAACTCCCGCAACGTCCGCGAAGCCTTTGAATCAATGCAACTTTCTCTTAATCGATTTCGGTGAAAAAAAAACAAATATTTTGCGAAGAGAGCTTTATCACTATGTTCTAATCAGAACGTACTAACCGTACGTATAAACTTGTGAGTTAGAAAATAAATCCCGTGGAATTTGGGAAGAGCAATTTCAAACGCTGTTCTAACCAGAAGAGTTAACCTTTCGTTGACACTAGGAAGCGAAATTAAATATAAATTCTCACTCCTAACATAATTTTCTTCCAATAATAGATTGACTGCAATGGGACCAGATTCGTTGTTCTCCTCAACGCTTGCATCGCCTACCACGCCCGTATCGCCCATAACGCCCGCAACGCCTGCAACACCCGCAACGCCTTCGAATTAATACCACTTGCTCTCAATCGATTTCAATAAAAAAAATTTAAAACATTTTGCAAAGTTAGATTTCTCACTAAGATCTTCCCAGAACGTACTAACCGTACGTAGATAAATGAGAGTTAGAGAATTAAACACATGAATTTTGGATAGGGCAAACTTAAACGCTGTTCTAACCAGAAGCGACACTTGAAAGCGAAATTAAATATAAATTCCTACTCCTAACATATTTTTCTTCCAGATTGACTGCGGTGGGACAAGATTTATTCTTCAACTCAACGCCTGCAACTCCTGTAACGCCCGCAACGCCCGTAACGCCCGCAACGCCCGTAACGCCGGAAACGCCAACAACGCCTGCCACCCCCGCAACGCCTGCAACGCCCTCAACGTCTTTGAATTAATGCCACTTTCGTGAAAAAAAAAAAACAATTATTTTGCGAAGAGAGACTTTTCACTATGTTCTAACCAGAACGTATCAACCGTACGTAGATACTTGTGAGTTAGAAAATAAAACCCGTGGAATGTGAAGAGAGCAATTTCTAACGCTGTTCTAACCAGAAGAGTTAACCTTTCGTTGACACTGGGAAGCGAAATGAAAAATAAATTCTCACTCCCAACATAATTTTTTTCCAATAATAGATTGACCGCGGTGGGACAAGATTCGTTCTTCTCCTCAACGCTTGCATCGCCTACCACGCCCGTATCGCCCATAACGCCCGCAACGCCTGCAACACCCGCAACGCCCGCAATGCCCGCAACGCCTTCGAATTAATACCACTTGCTCTCAATCGATTTTAATAAAAAAAATTTAAAACATTTTGCAAAGATAGATTTCTCACTAAGATCTTCCCAGAACGTACTAACCGTACGTGGACAAATGAGAGTTAGAGAATTAAACACATTAATTTTGGATAGGGCAAACTTAAACGCTGTTCTAACCAGAAGCGACACTTGAAAGCGAAATTAAATATAAATTCCTACTCCTAACATATTTTTCTTCCAGATTGACTGCAGTGGGACAAGATTTATTCTTCAACTCAACGCCTGCAACGCCTGTAACGCCCGCAACGCCCGTAACGCCCGCAACGCCCGTAACGCCCGCAACGCCCGTAACGCCGGCAACGCCAACAACTCCTGCAACCCCCGCAACGCCTGCAACGCCCTCAACGTCTTTGAATTAATGCCACTTTCGTGAAAAAAAATACAATCATTTTGCGAAGAGAGACTTTTCACTATGTTCTAACCAGAACGAATTAACCGTACGTAGATACTTGTGAGTTAGAAAATAAAACCCGTGGAATTTGAAGAGAGCAATTTCTAACGCTGTTCTAACCAGAAGAGTTAACCTTTCGTTGACACTAGGAAGCGAAATGAAAAATAAATTCTCACTCCCAACATAATTTTCTTCCAATAATAGATTGACCGCGGTGGGACAAGATTCGTTCTTCTCCTCAACGCTTGCATCGCCTACCACGCCCGTATCGCCCATAGCGCCCGCAACGCCTGCAACACCCGCAACGCCCGCAATGCCCGCAACGCCTTCGAATTATTACCACTTGCTCTCAATCGATTTTAATAATAAAAATTAAAAACATTTTGCAAAGAGAGATTTCTCACTAAGATCTTCCCAGAACGTACTAACCGTACGTAGACAAATGAGAGTTAGAGAATTAAACACATGAATTTTGGATAGGGCAAACTTAAACGCTGTTCTAACCAGAAGCGACACTTGAAAGCGAAATTAAATATAAATTCCTACTCCTAACATATTTTTCTTCCAGATTGACTGCAGTGGGACAAGATTTATTCTTCAACTCATCGCCTGCCACGCCTGTAACGCCCGCAACGCCCGTAACGCCCGCAACGCCCGTAACGCCGGCAACGCCAACAACGCCTTCAACCCCCGCAACGCCTGCAACGCCCTCAACGTCTTTGAATTATTGCCACTTTCGTGAAAAAAAAACAATTATTTTGCGAAGAGAGACTTTTCACTATGTTCTAACCAGAACGTATCAACCGTACGTAGATACTTGTGAGTTAGAAAATAAAACCCGTGGAATTTGAAGAGAGCAATTTCTAACGCTGTTCTAACCAGAAGAGTTAACCTTTCGTTGACACTAGGAAGCGAAAATAAATATAAATTCTCACTCCTAACATAATTTTCTTCCAATAATAGATTGACCGCGGTGGGACAAGATTCGTTCTTCTCCTCAACGCTTGCAACGCCTACCACGCCCGTATCGCCCATAACGCCCGCAACGCCTGCAACACCCGCAACGCCCGCAATGCCAGCAACGACTTCGAATTAATACCACTTGCTCTCAATCGATTTTAATAAAAAAAATTTAAAACATTTTGCAAAGATAGATTTCTCATTAAGATCTTCCCAGAACGTACTTACCGTACGTAGACAAATGAGACTTAGAGAATTAAACACATGAATTTTGGATAGAGCAAACTTGAACGCTGTTCTTACCAGAAGCGACACTTGAATGCGAAATTAAATATAAATTCTTACTCCTAACATATTATTCTTCCAGATTGACTGCAGTGGGACAAGATTTATTCTTCAACTCAACGCCTGCAACGCCTGTAACGCCTGCAACCCCCGCAACGCCTGCAACGCCTTCAACGTCTTTGAATTATTGCCACTTTCGTGAAAAAAATACAATCATTTTGCGAAGAGAGACTTTTCACTATGTTCTAACCAGAACGAATTAACCGTACGTAGATAATTGTGAGTTAGAAAATAAAACTTTGTGGAATTTGAAGAGAGCAATTTCTAACGCTGTTCTAACCAGAAGAGTTAACCTTTCGTTGACACTAGGAAGCGAAAATAAATATAAATTCTCACTTCTAACATAATTTTCTTCCAATAATAGATTGACCGCGGTGGGACAAGATTCGTTCTTCTCCTCAACGCTTGCAACGCCTACCACGCCCGTATCGCCCATAACGCCCGCAACGCCTGCAACACCCGCAACGCCCGCAATGCCCGCAACGACTTCGAATTAATACCACTTGCTCTCAATCGATTTTAATAAAAAAAATTTAAAACATTTTGCAAAGATAGATTTCTCATTAAGATCTTCCCAGAACGTACTTACCGTACGTAGACAAATGAGACTTAGAGAATTAAACACATGAATTTTGGATAGAGCAAACTTAAACGCTGTTCTTACCAGAAGCGACACTTGAATGCGAAATTAAATATAAATTCTTACTCCTAACATATTATTCTTCCAGATTGACTGCAGTGGGACAAGATTTATTCTTCAACTCAACGCCCGCAACGCCTGTAACGCCCGCAACGCCCGTAACGCCCGCAACGCCCGTAACGCCCGCAACGCCAACAACGCATGCAACCCCCGCAACGCCTGCAACGCCGTCAAAGTCTTTGAATTAATGCCACTTTGGTGAAAATAAATACAAACATTTTGCGAAGAGAGACTTTTCACTATGTTCTAACCAGAACGTATTAACCGTACGTAGATATTTGCGAGTTAGAAAATAAAACCTGTGGAATTTGGAGAGAGCAATTTCAAACGCTGTTCTAACCAGGAGAGTTAACTTTTCGTTGTCACTAGGAAGCGAAATTAAATATAAATCCTCACTCCTAACATAATTTTCTTCCAATAATAGATTGACCGCGGTGGGACAAGATTCGTTCTTCTCCTCAACGCTTGCATCGCCTACCACGCCCGTATCGCCCATAACGCCCGCAACGCCTGCAACACCCGCAACGCCCGCAATGCCCGCAACGCCTTCGAATTAATACCACTTGCTCTCAATTGATTTTAATAAAAAAAATTAAAAACATTTTGCAAAGAGAGATTTCTCACTAAGATCTTCCCTGAACGTACTAACCGTACGTAGACAAATGAGACTTAGAGAATTAAACACATGAATTTTGGATAGAGCAAACTCAAACGCTGTTCTTACTAGAAGCGACACTTGAAAGCGAAATTAAATATAAATTCTTACTCCTAACATATTTTATTTCCAGATTGACTGCAGTGGGACGAAATTTATTCTTCAACCCAACGCCTCTAACGCCTGCAACCCCCGCAACGCCTGCAACGCCCTCAAAGTCTTTAAATTAATGCCACTTTGGTGAAAAAAAATTCAAACATTTTGCGAAGAGAGACTTTTCACTATGTTCTAACCAGAACGTATTAACCGTACGTAGATATTTGCGAGTTAGAAAATAAAACCCGTGGATTTTGGAGAGAGCAATTTCAAACGCTGTTCTAACCAGAAGAGTTAACCTTTCGTTAACACTAGGATGCGAAATTAAATATAAATTCTCACTCCTAACATAATTTTCTTCCAATAATAGATTGACCGCGGTGGAACAAGATTCGTTCTTCTCCTCAACGCTTGCATCGCCTACCACGCCCGTATCGCCCATAACGCCCGCAACGCCTGCAACACCCGCAACGCCCGTAATGCCCGCAACGCCTTCGAATTAATACCACTTGCTCTCAATCGATTTTAATAAAAAAAATTTAAAACATTTAGCAAAGATAGATTTCTCACTAAGATCTTCCCAGAACGTACTAACCGTACGTGGACAAATGAGGGTTAGAGAATTAAACACATGAATTTTGGATAGGGCAAACTTAAACGCTGTTCTAACCAGAAGCGACACTTGAAAGCGAAATAAAATATAAATTCCAACTCCTAACATATTTTTCTTCCAGATTGGCTGCAGTGGGACAAGATTTATTCTTCAACTCAACGCCTGCAACACCTGTAACGCCCGCAACGCCCGTAACGCCCGCAACGCCCGTAACGCCCGCAACGCCCGTAACGCCCGCAACGCCCGTAACGCCGGCAACGCCAACAACGCCTGCAACCCCCGCAACGCCTGCAACGCCTTCAACGTCTTTGAATTAATGCCACTTTCGTGAAAAAAATACAATCATTTTGCGAAGAGAAACTTTTCACTATGAACTAACCAGAACGAATTAACCGTACGTAGATAATTGTGAGTTAGAAAATAAAACCTGTGGAATTTGGGAAGAGCAATTTCAAACGCTGTTTTAACCAGAAGAGTTAACCTTTCGTTGACACTAGGAAGCGAAATTAAATATAAATTCTCACTCCTAACATAATTTTCTTCCAATGATAGATTGACTGCGGTGGGACCAGATTCGTTGTTCTCCTCAACGCTTGCATCGCCTACCACGCCCGTATCGCCCATAACGCCCGCAACGCCTGCAACACCCGCAACACCTTCGAATTAATACCACTTGCTCTCAATCGATTTCAATAAAAAAAATTTAAAACATTTTGCAAAGATAGATTTCTCACTAAGATCTTCCCAGAACGTACTAACCGTACGTAGATAAATGAGAGTTAGAGAATTAAACACATGAATTTTGGATAGGGCAAACTTAAACGCTGTTCTAACCAGAAGCGACACTTGAAAGCGAAATTAAATATAAATTCCTACTCCTAACATATTTTTCTTCCAGATTGACTGCGGTGGGACAAGATTTATTCTTCAACTCAACGCCTGCAACTCCTGTAACGCCCGCAACGCCCGTAACGCCCGCAACGCCCGTAACGCCGGCAACGCCAACAACGCCTGCCACCCCCGCAACGCCTGCAACGCCCTCAACGTCTTTGAATTAATGCCACTTTCGTGAAAAAAAAAAACAATTATTTTGCGAAGAGAGACTTTTCACTATGTTCTAACCAGAACGTATCAACCGTACGTAGATACTTGTGAGTTAGAAAATAAAACCCGTGGAATGTGAAGAGAGCAATTTCTAACGCTGTACTAACCAGAAGAGTTAACCTTTCGTTGACACTAGGAAGCGAAATGAAAAATAAATTCTCACTCCCAACATAATTTTCTTCCAATAATAGATTGACCGCGGTGGGACAAGATTCGTTCTTCTCCTCAACGCTTGCATCGCCTACCACGTCCGTATCGCCCATAACGCCCGCAACGCCTGCAACACCCGCAACGCCCGCAATGCCCGCAACGCCTTCGAATTAATACCACTTGCTCTCAATCGATTTTAATAAAAAAAATTTAAAACATTTTGCAAAGATAGATTTCTCACTAAGATCTTCCCAGAACGTACTAACCGTACGTGGACAAATGAGAGTTAGAGAATTAAACACATGAATTTTGGATAGGGCAAACTTAAACGCTGTTCTAACCAGAAGCGACACTTGAAAGCGAAATTAAATATAAATTCCTACTCCTAACATATTTTTCTTCCAGATTGACTGCAGTGGGACAAGATTTATTCTTCAACTCAACGCCTGCAACGCCTGTAACGCCCGCAACGCCCGTAACGCCCGCAACGCCCGTAACGCCCGCAACGCCCGTAACGCCGGCAACGCCAACAACTCCTGCAACCCCCGCAACGCCTGCAACGCCCTCAACGTCTTTGAATTAATGCCACTTTCGTGAAAAAAATACAATCATTTTGCGAAGAGAGACTTTTCACTATGTTCTAACCAGAACGAATTAACCGTACGTAGATATTTGCGAGTTAGAAAATAAAACCCGTGGAATTTGGAGAGAGCAATTTCAAACGCTGTTCTAACCAGAAGAGTTAACCTTTCGTTAACACTAGGATGCGAAATTAAATATAAATTCTCACTCCTAACATAATTTTCTTCCAATAATAGATTGACCGCGGTGGAACAAGATTCGTTCTTCTCCTCAACGCTTGCATCGCCTACCACGCTCGTATCGCCCATAACGCCCGCAACGCCTGCAAAACCCGCAACGCCCGCAATGCCCGCAACGCCTTCGAATTAATACCACTTGCTCTCAATCGATTTTAATAAAAAAAATTTAAAACATTTAGCAAAGATAGATTTCTCACTAAGATCTTCCCAGAACGTACTAACCGTACGTGGACAAATGAGAGTTAGAGAATTAAACACATGAATTTTGGATAGGGCAAACTTAAACGCTGTTCTAACCAGAAGCGACACTTGAAAGCGAAATAAAATATAAATTCCTACTCCTAACATATTTTTCTTCCAGATTGACTGCAGTGGGACGAAATTTATTCTTCAACTCATCGCCTGTAACGCCCGCAACGCCCGTAACGCCCGCAACGCCCGTAACGCCCGCAACGCCCGTAACGCCGGCAACGCCAACAACGCCTGCAACCCCCGCAACGCCTGCAACGCCCTCAAAGTCTTTGAATTAATGCCACTTTGGTGAAAAAAAAATACAAACATTTTGCGAAGAGAGACTTTTCACTATGTTCTAACCAGAACGTATTAACCGTACGTAGATATTTGCGAGTTAGAAAATAAAGCCCGTGGAATTTGGAGAGAACAATTTCAAACGCTGTTCTAACCAGAAGAGTTAACCTTTCGTTGACACTAGGAACCGAAATAAAAAATAAATTCTCACTCCTAACATAATTTTCTTTCAATAAAGGATTGACCGCGGTGGGACAAGATCCGTTCTTCTCCTCTACGCTTGCAACGCCTACCACGCCCGTATCGCCCATAACGCCCGCAACGCCTGCAACACCAGCAACGCCCGCAATGCCCGCAACGCCTTCGAATTAATACCACTTGCTCTCAATCGATTTTAATAAAAAAAATTAAAAACATTTTGCAAAGAGAGATTTCTCACTAAGATCTTCCCAGAACGTACTAACCGTACGTAGACAAATGAGACTTAGAGAATTAAACACATGAATTTTGGATAGGGCAAGATTTATTCTTCAACTCAACGCCTGCAACGCCTGTAACGATCGCAACGCTTGTAACGCCCGCAACGCCCGTAACGCCGGCAACGCCAACAACGCCTGCAACCCCCGCAACGCCTGCAACGCCCTCAACGTCTTTGAATTAATGCCACTTTCGTGAAAAAAAAACAATTATTTTGCGAAGAGAGACTTTTCACTATGTTCTAACCAGAACGTATTAACCGTACGTAGATATTTGCGAGTTAGAAAATAAAGCCCGTGGAATTTGGAGAGAGCAATTTCAAACGCTGTTCTAACCAGAAGAGTTAACCTTTCGTTGACACTAGGAAGCGAAATTAAATATAAATTCTCACTCCTAACATAATTTTCTTCCAATAATAGATTGACCGCGGTGGGACAAGATTCGTTCTTCTCCTCAACGCTTGCATTGCCTACCACGCCCGTATCGCCCATAATGCCCACAACACCCGCAACGCCCGCAATGCCCGCAACGCCTTCGATTTAATGCCACTTGCTCTCAATCGATTTTAATAAAAAAAATTAAAAATATTTTGCAAAGATAGATTTCTCACTAAGATCTTCCCCGAACGTACTAACCGTACGTAGACCAATGAGAGTTAGAGAATTAAACACATGAATTTTGGATAGGGCAAACTTAAACGCTGTTCTAACCAGAAGCGACACTTGAAAGCGAAACTAAATATAAATTCTTACCCCTAACATATTTTTCTTCCAGATTGACTGCAGTGGAACAAGATTTATTCTTCAACTCAACGCCTGCAACGCCTGTAACGCCCGCAACGCCCGTAACGCCCGCAACGCCCGTAACGCCCGCAACGCCAACAGCGCCTGCAACGCCCGCAACGCCTGCAACGCCCTCAAAGTCTTTGAATTAATGCCACTTTAGTGAAAAAAATACAAACATTTTGCGAAGAGAGACTTTTCACTATGTTCTAACCAGAACGTATTAACCGAACGTAGATTTTTGCGAGTTAGAAAATAAAGCCCGTGGAATTTGGAGAGAGCAATTTCAAACGCTGTTCTAACCAGAAGAGTTAACCTTTCGTTGACACTAGGAAGCGAAATTAAAAATAAATTCTCACTCCTAACATAATTTTCTTCCAATTATAGACTGACCGCGGTGGGACAAGGTTCGTTCTTCTCCTCAACGCTTGCAACGCCTACCACGCCCGTATCGCCCATAATGCCCGCATCGCCTGCAACACCCGCAACGCCCGCAACGCCCGCAATGCCCGCAACGCCTTCGATTTAACGCCACTTGCTCTCAATCGATTTTAATAAAAAAAATTAAAAACATTTTGCAAAGATAGATTTTTCACTAAGATCTTCCCCGAACGTACTAACCGTACGTAGACCAATGAGAGTTAGAGAATTAAACACATGAATTTTGGATAGGGCAAACTTTAACGCTGTTCTAACCAGAAGCGACACTTGAAAGCGAAACTAAATATAAATTCTTACCCCTAACATATTTTTCTTCCAGATTGACTGCAGTGGGACGAAATTTATTCTTCAACACAACGCCTGTAACGCCCGCAACGCCCGTAACGCCCGCAACGCCCGTAACGCCCGCAACGCCAACAACGCCTGCTACCCCCGCAACGCCTGCAACGCCCACAAAGTCTTTGAATTAATGCCACTTTGGTGAAAAAAAATACAAACATTTTGCGAAGAGAGACTTTTCACTATGTTCTAACCAGAACGTATCAACCGTACGTAGATACTTGTGAGTTAGAAAATAAAACCCGTGGAATGTGAAGAGAGCAATTTCTAACGCTGTTCTAACCAGAAGACTTAACCTTTCGTTGACACTAGGAAGCGAAATGAAAAATGAATTCTCACTCCCAACATAATTTTCTTCCAATAATAGAATGACCGCGGTGGGACAAGATTCGTTCTTCTCCTCAACGCTTGCATCGCCTACCACGTCCGTATCGCCCATAACGCCCGCAACGCCTGCAACGCCCGTAACGCCCGCAACGCCCGTAACGCCGGCAACGCCAACAACGCCTGCAACCCCCGCAACGCCTGCAACGCCCTCAAAGTCTTTGAATTAATGCCACTTTGGTGAAAAAAAATACAAACATTTTGCGAAGAGAGACTTTTCACTATGTTCTAACCAGAACGTATTAACCGTACGTAGATATTTGCGAGTTAGAAAATAAAGCCCGTGGAATTTGGAGAGAACAATTACAAACGCTGTTCTAACCAGAAGAGTTAACCTTTCGTTGACACTAGGAACCGAAATAAAAAATAAATTCTCACTCCTAACATAATTTTTTTTCAATAAAAGATTGACCGCGGTGGGACAAGATCCGTTCTTCTCCTCTACGCTTGCAACGCCTACCACGCCCGTATCGCCCATAACGCCCGCAACGCCTGCAACACCAGCAACGCCCGCAATGCCCGCAACGCCTTCGAATTAATACCACTTGCTCTCAATCGATTTTAATAAAAAAAATTAAAAACATTTTGCAAAGAGAGATTTCTCACTAAGATCTTCCCAGAACGTACTAACCGTACGTAGACAAATGAGACTTAGAGAATTAAACACATGAATTTTGGATAGGGCAAGATTTATTCTTCAACTCAACGCCTGCAACGCCTGTAACGATCGCAACGCTTGTAACGCCCGCAACGCCCGTAACGCCGGCAACGCCAACAACGCCTGCAACCCCCGCAACGCCTGCAACGCCCTCAACGTCTGTGAATTAATGCCACTTTCGTGAAAAAAAAACAATTATTTTGCGAAGAGAGACTTTTCACTATGTTCTAACCAGAACGTATTAACCGTACGTAGATATTTGCGAGTTAGAAAATAAAGCCCGTGGAATTTGGAGAGAGCAATTTCAAACGCTGTTCTAACCAGAAGAGTTAACCTTTCGTTGACACTAGGAAGCGAAATTAAATATAAATTCTCACTCCTAACATAATTTTCTTCCAATAATAGATTGACCGCGGTGGGACAAGATTCGTTCTTCTCCTCAACGCTTGCATTGCCTACCACGCCCGTATCGCCCATAATGCCCACAACACCCGCAACGCCCGCAATGCCCGCAACGCCTTCGATTTAATGCCACTTGCTCTCAATCGATTTTAATAAAAAAAATTAAAAATATTTTGCAAAGATAGATTTCTCACTAAGATCTTCCCCGAACGTACTAACCGTACGTAGACCAATGAGAGTTAGAGAATTAAACACATGAATTTTGGATAGGGCAAACTTAAACGCTGTTCTAACCAGAAGCGACACTTGAAAGCGAAACTAAATATAAATTCTTACCCCTAACATATTTTTCTTCCAGATTGACTGCAGTGGAACAAGATTTATTCTTCAACTCAACGCCTGCAACGCCTGTAACGCCCGCAACGCCCGTAACGCCCGCAACGCCTGTAACGCCCGCAACGCCAACAGCGCCTGCAACGCCCGCAACGCCTGCAACGCCCTCAAAGTCTTTGAATTAATGCCACTTTAGTGAAAAAAATACAAACTTTTGCGAAGAGAGACTTTTCACTATGTTCTAACCAGAACGTATTAACCGAACGTAGATTTTTGCGAGTTAGAAAATAAAGCCCGTGGAATTTGGAGAGAGCAATTTCAAACGCTGTTCTAACCAGAAGAGTTAACCTTTCGTTGACACTAGGAAGCGAAATTAAAAATAAATTCTCACTCCTAACATAATTTTCTTCCAATTATAGACTGACCGCGGTGGGACAAGGTTCGTTCTTCTCCTCAACGCTTGCAACGCCTACCACGCCCGTATCGCCCATAATGCCCGCATCGCCTGCAACACCCGCAACGCCCGCAACGCCCGCAATGCCCGCAACGCCTTCGATTTAACGCCACTTGCTCTCAATCGATTTTAATAAAAAAAATTAAAAACATTTTGCAAAGATAGATTTTTCACTAAGATCTTCCCCGAACGTACTAACCGTACGTAGACAAATGAGAGTTAGAGAATTAAACACATGAATTTTGGATAGGGCAAACTTAAACGCTGTTCTAACCAGAAGCGACACTTGAAAGCGAAATTAAATATAAATTCCTACTCCTAACATATTTTTTTTCCAGATTGACTGCAGTGGGACAAGATTTATTCTTCAACTCAACGCCTGCAACGCCTGTAACGCCCGCAACGCCCGCAACGCCCACAACGCCCATAACGCTCGCAACGCCCGTAACGCCGGCAACGCCAACAACGCCTGCAACCCCCGCAACGCCTGCAACGCCCTCAACGTCTTTGAATTAATGCCACTTTCGTGAAAAAAAAAACAATCATTTTGGGAAGAGAGACTTTTCACTATGTTCTAACTAGAACGTATTAACCGTACGTAGATACTGGTAAGTTAGAAAATAAAACCCGTGGAATTTGGAGAGAGCAATTTCAAACGCTGTTCTAACCAGAAGAGTTAACCTTTCGTTGACACTAGGAAGCAAAATTAAACAAAAATTCTCACTACTAACATAATATTCTTCCAATAATAGATTGACCGCGGTGGGACCAGATTCATTCTTCTCCTCGACGCTTGCAACGCCTACCACGCCCGTATCGCCCACAACGCCCGCGAAGCCTTCGAATTAATGCAACTTTCTCTTAATCGATTTTGGTAAAAAAAAATACAAATATTTTGCGAAGAGAGCTTCATCACGATGTTCTAATCAGAACGTACTAACCGTACGTATAAACTTGTGAGTTAGAAAATAAATCCCGTGGAATTTGGGAAGAGCAATTTCAAACGCTATTCTAACCAGAAGAGTTATCCTTTCGTTGATAATAGGAAGCGAAATTGAACATAAATTTTCACTCCTAACATAATTTTTTCCAATAATACATTGACAGCAGTAGGACAAGATTTATTCTTCCACTCAACGCCTGCAACGCCTGTAACGCCCGCAACGACCACGCGCCCGCAACGCCCCAACGCCCACAACGCTCACAACGCCCACAACGCCCACAACGCCTGCAACGACCGCAACGCCCGCAACTCCCGCAACGCCCGCGAAGCCTTTGAATCAATGCAACTTTCTCTTAATCGATTTCGGTGAAAAAAAAACAAATATTTTGCGAAGAGAGCTTTATCACTATGTTCTAATCAGAACGTACTAACCGTACGTATAAACTTGTGAGTTAGAAAATAAATCCCGTGGAATTTGGGAAGAGCAATTTCAAACGCTGTTCTAACCAGAAGAGTTAACCTTTCGTTGACACTAGGAAGCGAAATTAAATATAAATTCTCACTCCTAACATAATTTTCTTCCAATAATAGATTGACTGCGGTGGGACCAGATTCGTTGTTCTCCTCAACGCTTGCATCGCCTACCACGCCCGTATCGCCCATAACGCCCGCAACGCCTGCAACACCCGCAACGCCTTCGAATTAATACCACTTGCTCTCAATCGATTTCAATAAAAAAAATTTAAAACATTTTGCAAACATAGATTTCTCACTAAGATCTTCCCAGAACGTACTAACCGTACGTAGATAAATGAGAGTTAGAGAATTAAACACATGAATTTTGGATAGGGCAAACTTAAACGCTGTTCTAACCAGAAGCGACACTTGAAAGCGAAATTAAATATAAATTCCTACTCCTAACATATTTTTCTTCCAGATTGACTGCGGTGGGACAAGATTTATTCTTCAACTCAACGCCTGCAACTCCTGTAACGCCCGCAACGCCCGTAACGCCCGCAACGCCCGTAACGCCGGCAACGCCAACAACGCCTGCCACCCCCGCAACGCCTGCAACGCCCTCAACGTCTTTGAATTAATGCCACTTTCGTGAAAAAAAAAAAACAATTATTTTGCGA
Source organism: Chrysolina americana (assembly GCA_958502065.1). Lineage (NCBI taxonomy): Eukaryota > Metazoa > Arthropoda > Insecta > Coleoptera > Chrysomelidae > Chrysolina > Chrysolina americana. The sequence continues at coordinate 15,541,221 of OY293421.1, read as the reverse complement.
AGAGAGACTTTTCACTATGTTCTAACCAGAACGTATCAACCGTACGTAGATACTTGTGAGTTAGAAAATAAAACCCGTGGAATGTGAAGAGAGCAATTTCTAACGCTGTTCTAACCAGAAGAGTTAACCTTTCGTTGACACTAGGAAGCGAAATGAAAAATAAATTCTCACTCCCAACATAATTTTCTTCCAATAATAGATTGACCGCGGTGGGACAAGATTCGTTCTTCTCCTCAACGCTTGCATCGCCTACCACGTCCGTATCGCCCATAACGCCCGCAACGCCTGCAACACCCGCAACGCCCGCAATGCCCGCAACGCCTTCGAATTAATACCACTTGCTCTCAATCGATTTTAATAAAAAAAATTTAAAACATTTTGCAAAGATAGATTTCTCACTAAGATCTTCCCAGAACGTACTAACCGTACGTGGACAAATGAGAGTTAGAGAATTAAACACATGAATTTTGGATAGGGCAAACTTAAACGCTGTTCTAACCAGAAGCGACACTTGAAAGCGAAATTAAATATAAATTCCTACTCCTAACATATTTTTCTTCCAGATTGACTGCAGTGGGACAAGATTTATTCTTCAACTCAACGCCTGCAACGCCTGTAACGCCCGCAACGCCCGTAACGCCCGCAACGCCCGTAACGCCCGCAACGCCCGTAACGCCGGCAACGCCAACAACTCCTGCAACCCCCGCAACGCCTGCAACGCCCTCAACGTCTTTGAATTAATGCCACTTTCGTGAAAAAAAATACAATCATTTTGCGAAGAGAGACTTTTCACTATGTTCTAACCAGAACGAATTAACCGTACGTAGATATTTGCGAGTTAGAAAATAAAACCCGTGGAATTTGGAGAGAGCAATTTCAAACGCTGTTCTAACCAGAAGAGTTAACCTTTCGTTAACACTAGGATGCGAAATTAAATATAAATTCTCACTCCTAACATAATTTTCTTCCAATAATAGATTGACCGCGGTGGAACAAGATTCGTTCTTCTCCTCAACGCTTGCATCGCCTACCACGCTCGTATCGCCCATAACGCCCGCAACGCCTGCAAAACCCGCAACGCCCGCAATGCCCGCAACGCCTTCGAATTAATACCACTTGCTCTCAATCGATTTTAATAAAAAAAAATTTAAAACATTTAGCAAAGATAGATTTCTCACTAAGATCTTCCCAGAACGTACTAACCGTACGTGGACAAATGAGAGTTAGAGAATTAAACACATGAATTTTGGATAGGGCAAACTTAAACGCTGTTCTAACCAGAAGCGACACTTGAAAGCGAAATAAAATATAAATTCCTACTCCTAACATATTTTTCTTCCAGATTGACTGCAGTGGGACGAAATTTATTCTTCAACTCATCGCCTGTAACGCCCGCAACGCCCGTAACGCCCGCAACGCCCGTAACGCCCGCAACGCCCGTAACGCCGGCAACGCCAACAACGCCTGCAACCCCCGCAACGCCTGCAACGCCCTCAAAGTCTTTGAATTAATGCCACTTTGGTGAAAAAAAATACAAACATTTTGCGAAGAGAGACTTTTCACTATGTTCTAACCAGAACGTATTAACCGTACGTAGATATTTGCGAGTTAGAAAATAAAGCCCGTGGAATTTGGAGAGAACAATTTCAAACGCTGTTCTAACCAGAAGAGTTAACCTTTCGTTGACACTAGGAACCGAAATAAAAAATAAATTCTCACTCCTAACATAATTTTCTTTCAATAAAAGATTGACCGCGGTGGGACAAGATCCGTTCTTCTCCTCTACGCTTGCAACGCCTACCACGCCCGTATCGCCCATAACGCCCGCAACGCCTGCAACACCAGCAACGCCCGCAATGCCCGCAACGCCTTCGAATTAATACCACTTGCTCTCAATCGATTTTAATAAAAAAAATTAAAAACATTTTGCAAAGAGAGATTTCTCACTAAGATCTTCCCAGAACGTACTAACCGTACGTAGACAAATGAGACTTAGAGAATTAAACACATGAATTTTGGATAGGGCAAGATTTATTCTTCAACTCAACGCCTGCAACGCCTGTAACGATCGCAACGCTTGTAACGCCCGCAACGCCCGTAACGCCGGCAACGCCAACAACGCCTGCAACCCCCGCAACGCCTGCAACGCCCTCAACGTCTTTGAATTAATGCCACTTTCGTGAAAAAAAAACAATTATTTTGCGAAGAGAGACTTTTCACTATGTTCTAACCAGAACGTATTAACCGTACGTAGATATTTGCGAGTTAGAAAATAAAGCCCGTGGAATTTGGAGAGAGCAATTTCAAACGCTGTTCTAACCAGAAGAGTTAACCTTTCGTTGACACTAGGAAGCGAAATTAAATATAAATTCTCACTCCTAACATAATTTTCTTCCAATAATAGATTGACCGCGGTGGGACAAGATTCGTTCTTCTCCTCAACGCTTGCATTGCCTACCACGCCCGTATCGCCCATAATGCCCACAACACCCGCAACGCCCGCAATGCCCGCAACGCCTTCGATTTAATGCCACTTGCTCTCAATCGATTTTAATAAAAAAAATTAAAAATATTTTGCAAAGATAGATTTCTCACTAAGATCTTCCCCGAACGTACTAACCGTACGTAGACCAATGAGAGTTAGAGAATTAAACACATGAATTTTGGATAGGGCAAACTTAAACGCTGTTCTAACCAGAAGCGACACTTGAAAGCGAAACTAAATATAAATTCTTACCCCTAACATATTTTTCTTCCAGATTGACTGCAGTGGAACAAGATTTATTCTTCAACTCAACGCCTGCAACGCCTGTAACGCCCGCAACGCCCGTAACGCCCGCAACGCCCGTAACGCCCGCAACGCCAACAGCGCCTGCAACGCCCGCAACGCCTGCAACGCCCTCAAAGTCTTTGAATTAATGCCACTTTAGTGAAAAAAATACAAACATTTTGCGAAGAGAGACTTTTCACTATGTTCTAACCAGAACGTATTAACCGAACGTAGATTTTTGCGAGTTAGAAAATAAAGCCCGTGGAATTTGGAGAGAGCAATTTCAAACGCTGTTCTAACCAGAAGAGTTAACCTTTCGTTGACACTAGGAAGCGAAATTAAAAATAAATTCTCACTCCTAACATAATTTTCTTCCAATTATAGACTGACCGCGGTGGGACAAGGTTCGTTCTTCTCCTCAACGCTTGCAACGCCTACCACGCCCGTATCGCCCATAATGCCCGCATCGCCTGCAACACCCGCAACGCCCGCAACGCCCGCAATGCCCGCAACGCCTTCGATTTAACGCCACTTGCTCTCAATCGATTTTAATAAAAAAAATTAAAAACATTTTGCCAAGATAGATTTTTCACTAAGATCTTCCCCGAACGTACTAACCGTACGTAGACCAATGAGAGTTAGAGAATTAAACACATGAATTTTGGATAGGGCAAACTTTAACGCTGTTCTAACCAGAAGCGACACTTGAAAGCGAAACTAAATATAAATTCTTACCCCTAACATATTTTTCTTCCAGATTGACTGCAGTGGGACGAAATTTATTCTTCAACACAACGCCTGTAACGCCCGCAACGCCCGTAACGCCCGCAACGCCCGTAACGCCCGCAACGCCAACAACGCCTGCTACCCACGCAACGCCTGCAACGCCCACAAAGTCTTTGAATTAATGCCACTTTGGTGAAAAAAAATACAAACATTTTGCGAAGAGAGACTTTTCACTATGTTCTAACCAGAACGTATCAACCGTACGTAGATACTTGTGAGTTAGAAAATAAAACCCGTGGAATGTGAAGAGAGCAATTTCTAACGCTGTTCTAACCAGAAGACTTAACCTTTCGTTGACACTAGGAAGCGAAATGAAAAATGAATTCTCACTCCCAACATAATTTTCTTCCAATAATAGAATGACCGCGGTGGGACAAGATTCGTTCTTCTCCTCAACGCTTGCATCGCCTACCACGTCCGTATCGCCCATAACGCCCGCAACGCCTGCAACACCCGCAACGCCCGCAATGCCCGCAACGCCTTCGAATTAATACCACTTGCTCTCAATCGATTTTAATAAAAAAAATTTAAAACATTTTGCAAAGATAGATTTCTCACTAAGATCTTCCCAGAACGTACTAACCGTACGTGGACAAATGAGAGTTAGAGAATTAAACACATGAATTTTGGATAGGGCAAACTTAAACGCTGTTCTAACCAGAAGCGACACTTGAAAGCGAAATTAAATATAAATTCCTACTCCTAACATATTTTTCTTCCAGATTGACTGCAGTGGGACAAGATTTATTCTTCAACTCAACGCCTGCAACGCCTGTAACGCCCGCAACGCCCGTAACGCCCGCAACGCCCGTAACGCCCGCAACGCCCGTAACGCCGGCAACGCCAACAACTCCTGCAACCCCCGCAACGCCTGCAACGCCCTCAACGTCTTTGAATTAATGCCACTTTCGTGAAAAAAAATACAATCATTTTGCGAAGAGAGACTTTTCACTATGTTCTAACCAGAACGAATTAACCGTACGTAGATATTTGCGAGTTAGAAAATAAAACCCGTGGAATTTGGAGAGAGCAATTTCAAACGCTGTTCTAACCAGAAGAGTTAACCTTTCGTTAACACTAGGATGCGAAATTAAATATAAATTCTCACTCCTAACATAATTTTCTTCCAATAATAGATTGACCGCGGTGGAACAAGATTCGTTCTTCTCCTCAACGCTTGCATCGCCTACCACGCTCGTATCGCCCATAACGCCCGCAACGCCTGCAAAACCCGCAACGCCCGCAATGCCCGCAACGCCTTCGAATTAATACCACTTGCTCTCAATCGATTTTAATAAAAAAAATTTAAAACATTTAGCAAAGATAGATTTCTCACTAAGATCTTCCCAGAACGTACTAACCGTACGTGGACAAATGAGAGTTAGAGAATTAAACACATGAATTTTGGATAGGGCAAACTTAAACGCTGTTCTAACCAGAAGCGACACTTGAAAGCGAAATAAAATATAAATTCCTACTCGTAACATATTTTTCTTCCAGATTGACTGCAGTGGGACGAAATTTATTCTTCAACTCATCGCCTGTAACGCCCGCAACGCCCGTAACGCCCGCAACGCCCGTAACGCCCGCAACGCCCGTAACGCCGGCAACGCCAACAACGCCTGCAACCCCCGCAACGCCTGCAACGCCCTCAAAGTCTTTGAATTAATGCCACTTTGGTGAAAAAAAATACAAACATTTTGCGAAGAGAGACTTTTCACTATGTTCTAACCAGAACGTATTAACCGTACGTAGATATTTGCGAGTTAGAAAATAAAGCCCGTGGAATTTGGAGAGAACAATTACAAACGCTGTTCTAACCAGAAGAGTTAACCTTTCGTTGACACTAGGAACCGAAATAAAAAATAAATTCTCACTCCTAACATAATTTTTTTTCAATAAAAGATTGACCGCGGTGGGACAAGATCCGTTCTTCTCCTCTACGCTTGCAACGCCTACCACGCCCGTATCGCCCATAACGCCCGCAACGCCTGCAACACCAGCAACGCCCGCAATGCCCGCAACGCCTTCGAATTAATACCACTTGCTCTCAATCGATTTTAATAAAAAAAATTAAAAACATTTTGCAAAGAGAGATTTCTCACTAAGATCTTCCCAGAACGTACTAACCGTACGTAGACAAATGAGACTTAGAGAATTAAACACATGAATTTTGGATAGGGCAAGATTTATTCTTCAACTCAACGCCTGCAACGCCTGTAACGATCGCAACGCTTGTAACGCCCGCAACGCCCGTAACGCCGGCAACGCCAACAACGCCTGCAACCCCCGCAACGCCTGCAACGCCCTCAACGTCTTTGAATTAATGCCACTTTCGTGAAAAAAAAACAATTATTTTGCGAAGAGAGACTTTTCACTATGTTCTAACCAGAACGTATTAACCGTACGTAGATATTTGCGAGTTAGAAAATAAAGCCCGTGGAATTTGGAGAGAGCAATTTCAAACGCTGTTCTATCCAGAAGAGTTAACCTTTCGTTGACACTAGGAAGCGAAATTAAATATAAATTCTCACTCCTAACATAATTTTCTTCCAATAATAGATTGACCGCGGTGGGACAAGATTCGTTCTTCTCCTCAACGCTTGCATTGCCTACCACGCCCGTATCGCCCATAATGCCCACAACACCCGCAACGCCCGCAATGCCCGCAACGCCTTCGATTTAATGCCACTTGCTCTCAATCGATTTTAATAAAAAAAATTAAAAATATTTTGCAAAGATAGATTTCTCACTAAGATCTTCCCCGAACGTACTAACCGTACGTAGACCAATGAGAGTTAGAGAATTAAACACATGAATTTTGGATAGGGCAAACTTAAACGCTGTTCTAACCAGAAGCGACACTTGAAAGCGAAACTAAATATAAATTCTTACCCCTAACATATTTTTCTTCCAGATTGACTGCAGTGGAACAAGATTTATTCTTCAACTCAACGCCTGCAACGCCTGTAACGCCCGCAACGCCCGTAACGCCCGCAACGCCTGTAACGCCCGCAACGCCAACAGCGCCTGCAACGCCCGCAACGCCTGCAACGCCCTCAAAGTCTTTGAATTAATGCCACTTTAGTGAAAAAAATACAAACATTTTGCGAAGAGAGACTTTTCACTATGTTCTAACCAGAACGTATTAACCGAACGTAGATTTTTGCGAGTTAGAAAATAAAGCCCGTGGAATTTGGAGAGAGCAATTTCAAACGCTGTTCTAACCAGAAGAGTTAACCTTTCGTTGACACTAGGAAGCGAAATTAAAAATAAATTCTCACTCCTAACATAATTTTCTTCCAATTATAGACTGACCGCGGTGGGACAAGGTTCGTTCTTCTCCTCAACGCTTGCAACGCCTACCACGCCCGTATCGCCCATAATGCCCGCATCGCCTGCAACACCCGCAACGCCCGCAACGCCCGCAATGCCCGCAACGCCTTCGATTTAACGCCACTTGCTCTCAATCGATTTTAATAAAAAAAATTAAAAACATTTTGCAAAGATAGATTTTTCACTAAGATCTTCCCCGAACGTACTAACCGTACGTAGACAAATGAGAGTTAGAGAATTAAACACATGAATTTTGGATAGGGCAAACTTAAACGCTGTTCTAACCAGAAGCGACACTTGAAAGCGAAATTAAATATAAATTCCTACTCCTAAAATATTTTTTTTCCAGATTGACTGCAGTGGGACAAGATTTATTCTTCAACTCAACGCCTGCAACGCCTGTAACGCCCGCAACGCCCGCAACGCCCACAACGCCCATAACGCTCGCAACGCCCGTAACGCCGGCAACGCCAACAACGCCTGCAACCCCCGCAACGCCTGCAACGCCCTCAACGTCTTTGAATTAATGCCACTTTCGTGAAAAAAAAAACAATCATTTTGGGAAGAGAGACTTTTCACTATGTTCTAACCAGAACGTATTAACCGTACGTAGATACTGGTAAGTTAGAAAATAAAACCCGTGGAATTTGGAGAGAGCAATTTCAAACGCTGTTCTAACCAGAAGAGTTAACCTTTCGTTGACACTAGGAAGCAAAATTAAACAAAAATTCTCACTACTAACATAATATTCTTCCAATAATAGATTGACCGCGGTGGGACCAGATTCATTCTTCTCCTCGACGCTTGCAACGCCTACCACGCCCGTATCGCCCACAACGCCCGCGAAGCCTTCGAATTAATGCAACTTTCTCTTAATCGATTTTGGTAAAAAAAAATACAAATATTTTGCGAAGAGAGCTTCATCACTATGTTCTAATCAGAACGTACTAACCGTACGTATAAACTTGTGAGTTAGAAAATAAATCCCGTGGAATTTGGGAAGAGCAATTTCAAACGCTATTCTAACCAGAAGAGTTATCCTTTCGTTGATAATAGGAAGCGAAATTGAACATAAATTTTCACTCCTAACATAATTTTTTCCAATAATACATTGACAGCAGTAGGACAAGATTTATTCTTCCACTCAACGCCTGCAACGCCTGTAACGCCCGCAACGACCACGCGCCCGCAACGCCCCAACGCCCACAACGCTCACAACGCCCACAACGCCCACAACGCCTGCAACGACCGCAACGCCCGCAACTCCCGCAACGCCCGCGAAGCCTTTGAATCAATGCAACTTTCTCTTAATCGATTTCGGTGAAAAAAAAACAAATATTTTGCGAAGAGAGCTTTATCACTATGTTCTAATCAGAACGTACTAACCGTACGTATAAACTTGTGAGTTAGAAAATAAATCCCGTGGAATTTGGGAAGAGCAATTTCAAACGCTGTTCTAACCAGAAGAGTTAACCTTTCGTTGACACTAGGAAGCGAAATTAAATATAAATTCTCACTCCTAACATAATTTTCTTCCAATAATAGATTGACTGCGGTGGGACCAGATTCGTTGTTCTCCTCAACGCTTGCATCGCCTACCACGCCCGTATCGCCCATAACGCCCGCAACGCCTGCAACACCCGCAACGCCTTCGAATTAATACCACTTGCTCTCAATCGATTTCAATAAAAAAAATTTAAAACATTTTGCAAACATAGATTTCTCACTAAGATCTTCCCAGAACGTACTAACCGTACGTAGATAAATGAGAGTTAGAGAATTAAACACATGAATTTTGGATAGGGCAAATTTAAACGCTGTTCTAACCAGAAGCGACACTTGAGAGCGAAATTAAATATAAATTCCTACTCCTAACATATTTTTCTTCCAGATTGACTGCGGTGGGACAAGATTTATCCTTCAACTCAACGCCTGCAACTCCTGTAACGCCCGCAACGCCCGTAACGCCCGCAACGCCCGTAACGCCGGCAACGCCAACAACGCCTGCCACCCCCGCAACGCCTGCAACGCCCTCAACGTCTTTGAATTAATGCCACTTTCGTGAAAAAAAAAACAATTATTTTGCGAAGAGAGACTTTTCACTATGTTCTAACCAGAACGTATCAACCGTACGTAGATACTTGTGAGTTAGAAAATAAAACCCGTGGAATGTGAAGCGAGCAATTTCTAACGCTGTTCTAACCAGAAGAGTTAACCTTTCGTTGACACTAGGAAGCGAAATGAAAAATAAATTCTCACTCCCAACATAATTTTTTTCCAATAATAGATTGACCGCGGTGGGACAAGATTCGTTCTTCTCCTCAACGCTTGCATCGCCTACCACGCCCGTATCGCCCATAACGCCCGCAACGCCTGCAACACCCGCAACGCCCGCAATGCCCGCAACGCCTTCGAATTAATACCACTTGCTCTCAATCGATTTTAATAAAAAAAATTTAAAACATTTTGCAAAGAGAGATTTCTCACTAAGATCTTCCCAGAACGTACTAACCGTACGTGGACAAATGAGAGTTAGAGAATTAAACACATGAATTTTGGATAGGGCAAACTAAAACGCTGTTCTAACCAGAAGCGACACTTGAAAGCGAAATTAAATATAAATTCCTACTCCTAACATATTTTTCTTCCAGATTGACTGCAGTGGGACAAGATTTATTCTTCAACTCATCGCCTGCAACGCCTGTAACGCCCGCAACGCCCGTAACGCCCGCAACGCCCGTAACGCCGGCAACGCCAACAACGCCTTCAACCCCCGCAACGCCTGCAACGCCCTCAACGTCTTTGAATTATTGCCACTTTCGTGAAAAAAAAACAATTATTTTGCGAAGAGAGACTTTTCACTATGTTCTAACCAGAACGTATCAACCGTACGTAGATACTTGTGAGTTAGAAAATAAAACCCGTGGAATTTGAAGAGAGCAATTTCTAACGCTGTTCTAACCAGAAGAGTTAACCTTTCGTTGACACTAGGAAGCGAAAATAAATATAAATTCTCACTCCTAACATAATTTTCTTCCAATAATAGATTGACCGCGGTGGGACAAGATTCGTTCTTCTCCTCAACGCTTGCAACGCCTACCACGCCCGTATCGCCCATAACGCCCGCAACGCCTGCAACACCCGCAACGCCCGCAATGCCCGCAACGACTTCGAATTAATACCACTTGCTCTCAATCGATTTTAATAAAAAAAATTTAAAACATTTTGCAAAGATAGATTTCTCATTAAGATCTTCCCAGAACGTACTTACCGTACGTAGACAAATGAGACTTAGAGAATTAAACACATGAATTTTGGATAGAGCAAACTTGAACGCTGTTCTTACCAGAAGCGACACTTGAATGCGAAATTAAATATAAATTCTTACTCCTAACATATTATTCTTCCAGATTGACTGCAGTGGGACAAGATTTATTCTTCAACTCAACGCCTGCAACGCCTGTAACGCCTGCAACCCCCGCAACGCCTGCAACGCCTTCAACGTCTTTGAATTATTGCCACTTTCGTGAAAAAAATACAATCATTTTGCGAAGAGAGACTTTTCACTATGTTCTAACCAGAACGATTTAACCGTACGTAGATAATTGTGAGTTAGAAAATAAAACCCGTGGAATTTGAAGAGAGCAATTTCTAACGCTGTTCTAACCAGAAGAGTTAACCTTTCGTTGACACTAGGAATCGAAAATAAATATAAATTCTCACTTCTAACATAATTTTCTTCCAATAATAGATTGACCGCGGTGGGACAAGATTCGTTCTTCTCCTCAACGCTTGCAACGCCTACCACGCCCGTATCGCCCATAACGCCCGCAACGCCTGCAACACCCGCAACGCCCGCAATGCCCGCAACGACTTCGAATTAATACCACTTGCTCTCAATCGATTTTAATAAAAAAAATTTAAAACATTTTGCAAAGATAGATTTCTCATTAAGATCTTCCCAGAACGTACTTACCGTACGTAGACAAATGAGACTTAGAGAATTAAACACATGAATTTTGGATAGAGCAAACTTAAACGCTGTTCTTACCAGAAGCGACACTTGAATGCGAAATTAAATATAAATTCTTACTCCTAACATATTATTCTTCCAGATTGACTGCAGTGGGACAAGATTTATTCTTCAACTCAACGCCCGCAACGCCTGTAACGCCCGCAACGCCCGTAACGCCCGCAACGCCCGTAACGCCCGCAACGCCCGTAACGCCCGCAACGCCAACAACGCATGCAACCCCCGCAACGCCTGCAACGCCGTCAAAGTCTTTGAATTAATGCCACTTTGGTGAAAATAAATACAAACATTTTGCGAAGAGAGACTTTTCACTATGTTCTAACCAGAACGTATTAACCGTACGTAGATATTTGCGAGTTAGAAAATAAAACCTGTGGAATTTGGAGAGGGCAATTTCAAACGCTGTTCTAACCAGGAGAGTTAACCTTTCGTTGTCACTAGGAAGCGAAATTAAATATAAATCCTCACTCCTAACATAATAGATAATAGATTGACAGCGGTGGGACAAGATTCGTTCTTCTCCTCAACGCTTGCATCGCCTACCACGCCCGTATCGCCCATAACGCCCGCAACGCCTGCAACACCCGCAACGCCCGCAATGCCCGCAACGCCTTCGAATTAATACCACTTGCTCTCAATCGATTTTAATAAAAAAAATTAAAAACATTTTGCAAAGAGAGATTTCTCACTAAGATCTTCCCTGAACGTACTAACCGTACGTAGACAAATGAGACTTAGAGAATTAAACACATGAATTTTGGATAGAGCAAACTCAAACGCTGTTCTTACTAGAAGTGACACTTGAAAGCGAAATTAAATATAAATTCTTACTCCTAACATATTTTATTTCCAGATTGACTGCAGTGGGACGAAATTTATTCTTCAACCCAACGCCTCTAACGCCCGCAACGCCCGTAACGCCCGCAACGCCAACAACGCCTGCAACCCCCGCAACGCCTGCAACGCCCTCAAAGTCTTTGAATTAATGCCACTTTGGTGAAAAAAAATTCAAACATTTTGCGAAGAGAGACTTTTCACTATGTTCTAACCAGAACGTATTAACCGTACGTAGATATTTGCGAGTTAGAAAATAAAACCCGTGGAATTTGGAGAGAGCAATTTCAAACGCTGTTCTAACCAGAAGAGTAAACCTTTCGTTAACACTAGGATGCGAAATTAAATATAAATTCTCACTCCTAACATAATTTTCTTCCAATAATAGATTGACCGCGGTGGAACAAGATTCGTTCTTCTCCTAAACGCTTGCATCGCCTACCACGCCCGTATCGCCCATAACGCCCGCAATGCCTGCAACACCCGCAACGCCCGCAATGCCCGTAACGCCTTCGAATTAATACCACTTGCTCTCAATCGATTTTAATAAAAAAAATTTAAAACATTTAGCAAAGATAGATTTCTCACTAAGATCTTCCCAGAACGTACTAACCGTACGTGGACAAATGAGAGTTAGAGAATTAAACACATGAATTTTGGATAGGGCAAACTTAAACGCTGTTCTAACCAAAAGCGACACTTGAAAGCGAAATAAAATATAAATTCCTACTCCTCACATATTTTTCTTCCAGATTGAATGCAGTGGGACAAGATTTATTCTTCAACTCAACGCCTGCAACGCCTGTAACGCCCGCAACGCCCGTAACGCCCGCAACGCCCGTAACGCCCGCAACGCCCGTAACGCCGGCTACGCCAACAACGCCTGCAACCCCCGCAACGCCTGCAACGCCTTCAACGTCTTTGAATTAATGTCACTTTCGTGAAAAAAATACAATCATTTTGCGAAGATTCAAGATTCGTTCTTCTCCTCAACGCTTGCTACGCCTACCACGCCCGTATCGCCCATAACGCCCGCAATGCCTGCAACACCAGCAACGCCCGCAATGCCCGCAACGCCTTCGAATTAATACCACTTGCTCTCAATCGATTTTAATAAAAAAAATTAAAAACATTTTGCAAAGAGAGATTTCTCACTAAGATCTTCCCAGAACGTACTAACCGTACGTGGACAAATGAGAGTTAGAGAATTAAACACATGAATTTTGGATAGGGCAAACTTAAACGCTGTTCTAACCAGAAGCGACACTTGAAAGCGAAATTAAATATAAATTCTTACTCCTAACATATTTTATTTCCAGATTGACTGCAGTGGGACAAGATTTATTCTTCAACTCAACGCCTGCAACGCCTGTAACGCCCGCAACGCCCGTAACGCCCGCAACGCCCGTAACGCCGGCAACGCCAACAACGCCTGCCACCCCCGCAACGCCTGCAACGCCCTCAACGTCTTTGAATTAATGCCACTTTCGTGAAAAAAAAAAAACAATTATTTTGCGAAGAGAGACTTTTCACTATGTTCTAACCAGAACGTATCAACCGTACGTAGATACTTGTGAGTTAGAAAATAAAACCCGTGGAATGTGAAGAGAGCAATTTCTAACGCTGTTCTAACCAGAAGAGTTAACCTTTCGTTGACACTAGGAAGCGAAATGAAAAATAAATTCTCACTCCCAACATAATTTTCTTCCAATAATAGATTGACCGCGGTGGGACAAGATTCGTTCTTCTCCTCAACGCTTGCATCGCCTACCACGTCCGTATCGCCCATAACGCCCGCAACGCCTGCAACACCCGCAACGCCCGCAATGCCCGCAACGCCTTCGAATTAATACCACTTGCTCTCAATCGATTTTAATAAAAAAAATTTAAAACATTTTGCAAAGATAGATTTCTCACTAAGATCTTCCCAGAACGTACTAACCGTACGTGGACAAATGAGAGTTAGAGAATTAAACACATGAATTTTGGATAGGGCAAACTTAAACGCTGTTCTAACCAGAAGCGACACTTGAAAGCGAAATTAAATATAAATTCCTACTCCTAACATATTTTTCTTCCAGATTGACTGCAGTGGGACAAGATTTATTCTTCAACTCAACGCCTGCAACGCCTGTAACGCCCGCAACGCCCGTAACGCCCGCAACGCCCGTAACGCCCGCAACGCCCGTAACGCCGGCAACGCCAACAACTCCTGCAACCCCCGCAACGCCTGCAACGCCCTCAACGTCTTTGAATTAATGCCACTTTCGTGAAAAAAAATACAATCATTTTGCGAAGAGAGACTTTTCACTATGTTCTAACCAGAACGAATTAACCGTACGTAGATATTTGCGAGTTAGAAAATAAAACCCGTGGAATTTGGAGAGAGCAATTTCAAACGCTGTTCTAACCAGAAGAGTTAACCTTTCGTTAACACTAGGATGCGAAATTAAATATAAATTCTCACTCCTAACATAATTTTCTTCCAATAATAGATTGACCGCGGTGGAACAAGATTCGTTCTTCTCCTCAACGCTTGCATCGCCTACCACGCTCGTATCGCCCATAACGCCCGCAACGCCTGCAAAACCCGCAACGCCCGCAATGCCCGCAACGCCTTCGAATTAATACCACTTGCTCTCAATCGATTTTAATAAAAAAAAATTTAAAACATTTAGCAAAGATAGATTTCTCACTAAGATCTTCCCAGAACGTACTAACCGTACGTGGACAAATGAGAGTTAGAGAATTAAACACATGAATTTTGGATAGGGCAAACTTAAACGCTGTTCTAACCAGAAGCGACACTTGAAAGCGAAATAAAATATAAATTCCTACTCCTAACATATTTTTCTTCCAGATTGACTGCAGTGGGACGAAATTTATTCTTCAACTCATCGCCTGTAACGCCCGCAACGCCCGTAACGCCCGCAACGCCCGTAACGCCCGCAACGCCCGTAACGCCGGCAACGCCAACAACGCCTGCAACCCCCGCAACGCCTGCAACGCCCTCAAAGTCTTTGAATTAATGCCACTTTGGTGAAAAAAAATACAAACATTTTGCGAAGAGAGACTTTTCACTATGTTCTAACCAGAACGTATTAACCGTACGTAGATATTTGCGAGTTAGAAAATAAAGCCCGTGGAATTTGGAGAGAACAATTTCAAACGCTGTTCTAACCAGAAGAGTTAACCTTTCGTTGACACTAGGAACCGAAATAAAAAATAAATTCTCACTCCTAACATAATTTTCTTTCAATAAAAGATTGACCGCGGTGGGACAAGATCCGTTCTTCTCCTCTACGCTTGCAACGCCTACCACGCCCGTATCGCCCATAACGCCCGCAACGCCTGCAACACCAGCAACGCCCGCAATGCCCGCAACGCCTTCGAATTAATACCACTTGCTCTCAATCGATTTTAATAAAAAAAATTAAAAACATTTTGCAAAGAGAGATTTCTCACTAAGATCTTCCCAGAACGTACTAACCGTACGTAGACAAATGAGACTTAGAGAATTAAACACATGAATTTTGGATAGGGCAAGATTTATTCTTCAACTCAACGCCTGCAACGCCTGTAACGATCGCAACGCTTGTAACGCCCGCAACGCCCGTAACGCCGGCAACGCCAACAACGCCTGCAACCCCCGCAACGCCTGCAACGCCCTCAACGTCTTTGAATTAATGCCACTTTCGTGAAAAAAAAACAATTATTTTGCGAAGAGAGACTTTTCACTATGTTCTAACCAGAACGTATTAACCGTACGTAGATATTTGCGAGTTAGAAAATAAAGCCCGTGGAATTTGGAGAGAGCAATTTCAAACGCTGTTCTAACCAGAAGAGTTAACCTTTCGTTGACACTAGGAAGCGAAATTAAATATAAATTCTCACTCCTAACATAATTTTCTTCCAATAATAGATTGACCGCGGTGGGACAAGATTCGTTCTTCTCCTCAACGCTTGCATTGCCTACCACGCCCGTATCGCCCATAATGCCCACAACACCCGCAACGCCCGCAATGCCCGCAACGCCTTCGATTTAATGCCACTTGCTCTCAATCGATTTTAATAAAAAAAATTAAAAATATTTTGCAAAGATAGATTTCTCACTAAGATCTTCCCCGAACGTACTAACCGTACGTAGACCAATGAGAGTTAGAGAATTAAACACATGAATTTTGGATAGGGCAAACTTAAACGCTGTTCTAACCAGAAGCGACACTTGAAAGCGAAACTAAATATAAATTCTTACCCCTAACATATTTTTCTTCCAGATTGACTGCAGTGGAACAAGATTTATTCTTCAACTCAACGCCTGCAACGCCTGTAACGCCCGCAACGCCCGTAACGCCCGCAACGCCCGTAACGCCCGCAACGCCAACAGCGCCTGCAACGCCCGCAACGCCTGCAACGCCCTCAAAGTCTTTGAATTAATGCCACTTTAGTGAAAAAAATACAAACATTTTGCGAAGAGAGACTTTTCACTATGTTCTAACCAGAACGTATTAACCGAACGTAGATTTTTGCGAGTTAGAAAATAAAGCCCGTGGAATTTGGAGAGAGCAATTTCAAACGCTGTTCTAACCAGAAGAGTTAACCTTTCGTTGACACTAGGAAGCGAAATTAAAAATAAATTCTCACTCCTAACATAATTTTCTTCCAATTATAGACTGACCGCGGTGGGACAAGGTTCGTTCTTCTCCTCAACGCTTGCAACGCCTACCACGCCCGTATCGCCCATAATGCCCGCATCGCCTGCAACACCCGCAACGCCCGCAACGCCCGCAATGCCCGCAACGCCTTCGATTTAACGCCACTTGCTCTCAATCGATTTTAATAAAAAAAATTAAAAACATTTTGCCAAGATAGATTTTTCACTAAGATCTTCCCCGAACGTACTAACCGTACGTAGACCAATGAGAGTTAGAGAATTAAACACATGAATTTTGGATAGGGCAAACTTTAACGCTGTTCTAACCAGAAGCGACACTTGAAAGCGAAACTAAATATAAATTCTTACCCCTAACATATTTTTCTTCCAGATTGACTGCAGTGGGACGAAATTTATTCTTCAACACAACGCCTGTAACGCCCGCAACGCCCGTAACGCCCGCAACGCCCGTAACGCCCGCAACGCCAACAACGCCTGCTACCCACGCAACGCCTGCAACGCCCACAAAGTCTTTGAATTAATGCCACTTTGGTGAAAAAAAATACAAACATTTTGCGAAGAGAGACTTTTCACTATGTTCTAACCAGAACGTATCAACCGTACGTAGATACTTGTGAGTTAGAAAATAAAACCCGTGGAATGTGAAGAGAGCAATTTCTAACGCTGTTCTAACCAGAAGACTTAACCTTTCGTTGACACTAGGAAGCGAAATGAAAAATGAATTCTCACTCCCAACATAATTTTCTTCCAATAATAGAATGACCGCGGTGGGACAAGATTCGTTCTTCTCCTCAACGCTTGCATCGCCTACCACGTCCGTATCGCCCATAACGCCCGCAACGCCTGCAACACCCGCAACGCCCGCAATGCCCGCAACGCCTTCGAATTAATACCACTTGCTCTCAATCGATTTTAATAAAAAAAATTTAAAACATTTTGCAAAGATAGATTTCTCACTAAGATCTTCCCAGAACGTACTAACCGTACGTGGACAAATGAGAGTTAGAGAATTAAACACATGAATTTTGGATAGGGCAAACTTAAACGCTGTTCTAACCAGAAGCGACACTTGAAAGCGAAATTAAATATAAATTCCTACTCCTAACATATTTTTCTTCCAGATTGACTGCAGTGGGACAAGATTTATTCTTCAACTCAACGCCTGCAACGCCTGTAACGCCCGCAACGCCCGTAACGCCCGCAACGCCCGTAACGCCCGCAACGCCCGTAACGCCGGCAACGCCAACAACTCCTGCAACCCCCGCAACGCCTGCAACGCCCTCAACGTCTTTGAATTAATGCCACTTTCGTGAAAAAAAATACAATCATTTTGCGAAGAGAGACTTTTCACTATGTTCTAACCAGAACGAATTAACCGTACGTAGATATTTGCGAGTTAGAAAATAAAACCCGTGGAATTTGGAGAGAGCAATTTCAAACGCTGTTCTAACCAGAAGAGTTAACCTTTCGTTAACACTAGGATGCGAAATTAAATATAAATTCTCACTCCTAACATAATTTTCTTCCAATAATAGATTGACCGCGGTGGAACAAGATTCGTTCTTCTCCTCAACGCTTGCATCGCCTACCACGCTCGTATCGCCCATAACGCCCGCAACGCCTGC
The DNA here is from genome assembly GCA_958502065.1 of Chrysolina americana. Classification (NCBI taxonomy): domain Eukaryota; kingdom Metazoa; phylum Arthropoda; class Insecta; order Coleoptera; family Chrysomelidae; genus Chrysolina; species Chrysolina americana. The sequence continues at coordinate 15,523,162 of OY293421.1, read as the reverse complement.
AAAACCCGCAACGCCCGCAATGCCCGCAACGCCTTCGAATTAATACCACTTGCTCTCAATCGATTTTAATAAAAAAAATTTAAAACATTTAGCAAAGATAGATTTCTCACTAAGATCTTCCCAGAACGTACTAACCGTACGTGGACAAATGAGAGTTAGAGAATTAAACACATGAATTTTGGATAGGGCAAACTTAAACGCTGTTCTAACCAGAAGCGACACTTGAAAGCGAAATAAAATATAAATTCCTACTCGTAACATATTTTTCTTCCAGATTGACTGCAGTGGGACGAAATTTATTCTTCAACTCATCGCCTGTAACGCCCGCAACGCCCGTAACGCCCGCAACGCCCGTAACGCCCGCAACGCCCGTAACGCCGGCAACGCCAACAACGCCTGCAACCCCCGCAACGCCTGCAACGCCCTCAAAGTCTTTGAATTAATGCCACTTTGGTGAAAAAAAATACAAACATTTTGCGAAGAGAGACTTTTCACTATGTTCTAACCAGAACGTATTAACCGTACGTAGATATTTGCGAGTTAGAAAATAAAGCCCGTGGAATTTGGAGAGAACAATTACAAACGCTGTTCTAACCAGAAGAGTTAACCTTTCGTTGACACTAGGAACCGAAATAAAAAATAAATTCTCACTCCTAACATAATTTTTTTTCAATAAAAGATTGACCGCGGTGGGACAAGATCCGTTCTTCTCCTCTACGCTTGCAACGCCTACCACGCCCGTATCGCCCATAACGCCCGCAACGCCTGCAACACCAGCAACGCCCGCAATGCCCGCAACGCCTTCGAATTAATACCACTTGCTCTCAATCGATTTTAATAAAAAAAATTAAAAACATTTTGCAAAGAGAGATTTCTCACTAAGATCTTCCCAGAACGTACTAACCGTACGTAGACAAATGAGACTTAGAGAATTAAACACATGAATTTTGGATAGGGCAAGATTTATTCTTCAACTCAACGCCTGCAACGCCTGTAACGATCGCAACGCTTGTAACGCCCGCAACGCCCGTAACGCCGGCAACGCCAACAACGCCTGCAACCCCCGCAACGCCTGCAACGCCCTCAACGTCTTTGAATTAATGCCACTTTCGTGAAAAAAAAACAATTATTTTGCGAAGAGAGACTTTTCACTATGTTCTAACCAGAACGTATTAACCGTACGTAGATATTTGCGAGTTAGAAAATAAAGCCCGTGGAATTTGGAGAGAGCAATTTCAAACGCTGTTCTAACCAGAAGAGTTAACCTTTCGTTGACACTAGGAAGCGAAATTAAATATAAATTCTCACTCCTAACATAATTTTCTTCCAATAATAGATTGACCGCGGTGGGACAAGATTCGTTCTTCTCCTCAACGCTTGCATTGCCTACCACGCCCGTATCGCCCATAATGCCCACAACACCCGCAACGCCCGCAATGCCCGCAACGCCTTCGATTTAATGCCACTTGCTCTCAATCGATTTTAATAAAAAAAATTAAAAATATTTTGCAAAGATAGATTTCTCACTAAGATCTTCCCCGAACGTACTAACCGTACGTAGACCAATGAGAGTTAGAGAATTAAACACATGAATTTTGGATAGGGCAAACTTAAACGCTGTTCTAACCAGAAGCGACACTTGAAAGCGAAACTAAATATAAATTCTTACCCCTAACATATTTTTCTTCCAGATTGACTGCAGTGGAACAAGATTTATTCTTCAACTCAACGCCTGCAACGCCTGTAACGCCCGCAACGCCCGTAACGCCCGCAACGCCTGTAACGCCCGCAACGCCAACAGCGCCTGCAACGCCCGCAACGCCTGCAACGCCCTCAAAGTCTTTGAATTAATGCCACTTTAGTGAAAAAAATACAAACATTTTGCGAAGAGAGACTTTTCACTATGTTCTAACCAGAACGTATTAACCGAACGTAGATTTTTGCGAGTTAGAAAATAAAGCCCGTGGAATTTGGAGAGAGCAATTTCAAACGCTGTTCTAACCAGAAGAGTTAACCTTTCGTTGACACTAGGAAGCGAAATTAAAAATAAATTCTCACTCCTAACATAATTTTCTTCCAATTATAGACTGACCGCGGTGGGACAAGGTTCGTTCTTCTCCTCAACGCTTGCAACGCCTACCACGCCCGTATCGCCCATAATGCCCGCATCGCCTGCAACACCCGCAACGCCCGCAACGCCCGCAATGCCCGCAACGCCTTCGATTTAACGCCACTTGCTCTCAATCGATTTTAATAAAAAAAATTAAAAACATTTTGCAAAGATAGATTTTTCACTAAGATCTTCCCCGAACGTACTAACCGTACGTAGACAAATGAGAGTTAGAGAATTAAACACATGAATTTTGGATAGGGCAAACTTAAACGCTGTTCTAACCAGAAGCGACACTTGAAAGCGAAATTAAATATAAATTCCTACTCCTAACATATTTTTTTTCCAGATTGACTGCAGTGGGACAAGATTTATTCTTCAACTCAACGCCTGCAACGCCTGTAACGCCCGCAACGCCCGCAACGCCCACAACGCCCATAACGCTCGCAACGCCCGTAACGCCGGCAACGCCAACAACGCCTGCAACCCCCGCAACGCCTGCAACGCCCTCAACGTCTTTGAATTAATGCCACTTTCGTGAAAAAAAAAACAATCATTTTGGGAAGAGAGACTTTTCACTATGTTCTAACCAGAACGTATTAACCGTACGTAGATACTGGTAAGTTAGAAAATAAAACCCGTGGAATTTGGAGAGAGCAATTTCAAACGCTGTTCTAACCAGAAGAGTTAACCTTTCGTTGACACTAGGAAGCAAAATTAAACAAAAATTCTCACTACTAACATAATATTCTTCCAATAATAGATTGACCGCGGTGGGACCAGATTCATTCTTCTCCTCGACGCTTGCAACGCCTACCACGCCCGTATCGCCCACAACGCCCGCGAAGCCTTCGAATTAATGCAACTTTCTCTTAATCGATTTTGGTAAAAAAAAATACAAATATTTTGCGAAGAGAGCTTCATCACTATGTTCTAATCAGAACGTACTAACCGTACGTATAAACTTGTGAGTTAGAAAATAAATCCCGTGGAATTTGGGAAGAGCAATTTCAAACGCTATTCTAACCAGAAGAGTTATCCTTTCGTTGATAATAGGAAGCGAAATTGAACATAAATTTTCACTCCTAACATAATTTTTTCCAATAATACATTGACAGCAGTAGGACAAGATTTATTCTTCCACTCAACGCCTGCAACGCCTGTAACGCCCGCAACGACCACGCGCCCGCAACGCCCCAACGCCCACAACGCTCACAACGCCCACAACGCCCACAACGCCTGCAACGACCGCAACGCCCGCAACTCCCGCAACGCCCGCGAAGCCTTTGAATCAATGCAACTTTCTCTTAATCGATTTCGGTGAAAAAAAAACAAATATTTTGCGAAGAGAGCTTTATCACTATGTTCTAATCAGAACGTACTAACCGTACGTATAAACTTGTGAGTTAGAAAATAAATCCCGTGGAATTTGGGAAGAGCAATTTCAAACGCTGTTCTAACCAGAAGAGTTAACCTTTCGTTGACACTAGGAAGCGAAATTAAATATAAATTCTCACTCCTAACATAATTTTCTTCCAATAATAGATTGACTGCGGTGGGACCAGATTCGTTGTTCTCCTCAACGCTTGCATCGCCTACCACGCCCGTATCGCCCATAACGCCCGCAACGCCTGCAACACCCGCAACGCCTTCGAATTAATACCACTTGCTCTCAATCGATTTCAATAAAAAAAATTTAAAACATTTTGCAAACATAGATTTCTCACTAAGATCTTCCCAGAACGTACTAACCGTACGTAGATAAATGAGAGTTAGAGAATTAAACACATGAATTTTGGATAGGGCAAATTTAAACGCTGTTCTAACCAGAAGCGACACTTGAGAGCGAAATTAAATATAAATTCCTACTCCTAACATATTTTTCTTCCAGATTGACTGCGGTGGGACAAGATTTATCCTTCAACTCAACGCCTGCAACTCCTGTAACGCCCGCAACGCCCGTAACGCCCGCAACGCCCGTAACGCCGGCAACGCCAACAACGCCTGCCACCCCCGCAACGCCTGCAACGCCCTCAACGTCTTTGAATTAATGCCACTTTCGTGAAAAAAAAAACAATTATTTTGCGAAGAGAGACTTTTCACTATGTTCTAACCAGAACGTATCAACCGTACGTAGATACTTGTGAGTTAGAAAATAAAACCCGTGGAATGTGAAGCGAGCAATTTCTAACGCTGTTCTAACCAGAAGAGTTAACCTTTCGTTGACACTAGGAAGCGAAATGAAAAATAAATTCTCACTCCCAACATAATTTTTTTCCAATAATAGATTGACCGCGGTGGGACAAGATTCGTTCTTCTCCTCAACGCTTGCATCGCCTACCACGCCCGTATCGCCCATAACGCCCGCAACGCCTGCAACACCCGCAACGCCCGCAATGCCCGCAACGCCTTCGAATTAATACCACTTGCTCTCAATCGATTTTAATAAAAAAAATTTAAAACATTTTGCAAAGAGAGATTTCTCACTAAGATCTTCCCAGAACGTACTAACCGTACGTGGACAAATGAGAGTTAGAGAATTAAACACATGAATTTTGGATAGGGCAAACTAAAACGCTGTTCTAACCAGAAGCGACACTTGAAAGCGAAATTAAATATAAATTCCTACTCCTAACATATTTTTCTTCCAGATTGACTGCAGTGGGACAAGATTTATTCTTCAACTCATCGCCTGCAACGCCTGTAACGCCCGCAACGCCCGTAACGCCCGCAACGCCCGTAACGCCGGCAACGCCAACAACGCCTTCAACCCCCGCAACGCCTGCAACGCCCTCAACGTCTTTGAATTATTGCCACTTTCGTGAAAAAAAAACAATTATTTTGCGAAGAGAGACTTTTCACTATGTTCTAACCAGAACGTATCAACCGTACGTAGATACTTGTGAGTTAGAAAATAAAACCCGTGGAATTTGAAGAGAGCAATTTCTAACGCTGTTCTAACCAGAAGAGTTAACCTTTCGTTGACACTAGGAAGCGAAAATAAATATAAATTCTCACTCCTAACATAATTTTCTTCCAATAATAGATTGACCGCGGTGGGACAAGATTCGTTCTTCTCCTCAACGCTTGCAACGCCTACCACGCCCGTATCGCCCATAACGCCCGCAACGCCTGCAACACCCGCAACGCCCGCAATGCCCGCAACGACTTCGAATTAATACCACTTGCTCTCAATCGATTTTAATAAAAAAAATTTAAAACATTTTGCAAAGATAGATTTCTCATTAAGATCTTCCCAGAACGTACTTACCGTACGTAGACAAATGAGACTTAGAGAATTAAACACATGAATTTTGGATAGAGCAAACTTGAACGCTGTTCTTACCAGAAGCGACACTTGAATGCGAAATTAAATATAAATTCTTACTCCTAACATATTATTCTTCCAGATTGACTGCAGTGGGACAAGATTTATTCTTCAACTCAACGCCTGCAACGCCTGTAACGCCTGCAACCCCCGCAACGCCTGCAACGCCTTCAACGTCTTTGAATTATTGCCACTTTCGTGAAAAAAATACAATCATTTTGCGAAGAGAGACTTTTCACTATGTTCTAACCAGAACGATTTAACCGTACGTAGATAATTGTGAGTTAGAAAATAAAACCCGTGGAATTTGAAGAGAGCAATTTCTAACGCTGTTCTAACCAGAAGAGTTAACCTTTCGTTGACACTAGGAATCGAAAATAAATATAAATTCTCACTTCTAACATAATTTTCTTCCAATAATAGATTGACCGCGGTGGGACAAGATTCGTTCTTCTCCTCAACGCTTGCAACGCCTACCACGCCCGTATCGCCCATAACGCCCGCAACGCCTGCAACACCCGCAACGCCCGCAATGCCCGCAACGACTTCGAATTAATACCACTTGCTCTCAATCGATTTTAATAAAAAAAATTTAAAACATTTTGCAAAGATAGATTTCTCATTAAGATCTTCCCAGAACGTACTTACCGTACGTAGACAAATGAGACTTAGAGAATTAAACACATGAATTTTGGATAGAGCAAACTTAAACGCTGTTCTTACCAGAAGCGACACTTGAATGCGAAATTAAATATAAATTCTTACTCCTAACATATTATTCTTCCAGATTGACTGCAGTGGGACAAGATTTATTCTTCAACTCAACGCCCGCAACGCCTGTAACGCCCGCAACGCCCGTAACGCCCGCAACGCCCGTAACGCCCGCAACGCCCGTAACGCCCGCAACGCCAACAACGCATGCAACCCCCGCAACGCCTGCAACGCCGTCAAAGTCTTTGAATTAATGCCACTTTGGTGAAAATAAATACAAACATTTTGCGAAGAGAGACTTTTCACTATGTTCTAACCAGAACGTATTAACCGTACGTAGATATTTGCGAGTTAGAAAATAAAACCTGTGGAATTTGGAGAGGGCAATTTCAAACGCTGTTCTAACCAGGAGAGTTAACCTTTCGTTGTCACTAGGAAGCGAAATTAAATATAAATCCTCACTCCTAACATAATAGATAATAGATTGACAGCGGTGGGACAAGATTCGTTCTTCTCCTCAACGCTTGCATCGCCTACCACGCCCGTATCGCCCATAACGCCCGCAACGCCTGCAACACCCGCAACGCCCGCAATGCCCGCAACGCCTTCGAATTAATACCACTTGCTCTCAATCGATTTTAATAAAAAAAATTAAAAACATTTTGCAAAGAGAGATTTCTCACTAAGATCTTCCCTGAACGTACTAACCGTACGTAGACAAATGAGACTTAGAGAATTAAACACATGAATTTTGGATAGAGCAAACTCAAACGCTGTTCTTACTAGAAGTGACACTTGAAAGCGAAATTAAATATAAATTCTTACTCCTAACATATTTTATTTCCAGATTGACTGCAGTGGGACGAAATTTATTCTTCAACCCAACGCCTCTAACGCCCGCAACGCCCGTAACGCCCGCAACGCCAACAACGCCTGCAACCCCCGCAACGCCTGCAACGCCCTCAAAGTCTTTGAATTAATGCCACTTTGGTGAAAAAAAATTCAAACATTTTGCGAAGAGAGACTTTTCACTATGTTCTAACCAGAACGTATTAACCGTACGTAGATATTTGCGAGTTAGAAAATAAAACCCGTGGAATTTGGAGAGAGCAATTTCAAACGCTGTTCTAACCAGAAGAGTAAACCTTTCGTTAACACTAGGATGCGAAATTAAATATAAATTCTCACTCCTAACATAATTTTCTTCCAATAATAGATTGACCGCGGTGGAACAAGATTCGTTCTTCTCCTAAACGCTTGCATCGCCTACCACGCCCGTATCGCCCATAACGCCCGCAATGCCTGCAACACCCGCAACGCCCGCAATGCCCGTAACGCCTTCGAATTAATACCACTTGCTCTCAATCGATTTTAATAAAAAAAATTTAAAACATTTAGCAAAGATAGATTTCTCACTAAGATCTTCCCAGAACGTACTAACCGTACGTGGACAAATGAGAGTTAGAGAATTAAACACATGAATTTTGGATAGGGCAAACTTAAACGCTGTTCTAACCAAAAGCGACACTTGAAAGCGAAATAAAATATAAATTCCTACTCCTCACATATTTTTCTTCCAGATTGAATGCAGTGGGACAAGATTTATTCTTCAACTCAACGCCTGCAACGCCTGTAACGCCCGCAACGCCCGTAACGCCCGCAACGCCCGTAACGCCCGCAACGCCCGTAACGCCGGCTACGCCAACAACGCCTGCAACCCCCGCAACGCCTGCAACGCCTTCAACGTCTTTGAATTAATGTCACTTTCGTGAAAAAAATACAATCATTTTGCGAAGATTCAAGATTCGTTCTTCTCCTCAACGCTTGCTACGCCTACCACGCCCGTATCGCCCATAACGCCCGCAATGCCTGCAACACCAGCAACGCCCGCAATGCCCGCAACGCCTTCGAATTAATACCACTTGCTCTCAATCGATTTTAATAAAAAAAATTAAAAACATTTTGCAAAGAGAGATTTCTCACTAAGATCTTCCCAGAACGTACTAACCGTACGTAGACAAATGAGACTTAGAGAATTAAACACATGAATTTTGGATAGGGCAAACTTAAACGCTGTTCTAACCAGAAGCGACACTTGAAAGCGAAATTAAATATAAATTCTTACTCCTAACATATTTTATTTCCAGATTGACTGCAGTGTGACGAAATTTATTCTTCAACCCAACGCCTCTAACGCCCGCAACGCCCGTAACGCCCGCAACGCCAACAACGCCTGCAACCCCCGCAACGCCTGCAACGCCCTCAAAGTCTTTGAATTAATGCCACTTTGGTGAAAAAAAATTCAAACATTTTGCGAAGAGAGACTTTTCACTATGTTCTAACCAGAACGTATTAACCGTACGTAGATATTTGCGAGTTAGAAAATAAAACCCGTGGAATTTGGAGAGAGCAATTTCAAACGCTGTTCTAACCAGAAGAGTTAACCTTTCGTTGACACTAGGAAACGAAATTAAAAATAAATTCTCACTCCTAACATAATTTTCTTCCAATAATAGATTGACCGCGGTGGAACAAGATTCGTTCTTCTCCTCAACGCTTGCATCGCCTACCACGCCCGTATCGCCCATAACGCCCGCAACGCCTGCAACACCCGCAACGTCTTTGAATCAATGCCACTTTGGTGAAAAAAAAATACATTCATTTTGCGAAGAGAGACTTTTCACTATGTTCTAACCAGAACGTATTAACCGTACGTAGATATTTGTGAGTTAGAAAATAAAACCTGTGGAATTTGAAGAGAGCAGTTTCTAACGCTGTTCTAACCAGAAGAGTTAACCTTTCGTTGACACTAGGAAGCGAAATTAAAAATAAATTCTCACTCCTAACATAATTTTCTTCCAATAATAGATTGACCGCGGTGGGACAAGATTCGTTCTTCTCCTCAACGCTTGCTACGCCTACCACGCCCGTATCGCCCATAACGCCCGCAATGCCTGCAACACCAGCAACGCCCGCAATGCCCGCAACGCCTTCGAATTAATACCACTTGCTCTCAATCGATTTTAATAAAAAAAATTAAAAACATTTTGCAAAGAGAGATTTCTCACTAAGATCTTCCCAGAACGTACTAACCGTACGTAGACAAATGAGACTTAGAGAATTAAACACATGAATTTTGGATAGGGCAAACTTAAACGCTGTTCTAACCAGAAGCGACACTTGAAAGCGAAATTAAATATAAATTCTTACTCCTAACATATTTTTCTTCCAGATTGACTGCAGTGGGATGAAATTTATTCTTCAACTCAACGCCTGTAACGCCTTCAACGCCCGTAACGCCCGCAACGCCCGTAACGCCCGCAACGCCAACAACGCCTGCAACCCCCGCAAGCCTGCAACGCCGTCAAAGTCTTTGAATTAATGCCACTCTGTTGAAAAAAAAATACAAACATTTTGCGAAGAGAGACTTTTCACTATGTTCTAACCAGAACGTATCAACCGTACGTAGATATTTGCGAGTTAGAAAATAAAACCTGTGGAATTTGGAGAGAGCAATTTCAAACGCTGTTCTAACCAGAAGAGTTAATCTTTCGTTGACACTAGGAAGCGAAATTAAATATAAATTCTCACTCCAAACATAATTTTCTTCCAATAATAGATTGACCGCGGTGGGACAAGATTCGTTCTTCTCCTCAACGCTTGCATCGCCTACCACGCCCGTATCGCCCATAACGCCCGCAACGCCTGCAACACCCGCAACGCCCGCAATGCCCGCAATGCCCGAAACGCCTTCGAATTAATACCACTTGCCCTCAATCGATTTTAATAAAGAAAATTAAAAACATTTTGCAAAGAGAGATTTCTCACTAAGATCTTCCCAGAACGTACTAACCGTACGTAGACAAATGAGACTTAGAGAATTAAACACATGAATTTTGGATAGAGCAAACTTAAACGCTGTTCTTACCAGTAGCGACACTTGAAAGCGAAATTAAATATAAATTCCTACTCCTAACATATTTTTCTTCCAGATTGACTGCAGTGGGACGAAATTTATTCTTCAACTCAACGCCTGTAACGCCCGCAACGCCCGTAACGCCCGCAACGCCCGTAACGCCCGCAACGCCCGTAACGCCCGCAACGCCAATAACGCCTGCAACCCCCGCAACGCCTGCAACGCCCTCAAAGTCTTTGAATTAATGCCACTTTGGTGAAAAAAATACAAACATTTTGCGAAGAGAGACTTTTCACTATGTTCTAACCAGAACGTATTAACCGTACGTAGATATTTGCGAGATAGAAAATAAAGCCCGTGGAATTTGGAGAGAGCAATTTCAAACGCTGTTCTAACCAGAAGAGTTATCCTTTCGTTGACACTAGGAAGCGAAATTAAATATAAATTCTCACTCCTAACATAATTTTCTTCCAATAATAGATTGACCGCGGTGGGACAAGATTCGTTGTTCTCCTCAACGCTTGCATCGCCTACCACGCCCGTATCGCCCATAACGCCCGCAACGCCTGCAACACCCGCAACGCCCTCAATGCCCGCAACGCCTTCGAATTAATACCACTAGCTCTCAATCGATTTCAATAAAAAAAATTTAAAACATTTTGCAAAGATAGATTTCTCACTAAGATCTTCCCAGAACGTACTAACCGTACGTAGACAAATGAGAGTTAGAGAATTAAACACATTAATTTTGGATAGGGCAAACTTAAACGCTGTTCTAACCAGAAGCGACACTTGAAAGCGAAATTAAATATAAATTCCTACTCCTAACATATTTTTCTTCCAGATTGACTGCAGTGGGACAAGATTTATTCTTCAACTCAACGCCTGCAACGCCTGTAACGCCCGCAACGCCCGTAACGCCCGCAACGCCCGTAACGCCGGCAACGCCAACAACGCCTGCAACCCCCGCAACGCCTGCAACGCCCTCAACGTCTTTGAATTAATGCCACTTTCGTGAAAAAAAAACAATTATTTTGCGAAGAGAGACTTTTCACTATGTTCTAACCAGAACGTATCAACCGTACGTAGATACTTGTGAGTTAGAGAATAAAACCCGTGGAATTTGAAGAGAGCAATTTCTAACGCTGTTCTAACCAGAAGAGTTAACCGTTCGTTGACACTAGGAAGCGAAATTAAAAATAAATTCTCACTCCTAACATAATTTTCTTCCAATAATAGATTGACCGCGGTGGGACAAGACTCGTTCTTCTCCTCAACGCTTGCAACGCCTACCACGCCCGTATCGCCCATAATGCCCGCAACACCCGCAACGCCCGCAATGCCCGCAACGCCTTCGATTTAATGCCACTTGCTCTCAATCGATTTTAATAAAAAAAATTAAAAACATTTTGCAAAGATAGATTTCTCACTAAGATCTTCCCCGAACGTACTAACCGAACGTAGACCAATGAGAGTTAGAGAATTAAACACATGAATTTTGGATAGGGCAAACTTAAACGCTGTTCTAACCAGAAGCGACACTTGAAAGCGAAACTAAATATAAATTCTTACCCCTAACATATTTTTCTTCCAGATTGACTGCAGTGGGACAAGATTTATTCTTCAACTCAACGCCTGCAACGCCTGTAACGCCCGCAACGCCCGTAACGCCCGCAACGCCCGTAACGCCCGCAACGCCAACAGCGCCTGCAACGCCCGCAACGCCTGCAACGCCCTCAAAGTCTTTGAATTAATGCCACGTTGGTGAAAAAAAATACAAACATTTTGCGAAGAGAGACTTTTCACTATGTTCTAACCAGAACGTATCAACCGTACGTAGATATTTGCGAGTTAGAAAATAAAACCCGTGGAATTTGGAGAGAGCAATTTCAAACGCTGTTCTAACCAGAAGAGTTAACCTTTCGTTGACACTAGGAAGCGGAGATTAACATAAATTTTCACTCCTAACATAATTTTCTTACAATAACACATTGACTGCAGTAGGACAAGATTTATTCTTCTCCTCCATTCCTGCAACGCCCACAACGCCCGTAACGCCCGCAATGCCCACAACGCCCGCAACGCCTTAGAATTAATGCCACTTGCTCTCAATCGATTTTGGAGAAAAAGAAATACAAACATTTTGCGAAGAAAGAGTTTTCACTATGTTCTAACCAGAACGAATTAACTGTACGTAGATACTTTTTTTCACTCCAAGGATAATAAAGGATTGATTGAATATCATATGAGATATTGGGCTGAAACTGGGTAAATTTTTAAGTGTTCAAAATATGACCATATCGAATGGGCTATCCATTTTTCCGGGGTTAATATAACAAGACCTCGTTTATCAGCGAGTGAATTTTTCAATATTAATGAAAACGATATTGTTTGAAAATTTATCGAGTTGAATTCGGAGATTCATGCTCGAGCTTAAATGCTCTCGGGTTTTATTCTTTGAACGTAAGTCTTCGAATTTAACTGGATGATTTTTCTAAAACTAAAAAGATTGAGTGGAAATTCCAAATTTTATTCGTTCATTAATGACGGTAGGGTTTGATTAGGCTATTTACCAAATATGTCAGTTAACCAATAACATTTATTCCACAACGTACATAATTATTTTTATTTAATTAACATATGTCACACGACTTGTGAAATGTGTTGCATACATTCAGGCAACTGTCAGGAAGGACCATGCAGTTTATTCTCAAAAGGAACGAAGCGGGTTTATCAGCGAATGAATTTAAAAATTAAATGGTGAATTTTCTTTTCTGAAACAGCTAAAGATCCGTTTCATCTACTGGTAATGAACTATTCTAAAGAAATGTCTGTCAAAACGGAGTTATGACTTGCAATTGGGACACTATAACACCTTGGTTAAAAATATTATCACATTAGAGACCTGTAATACCAATCTTCAAAAGAGCTTCATAATTATACTCTACGATAAAATAGTCATCGTACCAGCCAACCTCTTGGTAGGAAATAATTATAGTTAATGATTAGCTCCGTTTATCTGGAAAGGTATCAGCTTATTCGACATAAGATTAAAACCGGTCGTAAATAAGACTAAAATTCTTGAATCGAAAAACGTAATCGTATTTGAAACAGCATGTAGAATTTTTTTATCACCATTTGTCGTTAGTAAAAACTAGTTTTTATAGTCGGATTGTCATTAATTGACTAATATTGCCATTAAAGGAAGTATGCACTTGAGAACTGAGATTCTATTTAATTTAACATCTCAGATTTACCGTGGAAACCTCGATATTGGAATTCTTCTTACAGAATAATCCTGAAATTTATAAATTTCAAAAACTGTTGGTTGGATTTCAATTCATCTTCCCAATGATCAATGCTGTTTGTCACGTAGCTCTTTCTAAATCCGTAATCCTAATTATTGTTTTTACATATTTATATTCGTTATTAGAGAGATATTTCAATAACGCCAGCCACTATTAAAGGCAACTTTATTTTAATACTGACTGGCACTATTCTGTGATTAAGAACAGAGATATTGCAGTTTTGTCTGTTCGTCCCTTATTTACACAGGCGTTCGTTATTCATAACCTATAAATGAAATATAATTTCTCAGATTTTTCATTCTACATAATTTATTTTATACTAGATACAATTTTTGTGATGAGAGAATGGCCAAAGGCGGCTTCGATATCGATTTGTGTTGAAAAAATTATAAAATCATCAGGCATAAGTTCTGTTGTGTCCACGATCTCACTCGAAGTGAAAATAGAGGAACCTCAAATCCTGGCCTTAATGCCTTTACCGTCCTCTAATAAAGGCAAAGTATTTTAATAAAGTTGTCCTTATTTAAAATTTACATTGCGCGTGCGTATATGTCAAAATAAGGATAACTTTATTACTGCCTGACGTTATTATGAACTGCAATTTCTCTTTATTATGTTGAAGATCCTGACCGTATGGTAAAGGTAATTTTTTGATTTTTCAAGTAGAGTGTATCCGTTCTTTATTTGGGTGCTTCACACGTGGTTCAATAGCTTATTGATTGCCCTTTGGATGTTTCTCTATACTCCTTTTCGGAGTTCTTGAACTTTATCTCTAACCTTTCGATTCATTCGGTCATTCCTTTTGTAGCATTGTTGATTATGACTGACTCTTTGCAGAAGTTAACCATGTTATTTTGATTTAGAAAGTAGAATGGCTATCGGAAAACGGCTTCGATAGAATAAATGAAATTAAAGAGCAGTCCTGTATTATTTTTAGTAGAGTTAAGATAGGTTCGGCGAGGTAAATGCTTCACAAAAGAAGCGAATCCGTCTTTTTGAGCTCTGGAAACGGTGTTGATCGCCCTAAAATTGCGATGAGGATTATCTGTCCTTGTAGACAATAGGTGAACATATTTTTGAGGTTATGGATAGGCCTCAAATCTCAATCATGAATATTATGAGAATCACGAGGATGGCCAGTTCAAGTGGTATTCATGTATTGTAATGGTCTTTCAACTGTCCAATATTTTTGTTTTAAAAGAATAGTTGGGATTGGGATCAACATAATCAATATAACTTTTTACCAGAGGTTTACTTTATGTGACGGTTTCATTTCCTATTTCTTTTATGTACTTGAACTACTTGAACTTGAAGCCCTGAGTGTGTATATCTGTCGATATTTCTTATGTACCTTGACGTCCGCTATTACATCAATATTTCTGTACGAGAACCGCATTTTTCTACTCACAGATATTGATATTTCAAGATCTGCTGGGGTGAAAATACACTAATCCTGGCAAAATGAATCTGTATTAAGAATAATACAAACTCCTTCCTTTTGTGACCTACATTTTAATGTTCTTTGGTTATGACATCTAATATGTAAATCCATCATGATTGACAAATAGGGAGGATACAGAAACATCCAAATTCATACTGAAGAATATTTATGTATGTACTGTATACTATATTACCCTGACAAGTTGGTTTCGATAAACGGTGCCATCATCTAAGCGACAAGTTATAAACTGTTATTCGAGACTTTCTCTTCTCAAATATTAGATCAGGTTCAAGAAATGAAAATAACCTAAGAAACACAAAAAAAACAACGTCAATGTCACTCAACGCGCGTTTCGCCCACAAAGTTGGCATCCTCAGGAATTAAGGACTAAATTGTTATTGTCACGTAAGTGCCTCCTAATTTATATGGATTCCAATATGTTTGACACAGACCTTTAGGTTGAATATGCATTTCAGGATTCTGTGTGAATGTATAAGTATTGTCATTGAAACGTTTGGCGAAGTTTGAGTCCTGTTTATTCAACCTAAAACTCCTCGAATGTTCCCCGATCCTTTAATTAAAACTATGCCCAGTCTGGCCTATATACAGGGTGAGTCAGAATAAGACCGACAAAATCCGACTTCAGATTCCTCACCTTATATCAAGGTATGTCCTAAAATGCATCCCCTATGAGATACAGGGTGTCGAAAGTACGAAAAAATATTAGATATTTTTTTTCTCCAAAACTCCTGAAGCAAAATATACCAAACTCGGTACACTAATCAAGGTTTATCAACGTGATATAATTGGAAGTTAAAATTTTTAATTTTCGTAATCCAGTGGCGTAATTACGTTGGTATATATGGAAATATTTTCCTTTATATTTTCTTTGGACAAGTGAGCGTTTGATATCAGTTAGGCTCATCGATACTCAACTTAAAAGTCATAACATTCCAAAAACCTAAAAGTAAAGGTTTCTGAGAAAATTGAGAAAATTGAGAAAAACGAGATATGTCCTGGAGTAGCAAAATAATTTCCTCTGTAAAATAATCTCATAACACCAATTTCTCACAACATATTGGAATATTTGTCAACCTCCTCAACATTTATTAATGTTGGGTGAATCGGAAACATAGTACGGGTGATTCAGAATGAGACCTAATGAGACCAACATTAAAAAATGTTCAGGAGGTTGACAAATATTTCGATATGTTGTAAGAACTCAGCATTATGCGATTTTTGCACATGAAATTATTTTGCTACTCAGGACATATCTTCAGTTTTTCTCAATTTTCTCAGACACCTTTACTTTTAGGTACATGGAATGTTATGACTTTTAAGTTGAGTATCGATGAGCCTTACTGATGTCAAACGCTCACTTGTCCAAAGAAAATATGAAAGGAAAATATTTCCACATACCAACGTAATTACGCCACTGGTTTACGAAAATTAAGAATTATAACTTCAAATTATCACGTTTATGAACCTTGATTAGTGTACCAAGTTTTTTTGTACTTTTGACACCCTGTATCTCAGAGGGGATGCGTTTTAGGACATACCTTGATAGGAACTTTTCTCCTCGATATGAGGTGAGGAATATGTAGTCGGAGTTTGTCGGTCTTATTCTGACTCACCCTGTATATTGCATTACAGTCCTCACACATGAGTTTCTAAACTTCTGACTTCTTAAATTTATTCCGTACATACTTCGCGTAATTAATAAATGAATAGCGGTTGTTGTTGGTCCTGAATGCAATATTTATATTTTGTTTCTGAATGAAACGAGATTTTTTATTCGTATGGTTTCCGATGTATGTTAGACATGAAAAATGTTGATTGGATTTTTCTTTGATGTGGGGGTAAGGTAAGCTCGGGTAAGTGTGACCGTGATTTTCATTAGTTCGCATTGAATTTAGTCCATCTGATGAACCTGAACTAATATAACAATGAACTTTTGCAAGTATTCACTTCGAAGGTCAGCTTTTGTAATACGCCACAGAAAACTGTTGAAAAATGTATTCTATGAATTTTATTTATGTATTCAGATATACATCTCTATAGGTCACACTTCCCCGGAAATTTGGGGCAAGTGTGATTCTGGCCAAATTTAAAGATATTAATGCACGTAAATCTCTCTTTGGGGCAGGTGTGATTAAACAGTAAAGGAACTTTCACCACAATTTATTTATTTCGAGAAATCTATATTCAAAACATAGTTAGGAACTTTTTAATATTGAATTTGAAATGCCCCATTGGAAAAAACAAAAAATAATCGTGAAAGTGAACATTTGTTGAAGAATTGATCCCCATCTTCTCTGACGAGTGGTGATGGAAGCACAGTTGTTATTTCATCCTCAGAAAGTGTATCATTGTCTTCCGCATCTGGTCAGGTATATTGTTTGGCTATCTGAGATTTCCGTATATAATTTCGTACTATAGCTGAAAAAATATTGCTGTTTAGATTGGCCAAATGAACCAGGTTCCCACTCACCCCGACAGATAGGTCAAACTATCCCCAATAACATTTAATTTCGGGGTAAGTGTGACATGCAATGGAAAAATGTAAAAAAAAACAACTTCATGAAAAAACGGCAATCTATAGTCAGATTCATTGTTTAGGCAGAAGAAAAGTGTATAAAATGGATTCTTACCTTAGATTTTAACAATACACTCAAAGCTTGAAATAAACTCGTTAAACTCGTTCGGGTTGAAGAATTGTAGGTTAGAAAATTGGGGAAAATATTTGGATTTCACAAGATCTCTTTTGAATTTTATATGATGGTTATGGATTCATTATGAGTGTATAGGCTATTCGTCAATAAATGGCATTGGGCTGTCGCCTGGTTTAGCGAAGATAGCGAGCAAACTCACACTTGCCCCAAATTCACACTTACCCGAGCTTACTATATATCAGATTTAAAGTTTTATTATTTTGTTTTTGTTTCACCAATCTGTCTACGAGAAATGTTTTATATCTATTTATAGCGATCTGATAAATTCTATTCAGTTCTCAATTGAAATCAGATTCGCTTTGGGGTATATTTACCAGTCTGTGAAGGTATATGCTGCTAGTTTGTGTGACTGTGGAATTATTGCTCTATAACCTATTCTCAAAGCAAATCAAAAAAATAAATATAATGATAACATATTTCTTCAAGTAATTGCCCTGGGACGCAAACTTCCGTATGATTTGTGTCAGTACTCTCAATTGTGTAGACATTTAAATATCCTGTCCCAGCATATCAAATGTCTTCGCATAATTAGTAGAAACATAACAATGAGAGTTTTCGTCAATAGTGTCAGATATTTGTTCTGTGATACACCCTAAATTTGTTACCGTTAAGCATCCTTTGAAAAAGCCATGATGGCTAGGGGTGATTTGAATATTGAAGACCGATTCAGATATATGCGTGCCCATGCAGGGTTTTTGAAGCACAGTCTTGAAAAGTTTTGAAACGTATTTCATAGTTATTTGTGTTACTTAGGCATAAGAGCACAAAATTTAATGCCGCGGCTGGTGTTTCACAGCCGAGGCACGCCGAGGCTATGAGACCAGCAAAGGCTTTTCTGTCGTGGGAAACACATAATTTTTTCTTCAAATTTGTTCCAATTCCAGGATAAATCAACTTTTCTAAATTTAATAATTGCGTTTCATTATCAATATCCAAATAATTGAATTATTTCATCAAAGTAAACTGGGCTCTTCGTTACTATGTTTACCGCTAATGACGTTTGTTGAATTGTTTGTGTTTACTTCAATGTCATCGTCAATTTTGAAAGTTTGTTAAAAATAGATGTAATTCAAAGTGACGATGAGTTGACACTATTAACATCAATGAAGATAATACCAGGCGCGAAGTGTGTAATTGAATTCATTACTCGATAAATCAAGAACTGTATAGTAACTCACATACCGAAAATTCATGGAACATAGTCAGAAGGAAAATGCAAGATCTTTCTTTGGAAATATGTACTGATTCCCTATTTTTCTGTTGGTTACTGTTCTGAAATTAAAATACTTACACGTTTTCAACTTTTGATTTGTTTATTTTGGACGAGAGACCACTCTATAAAACGATTACAACCATAACTTCGTATTTGGGTATGCGAAGTGTACGAAGTTTGTCAGTTTTATTCTGACTCACCCGGTATATATCAACCTTTTAGACAATGCCCAATCTATCATACAACAGAAAATCAGGAAATGAAAATATATCTATTAGTTTGTCAATCCTGATCAAACGGCAACGGCAAAGTAATAAAGCCACCCATAAAACCCTTCTCGAGTTTACCACTGCACTATAAACTATTTAATTATATAATGAAGAAGAGCCACCCTTAAAACTCCAAACCCATAATCTTGTTGAACTTGAAGAGTCTACTCGTGCAGGAGTTAGTATTTCATGACGACCAAATAACATTTTGAGTAACGATAGTTTTTATGTCAGTACCAGATGAGGCAGATGAGTTCAATCTCAGGAGTTTTAGTAAGAATTTTATCGGCCGAATAGTAATGATCGTAAAACTTTCAAAAGTTCCACAAAGTAGACTTCCTTCAAGGAAAATGTGAGTAAAAATATATAGAGTGAACAAGAAGTTGGTGTAATTTCAACTACAAGTAGTTAGGCGAGTTATACAGTGATATAAAAGTCTCAGTAGTGAAACGAAAAGATATGATCAAGAAATTCCTACGTATATAAAATACTGTTTACTATTTACCAGAAATAAAAACGTGCGTAAAGCCATTTGATAGTACATATTTTCATTTTTATTCATATTTACTCATTTGTAACGCGTAGGTTATGAAATGAGGAAGCATTGCCAGAACTGACTGAGGTATAACACACACAGTAGTCCCATTGAGCGACGAAATATTTAGGTGCGTCAAGCTGGTGATCCTTATCCAAAATGGGCACAATTTGATGGATAAAGAAAATTTGGAAATTTCCATTTATGAGTCACAGCGTCCAATAGGTGACTCATTTAAAAAACTCTAAATATCTCGACAAGTGAACGGGTACAAAATTCATAACATACGGCACAAATTGGCATAAAATGGGGACAATTTACCCATGGTGTCCAAAAGTTTCTTATAATGCTGACGCTGTAAAAAGGGGAATGTATATCTGTCAGAAAACATAAAATCTAGTCATTACTCCTATTTCGCGTATGTGTTTCCAGTGATCCATACGTTACCTTCTCAACATAGTCTGCTTCTTTTCTGTCCCTAATTAAATCCGTGCATATTGCATTAGAAGTACTGGCGCTCAGCCAAATACCATGTGAATTATAGATTTCTTAATGTATTTTGTCTGTCTGCAAGTGAAATAAAAAGATTTTGGTTTCAGTTGCTCATTTGCTGACACATTACGCTGTAGCGAGTTTAATTCAATCGGTTTGTTTCAGTGTTCCAAACAGAAGCTACGCTATTGAACGTAATGCATATAAGATACATTTTATGTTGGAAGAAAGTCAAAACAAGTTTGTTTTACATTCAACACTAAAATAGAAAATAACAGTCTCCAATTAATTTTGTTCTGAAAAACAAAGGACCTCTCACATGTACTACGTATAATGGCTTTCGGTTAATTTCGCTCAAATATTGATATGTATCAGATCCTGGCATCCTCAATGCGTAGTTCAACTTGCAGGTCGCGTCAATGAACAGTTTAAGATTTACAGGGTGTCAAAAATTCGATTTTGCTTTTTTGGGTATTATGCATCGATTTAATTTTTGTGCTTTAATCTCAGAAATGACGTCACATCTACGTTGTAGCTCATGAGACCCTCAATTCGAATTAAGAATTATATCTCACAAAGGATGTAGTATTACAGCATTGCAATACAATATTCATAAAAATAGATAAATGCCATTAACAGAATCGTTTTGATTTTCACTCAATTCTTCAAAACTAGAGAACAAAACGGATAGAATTTGTCAATTTTTGTTTTGAAGAAGTATGAGTCTTCATCAACTACCTGAAGAGAATTCTTATGAATGTCTGTTTCTAGTTTGCTATGTTAAGGGTAAAAATTTAAATGCTTATAAATACATTATTAATGGATGTAGCCGTTACTACATGGTAGGAGATCATCATGGAAAATGGCAAATTATTGTACATTATATCAGTGTTACAAATGTAAGTTGCACAAAAACATAGGAAGTTTTATTTCTAATTTTCCATGCCTAAATATCACATATTTCATGAAAAAAACTTTATAATTATTACGAGTTGTCCACAACTGTTACTAAAATATGAGGGTTGAACTGAAATGACTGATGGAACTGTCCTCATCATCAGCCTCCTCTTATTTCCACCCACTTTCCTAATTTACATCCACTCGCATTCAAATACTTTCAATAGAAACCTCTACTTTTGATATATCATTGAGTAGCTGGTCAAAATGCTTTCCTATCCCTCCTCTCCCCCTCCTCATGAAACAAGTAATGAAATATCATTTATGTAAACATCATTACTATCGATCGATGGAATTGTGTTCAAAGTTTTCAGATATACATACTCGAAATAGCATTGATAAAAATATTCAAACAAACAAAACGAAGGTTTTCACCTTAAATACATGTATTGGTATACCTTTCACAGGTTTATGTTTATTGGGGGGGTGTAGAAAGATTATCGTAGATAGACGTGGAATTAATTTAAATTTGAAAATTCCTATTTGAGTAGATGAAATATTCATCATACTATTTCTCATTTCACTCCCATACGCAGATATGTTTGATGGGGAGGGGGAAGAGGGAGCGTTTTCTACCAGCTATTCAATGAGGTAGATATTTCTTTTGAAAGTATTTGAATGCGGGTGGTTGTAAATCAGAGGGGTGATGGAGTGGATGGAAGTAAAGGGAGATGCTGGGGGTGGATGGAAATAAGGGAAAAGATGGGGGGATTATTCCATTATTCATTTCAGTTTGACTTTCATATCCTAATAATAGTTATGGACAATTATTCGTAATAACTATATGAGATTATTTATGAAATATGGCATTTGTAAGCATTTAAATTGTCATCCTGTACATGGCATACTATAACGATGGATGAGTAATCACTGTTTTTATATTGCCAAAGTCTATCTATCCGTTTATTTTCTAGTTTTAACGGATTGAGTGAAAATCAAAACGATTAAGGTATTGATATTTATCTAATTCTATGAACATTGTCTTGCCATGCTGTAATTCAACCAACACCCTTTGTATGATATAATTTTTTTTCCGAATGGAGGGACTCATGACCTACACATCATATTGAGAGTTCAGTTCTAAGAAATTTCAATTTCGAATTGGAGTACAAAAATAAAATAACCGCAAAAATCGAATTTTTGACAATACGTTGCTAAAAAACTGCTCCTAGCATCTATCTGTAAATTGGACTGCGTAATCAGGAATCCAGGATCTACAAAATTTCAAAATAAGAGTAATGTTAGCCTGAAGTCATTTTACGTAAGTAGTCCTATTACTAGTGAAATGCAACATCAAAATCTGAAAACTTACAAAATTATTAAAATTTGCGTATTTGTAGACTTACTAACAACACATATATATTTACCCACTAGTAGGATAAACACAAGTGATATGCGGAGCTTGCGGATGCGGAATTATGGAAAGACCAAGTACAAACAAAGACACTGTTGGTATTTTCTTCAAAGTAATATATTGTATACAAGCTAGGTATATTGAGTTCCGTACCAATGTTATGTGATCCCTCACAGCGATTATTGCTCGTTCTATATTTTAAGGAAAATTTTCACTTTTCCACATAATTCTCGTGTCTAGACTCTATAAGTCATGCCAAAACTTAATCTCGGTAAGAGAAAACTTCAGGAAATTTCGTTAGAGTACACCAAGAATAAACCATATGAGCTCGGTCGGTATTGCAATATGTGTATGGATTTTGTATCACATTCTTCACAAATGTTACTCTCTCACGATTTTACAACACCTCAAGAGGCAGAGGCGTTCGGATAGGTTTTGTACGAACATAATAATGGCTCAATACCTTATTCAGAAAATATTCCTGGGGAAGAAAAAGTAAGTGATTGAAAGAAGAGCAGGATCACAGTATCTACTCGTACTTTGCTTAGGCATTTTTTAAAGGAGTTAAAACAATTAACAACCTAATATGTTTTCAGTAGTCACCCGATTATTCATTTACTCTCTGGCTATATAAATAACTGACAGGAAATATGCCATAGAGAAAGAGAAAGCAAGTAATTATTTACCAAGTCAGGTTTTGTAACTCCGTTAAAAAAATCTGTCTCCTCTTCGTTCCTCTGCGTATCAAATAGCAATCAAAATACTTTTCCAGAAACTATTTTTTCTATATTGAATAATGATGAAGCTATTGTTCTATGTGACTATATGTCACATCCGACGAAAAAGTACTTTGTGATTTTCCAGCTCATTTTAGTAATTGTGCTACTATCTCATGTAAATAAATGAGTTATTTTATAATTGTCAAATATAAACGCCCTAGGGAGAAAATATTTCACTTATCTCTCTAGGAAATATTTCGCCACTTCTGGCCCTTTAACTAACTTATTATATTATAAACCAAATAATGTTATCGTGGAAATTTCGAAAAGCTTTAGTATAGCTCTCACGATACGACAGATAGACTGTGCCGCCGCTGCTCAAAACCAAGAAATGTGTTGTTGATATCGAAAAAACTACAATCAAATAACGAATACTATACTATACATCACGTGAGTTCGCGAAGACTTATGAATTTGGATGTTAAAAATGCATTGGATTCTCTCGTATTCCAGTCTATATGGAGTTTCGAGTATATTTGACGTTAAGGCATACTGTATTCGAATTTAATATTATCAAATACAGATAGATATATCGAAAGTGTTCCATGTTGGGAAGGAAAATGAATTTATGAATTTCATACATGGATATAAGTTAGTTAGTGATCTTTTTGAATTTCAGAAAAACACTTCCGAAGTTTGAGAAGGAATAATAAATACATAAATGGACGAAGGGAAGAGAGAAAGAGATATGTTCATGATGAGCTCTGGAATTCACAACAATGGTTATTTATTATTCAACTATCTTTTGAAGCGTATTATAATTGTTATCAACACATTTTTTCAAGTCTGTTTTGAATTTGAATTTGTTTCTCGTGCATTTCAATGGGGCAGGTAGAGTGTTGTAAAGTTTTGGTCGAAGAAACGATATAAATTTTTAGTTATGCGTGAGTCTACAGCTTGGAACATTCATTGGCTGAATGGAACTTAACGAGTTTTAAATGCATGTTCTACAAATGTTTTTGAAGAGTTAACAGTCCACAATATACTCTGAAATATGTAGTTTCATTTCTCCGAATAATTTAGTTTCATCATACAACAACTGAGTAGAGTATCTCCGATCATTTTTCATCATAATTCTTATTAATGCATTTTGAGTCACTTTCAAGTTAACCAGCGATGTCTTGTAGATTCCACTTCATACAATTATACAATAATAACATTATATTCCCAAGTTGATAAAATAGTCTAGTTACTGTGTATTCAATATGTTCATTCCAACGCAGAAATTGGTCCATTATTACCCATAGGTACTTAATTGTGTCAGTTTTATTACAGGTTGGTCTCTACTAGTTGGAGTAAATGCGATTAATTAAGATTTTTTGACATATACACTCAGTAAATTACCACTCAACCAGCCGAAAATAATTTTTATGTTTATTTCAGTTTGGTTATATACCTCTTTCCAAGTTTTTCTAACAAAAATGATAGCTGGTAACTGGTACACAGATGGATCCAGAACAACAGAAGGAACTGGAATAAGAGTTTAAGGGTCTGGAATCCTATATACCGAAATTATACTATGTTGCATGGCATCACACGTTGAAAGCTGAGGGCTAAGTCTTTCCTAGCTCGCACAAGTCTCTGACTTACGAGGGTTGCTGCTCGTAAGAGTGCAGTCGGTTGACGGATGTAACATTTTTTTGTTTTAAGCATATTATCGAGCATTTTCCTACTTAAGTCTATGTCATCGGAAAATGTGTCCAGTTCAATTCAGAAAGAAATTTTCGATAATTTCGAACTACTATTTTCTTCATAATTCTATCAAGAATACTTTTCATTTTGACAATTTCAACATATCATTCACATTATGAAAAGTATGAGTAATGATTGTTATTGTGCTATAGATTTTTCAAATCCATTTTTTTATGACGTGCCCATTTTTGAACTTACACCATACTCATGTCCAAAATGTTTGAAAACCCATACATACAGGTTGGCCACTTTTATAATAGAATTGTATTGCGAACCTCCAAACAATACTAGTTGGCAGGCCAATTTGACGAATAAGCAATTCAGAAATACATCTATGCAAACTTTCATTCACCTGAAAACGATTGCAGATAGAAGCATAGAAACGTTGTAGAAAAGTGGAAGAAGTCAAACATCTTTCAAACCCATTAAGTCTATGTACGTCCAAAACCTAAATAATCAATGCCAACTTTATTCACGAAACAATAAAAATAAAAACATTTTTATTTGAATGTACAATAATTATTGAAAACGCAGTTATTGAACTTCGTACTAGGAACAGTGATGTCGTTGCGGGTGCCACAACTAATCGTTTCTGTCGTAGATGTACGAGTTTTTTCTTTTTCCAAACGAATTGACTTAGACCAGGAACTGGTGACAGGTGACGTTCTCCCATTTTACACTGCATGCCTTTTTAAGGCTTGATAATCAACCCTAAAATATGAAAAATAGACGGGTTCCTGGCTGCCCCACGTATGCACTTCAAAAGGAAAAGCGCTTTTCTTTTTGTGGAGAATTTTCGTGTACTTTCACGATATTATACTGCCTGCTATTTTATTATACAGAAGTTCAAACAAATTGAAACGCTACTAATCGATGACATGCAATCCGCAGCAGCCGAAAGAGCTCGAAGGGTTAGGTAAAACTGAAAAAAATTAAAGGGAACTTCCATGTTTTCATATTGCATGCCGATGTTAAAAATTGAACTTTCAGTAATAATAACACTCTGGCAAAATCGGCATGCGCCCCTCGTCTGACGAACGGTGGAAAATTGAGAGAAATCTCTGTAAAAATTTAATACAGGTTTTACGTGATTCCATACTGCATGCCGCCAGAAAGATACGTCATTTGTATAATTAATTAATAGTAGGTAATTTGGCATGCACACCAGGATTTTGCAATACAAAGTCACATACATTTTCACAGTGTTTTTTGCAACTTTCGTCATGCACGTCTCTATTTTGCGAAATCCTAGTGTGCATTCCAAATTACCTACTATGAATTAATTACACAAATGACGTATTTTTCAAGTGGAATGCAGTTTGGAATCACGTAAAAATCGTATTAAATTTTTCAAGGGGTTTTCCCCCAATTTTCCACCGTTGGTCAGTGGAGGGGCGCATGCCAATTTTTCCAGAGGGTTTTCGTTACTAAAACTTCAATTATTCACATCGGCACGAAATTTGAAAACACAGAAGTCCCCTTTATATTTTTTTCAGTTTATCGTAATCCTTTAAGCCCTTTCGACCGCTGCGAATTGCCTGCCTTCAATTAGTAGCGTTTCAATTTGTTTGAACTTCCGTATATCACAACGGTAGGCAGTATAAGAACACGAAAATTCTCCACAAAAAATCTCTTTTCCAAATGAAGTGCACACGTGCGGCGGCCAGAAACCCGCCAATTTTTCATAATTCAGGATTTATTATCAAGCCTTAAAAAGGCATGCAGTGTTAAATGGGAGAACATCACCTGTCACCAGCTCCTGGTCTAACTGAAGAATGCTCGAATGATCACACTTTGCCAACTTGTATGTATGGTTTTATTGATGATGAATTACTGTATTATTTTTGTTCTTCAATTCCGCTCTTACTTAATTCGCTAACGGCTGCGGCTCGATTTGAATGTTTTGTAATTTTGACACGTTTGACATCTATACCAATGCGTTGTGCTGAACATTTGTAAATTTCATTAATTCAAATCGGCACATTCTTATACCTTTTAATCTTAAGAATTTCTTCCTCCAAAAGATTTGGTGTGAGAAATACTTTATCAAATGTTATAAATGTGTCTCGTTTTTCTATTACGTTTTTGAATAAACTTATTGCGCATATATCTCTCTAAAATAGTAGGCGTATTCCATTTGCTGTCACATAATTTATTATCACCGCCTTGTCCTGTTTTCGAAAATAGATAATTATACTCGATCCCTCCAGTTACTTTTTCATTGTTTGGCAGTGAGCTGCTTTTCCTCCACGCCAAGCTAATTCAAACACCAAAATGTGATATAATTTTTTTTGAAGTCCTTCCGGTTCATTTTTGTCATATAATCTGGCCATTTCAAATACTTCAGATTCATTAAGAGCTGATGCACTAGATTTTCTCTTTTTGGGTTGTTCTTGTAGGATTTAACGTTTAGCATTACGTGCAGCTCGTGTTGAATTGAACTGAACGTCGGTGAAAGGGTTAAATACAATATTGAACTCGTTAATTTACTTTGTAGCATTTTATCTTTCGCTTCTTTGGAGTCTTCTCCTTCTCCGTTTCTTTTCTTATAATAAATGCCCAATCTTGCAATATTACATTAAATTTCTTTATGGAAGTATGTGGCTCTAATTCATATCTTTTTGCATCGCAAAATGTAGAAAATTGTCTTCTGATTGATGATATCGTCGCAACCGTATTAGTAAGTAGGCACACAGGTATTAACAATTTGACGAATTTCGGCGTTGCCAGACTCATCGAATCAACTAATTGCTAGTGCTTAGAAATTCAATAAGTTGTTGAAAACATGTCAAACTATTTATTTTGGTAAGCAATACCCCAATAATTGATAACCAAATGAATAAGTGAAGAAACCACTAGTGCATTTGTCGCTGTCAACCTGACAGTTGCACTGTGGCACCGTGTGCGATATTTTATACATGAGTTGAATGATTGTCAGCAAAAAACAGAAATGGCTAAGAAATACCCAAAAAACTTTAGAACAATAAACAAAATTGTAATGCAAAGAACAACGTCACAATTATGGTGACAGTTGTTGTAATACGGATATTGTTTCCACGGCCTGCTATATTTCATAACAAGAAGGAAGAAGTTTCACACATAATTTCAATTGATGTGCTAGTTTTGGTTGAAACATCTATGATAACAATTCAACGAAAAAAAAAATTGATGAATAATGACATTCGAAAAAATTGGAACTTCCTTTGAAACCACGTGTTTGGAACCATAGGCCCGTTGAACTTGTAAAACTGAAGGTGATAAAATTGCACAGTTAAATCATTGAACAAAGTGGTAGAAGTTTTGAACAATTGACAGTTATCATATAAAAGCATTTCCTATTATGTAGTATTATAAATCTGAATGTTTGTTACTCAATCACTTAAAAACAGCTGAAAGGATTTGAATTAAATTTGGCGAACAGATAATTTTTAACATTGATTTACTTTGGGATTTTTCCACCACTACTACTGATAATAATAATAGTGATGTTCCGATTCGAATCCACATTAATATGTACAAAATTCCTCAATTCAAAATGGAGTTTTTGGAGACGGATATATTTCGACTTTTTTGTAACACATTTTTCATTTTTCTCTAAACCCAATTCTGAAGACCACGCAGAAGAATTTGCGAGTAGGTGCTAGTAGACGAATAATAAATGAATAATTATTGATTATCATTAAGTTTTTCCTTACTAATCACTTTATACTCGGAGTACTGTAGACTTCATGAATATGAACACTGATTATAAATTCAATACAGATCCGAACCAATTAAAATTTTATTACGGTCCAGTTCACCCGAAAACCGACTGGCATTGTATGATACACTACTGGATTCGGGATAAAAGGTTATTACGAATAATGTAATAAAATAAAGGTCCACATTTGAGATAAATAAATTGAGGGTGGTCTGGAGCATACGAAACGTTGGATGTGAAATCTGAAAACCACTAAATGAATGAGAATTTACTGTGAAATGGAAAGCTTTCGAAAAATGTTTTGGTAGTTATGAAAATAAATGAACGATAACTAAAAAACCGAATTGATCGAATTTAGATTTTCAAGTCATATCTCAAGAAGATAGATGATGCTTCCTTATGCGCAACTTTTTCTTCATTTAACCAACCGTTTAACTAGTATTTGGCAGTTACCAATACAATCCCATTGAAAAAGTGGCCACCTTGTATATGTTTGCTTTACGATTTGAGGGTTATACCCATTATCTTGTGTCTTTATAACATATACGGAAATTAATTGAAAAGTTACTTATACCCTGTAGGTATCGACTGGCGCAAGTCAATTTTCTCTAACGCCCATTATGCTAGCCAGTCAGCGTGGAAAGCAAATACATTGAACACGTGGATACCCTCATTAAAGTTCCGATATTGGTTCGTATAATTATGATCAATTCCAGTTGTGAAACCACTACAGTGTTGCAGAGGAATAAACGCAATTATAATATTGTGTTCCTGTGGCAACAGTACTATGGAAACTCATGTTATCGGCCAAATAACCTACATGTCAGTTGCAGGTAATAATAATCTATTCGAGGAAAATTCGACTATTCTGTATAATCCAATCAACGGGGTTGGGGATGATGCAGAGAGAAGTTATAAAGTGAAGCTCTCCCCTTTCTCAGTATCGTAATTTGTACCATTCTGTTTGAGAATTACTCCAGATACAGTTGATTGTTCAATCGAAAAAAGTTAGCCATGAAAATTATACCCAATTCATCACACCTGACAAACGGTGTCGGAAGTTACCAGAGGAAGGTTTAAGGTAAAGTGCAATTGAAAATTGGAGTCCTCTTGAAGTTGCGCTTTCCATATTTTTCAACAATTTTCAAAAAAATTCTCAAAACCGAAAGTTAGCCTTGAAGAAACACTCCCAACCACAATTTCTCAAATAGCAACAGGCTGCCTTCACTTCGTCATGTTCAGTAATGATAAATTATCAATGACTTTTGACCTTTGAAAATTTAGAAAGAAACAACAAATACAATCGAGTTCAATTAAAAGTGTTCTCAAAATTAAATCTTTCGAAAAAAACTTGTACAAAAAAGCATATTTTATGAAAAAAATATTAGTTATTCAATACTACAGAACTGTAACTTGTTCAAAAGCATTCCGATGGTGCAAAAATGTGCTCAAAACGAAGAAGTTTATATATAGCCAATTTATGGTTAGTAGTAGAAATGCAACTGCTGCTTCAAAGTTACAATTCAGATAACACTAAATCGAAAAAAGTTCCATAAGTGTGTATAAGGTGAGGTACCAAATAAATGAAAAATAATTCCGACTACGGACGAAAATACCCTTCTCTCGACTTATTTCGAAAGTGTAAAATGTGGAAACTATCTGACAGAAAACAGCTAACTTCCCCATATGGACATTAAATTATAGGAATTGATGGGCCGCGGTGGCGTGCGGGTTCAGTGCTCGCTTCATAAGCCAAAGAGCATCAGTTTGAATCTCAGCATTTCCATCGGTCTCGTGCATGGCATCACACGTATTAAAAGGTAAGGGCTACGTCTTTCCCTGGCTCGCACAAGTTTCTGACTTTTGAGGGTTGCACGTAGGGGTGCAACCAGTTAACGGATATAACAATTTAAACAACAATAACAAAATTACATGTCATCATTCATGCACTGCTCCTCAAGGAGGAGGACACTATTGCAAGTGCTGATTGTGATAAAGCCATTGAATATTATCGCTCATTTTGTCAGAAATATCCACCTGCATACATGCATGTTTCGAGGCTTTTTCCTGACACCAGTGCAAGGATAGGTCACACAAAAATCATTATACAAAATCATTCAATAGCCCTTTAATAGTAATCCCTTTCGGATGAATTGTTTTTTGTCAAATATTTGACTCATTTTTACACTTTATGAATAAGGGTATTTTCAAGCATAGTCGGAATTATTTATATTCATTTAATTGATACCTCTTCGTATACACACTTTCCGAACTTTGTTCGATTTATTGCATTCATTCTTCCCGGAGTATGTGATGCCAAGGAATGCTGTTTTGTTTTTCCGTCGTGTTTGGCGCTGTGACTGACTTATTGTATGTCGCGGCTTCATTCGATAATGTTTCTACAGAATAATAATTGCCGAATTCCATTATTCGGGTTTCTGTATAAAGAGTGTTTGTTCCATTTATCTAGGGTTTCTTGTACATAATTTTCAGCAAACGTCTTTGCACTAGTTCTAGAGTGATTAAGTGTGTGTATTGTGCCCCACCCCAGGCTATGAATGAATAATTTCTATGTGATTCTACTAGAGAGTGGTACAGAATTTCCATTTGTTCAATTTCAAGGATTTGTGAGATTTGTCTACAATTAAAGAGAAAGCTACGAAGTTTTTTCGACAAATATACGATGTGCCAGTCCCATTTCAGATGACGGTCTATGAAAATTACCAAATATTTTATTGTCTCAATGCAAGAGATTTCAAATCATTCGTTTTAGATGATTATATGAAAAATTTGAATAATTGGTAAGTTTTTAGTATATGACGTGAAGAGTTTTGGTCTAGTTAACTGTTAATAATTTTCTATTCAGCTATGTGAATATATATGAGAGACCTTTCTCAACTTAATTTTTCAGTGGAATATAATCCGTCTTATAATACACGATTGCTGTGGGTGTCATCTACGGAATTTGTTACTCTACTGATTTCTGTTATTTCGTAAATCATTGAGGTATGTGTTGAATAACATTGAACCCAATATAGTGCTTCGAAGAACACCACATTCACTTATTCTGATTATTTTTCAAGCTGCTTTTTTCGTCTTAGATAACCACCTTTGCTGCGCACCTGACACCAAAACATTCTAGAGTGTGGATAAGTTGAGTGTGATCAACATAGATTACACGTTGAAACAATTTGCATACCAATCCGTAAACTTTATCAACTAGGTAAGAAGTATTTCAAGTAGAGATGTCATGTTATTCGATTACAGTGCCTTTGATACCCAACAAAGCGGTTTATTACGTTAGAAAATTATCAACGTTTACAATGTGGTAGGTCTGTTTAGTTTCAATAAGCACATTCAAATGGAAGAATAATTGAATAATGCACCTATGTCCCACAAACTAATACTAGGAATCGCACGTTAAAAGGTAAGACCTCGTTAATCCTTAGCTCGCACAAGTTTCGACTTCTGAGGGCTGTCGATCGTAGGGGGATGACAGCTGGTTAACGGTGAAAACAAAACAAATTCAAGTACCACCTCCGACAATGTTACTCGTTTCAAATATTCTCAGTAACTAATCATTGTATCTGTTGATCAGTTTCGCTATTTCTCATCTATACCTCTTTCGTAACCAACCTTCACTCACACGTTCCAAAGAGTATAAAATAATGACAAATAAACAGGGATATTGTTTTTTTTTTGTTTTTTAAATTTGTTTTTTTCCGTTAACCAGCTGTCATCCCCTACGAACGACAGCCCTCAGAAGTCGAAACTTGTGCGTGCTAAGGATTAACGAGGTCATTCCTTTTAACGTGCGATTCCTAGCACAAGACCAGTGACTATGCTGGGAATCGAACCTACGTCCCTCTGATTGATAGACTGATGATATACAAGTTCCAATCTATATCATACACTGTATAGGTCCTAAAAAATGTATTTGTGTAGATAGTAACCCCATTGACATCATTCAGCAAAAATATAATATGCGAATGAATTCCATCCAGATAATTGAAATACCATGCTATAGTATAATATAATGATAATACTCCCTCATAAACACTCGTAGAGTGTACCCAAAGGCATAGCCTGTGCGGGTAGAGGAGTGGTATTATTATTATTTGCCGTGGTTGTCATAATCTGAATTCTAATAACTTACTTTGGCCCTGAATTATGAAACCAGTTACTACTTCATATAAAGAATATCAGTACTTGCAGTTAATTAAAAAAATTGATGAAAGCTTACATCAGGAATCGTTGTGATCAATTGTAGGACATTTTTAAAAATAATGAAGAAAAATCTCTTTCAATCTCTTCCTCTTTCCCCTTCTCTCTCTTATTCAACCCTGTTTTGAACTTAGTAAGGTAGACGGTAGAGTATAGCCAGTTGGACTTATTTTAGTTTCCATTTTTACGAGAATAGGCAACTTTTGAGACAAATCCCGAAACAAGTCGATTTTTATTTCCAAATTATGATTTTGTGGCAGATATGTCATACTAGTGACGTCATCCATCTTTGCGTGATGACGTAATCGATGATTTTTTTAAATGAGAATAGGGGTCGTGTGATAGCTCATTTGAAAGTTTATTCAATTCTCTATGCAGTGATATGAACATTAACATAATTATTTATACAGGGTGGCCAAAAAAATATTTAATTTGTAAATGAAATTAATTGTCACAAAAAGAAGTATTATCATTTATTTAATACAAAATTACATTGTACTACTGTCGGAAAACAGAAAAACAAATTAGTTGACAAATAAAAATTGCTTTTCGCTTAAATTAAATGTTCAAATTGCCACCCACCTGCCTCTTGGCAGTAATTGAACGGACGAATACATTCTTCTTCAACATTGTGGATCATTTCTGGAGTTGAATTACGAATTTCCAATGTAATGCTATTTGTCATATCTTGGAAATGTGTGGTCTATCGGCGATCTGGATCATCCTCATTGATTTTGTCTACTATTGAAACACTTGAAACAGTTTATAAATAAATGTTTAGAACTGCTGTGCTTTCTACTACTATGAAGAAACAAAAATAAATTCCGATATTAGGCAAATAAATAATGAGAACTAAAAAGATAGCAAAAAGTATAGTTTTTACAAATCGAGTTGGCTTGGGTCAAATGTAAGTCAGTTCTTGACATTTTCTCATAAGGACTAGTTTATTTCATGAAATAAATAAATAATGGCCCCATTAACTGAAACACAAAGAATCGAAGTATTAATTATGGTTGGATATGGAGATAGAACCAGAACACAACAAGAAGTATGTAATTTATTTACCATAAAATATCCTAATACGCCTATCACACAATCCACTGTTAGTAAAATTGAGAAGAAATTTAGAGAAACTGGACACGTGAAACATGTTGCAAATGCTGGTCGTCCACCAATGAATGAGGATGTGAAACTGTCTGTATTATTAAGTGTGGCAGAGAATCCTCAAATTAATTCTAGGCAAATTGCAGCTGATACAAACATTTCTAAAAGGTCTGTTTTACGTGTGCTGAAAAAAGAGAAATATCATCCGTATAAAATTCATAATGTCCACGAAATCAATGAGGATGATCCAGATCGCCGAATGCAGTTTTGTGAAGTAATGCAAGATTTATGTAATCAAAATCCACGCTTCATTCGTGAAATCCTTTTTTCTGATGAAGCAACCTTCTGTTTAAATGGAACAGTGAATCGGCAAAACTGCAGATATTGGAGTCAAGATAATCCCCATTGGATGACTGCGGTACACACTCAGCACCCTCAAAAACTAAACGTGTGGGCAGGGATAGTCGAGGATAGAATTATAGGCCCTTTTTTCTTCGATGGGTCTCTTACGGGGCAAATATATCTTGATTTTTTACAAAATGAACTTATACCCGCCCTTACAGACATGTTTCCAAATGAAAATGATCGTAATTCGCCAAATGAAAACATATGGTTTCAGCAAGACGGTGCACCTCCGCACTTTGCACGTCCTGTTCGTGATTTTTTAAACAGATGTTTCCCTAGGAGATGGATTGGTCGACGAGGAACAATAGAGTGGCCCGCAAGATCTCCAGATCTTACACCACTCGATTTTTTCCTATAGGGTTACTTAAAATCAAAAGTTTACATCGATAGACCACAGAATTTACAAGATTTAAGAAATAGAATTAGATTGGAAATTCGTAATATACCTCCAGAAATGATCCACAATGTTCAAGAAGAATGTATTCGTCGGTTCCATTACTGCCAAGAGGCCGGTGGGTGGCAATTTGAACATTTAATTTAAGCGAAAAGCAATTTTTATTTGTCAAATAATTTTTTTTTCTGTTTTCCGACAGTAGTACAATGTAATTTTGTATTTAATAAATGATAATACTTCTTTTTGTGACAATTAATTTCATTTACAAATTAAATATTTTTTTGGCCACCCTGTATAAATAATTATGTTGATGTTCATATCACTGAATAGAGAATTGAATAACCTTTTAAATGAGCTATCACACGACCCCTATTCTCATTTATTTAAATCATCGATTACGTCATCACGCAAAGATGGATGACGTCACTAGTATGACATATCTGCCACAAAATCATAATTTGGAAATAAAAATCGACGTGTTTCGGGATTTGTCTCAAAAGTTGCCTATTCTCGTAAAACTGAATTTATTCCATAATATTGCCCCTCACTGTATATTGAAACCCATTAGATCCCACGCAATTTTTTTTTCATTTTCATATAAAATTTCACGAAATTATTTCAAAAACTTCATTTGTATTAAATTGATATAAGAATTTAACAGTCCAAAAACTTAAATGAGATATACCTATACATATACTCAAATGAGTATCCTGGAAAAATCTGAAGACATGTGAATGTTTGACGATGTGATTGATAGTTCTTCGTCTATCAGTTTCTCGAAAATTTCCACAGGATATACACTCTTTAGTTCAGTTTTCACGGACTGTAAATGTGCAAAACTTCCTGTAATTCCTGGAATGTTGATATTCGTATATTATTCTAGGTTCATTTTGGCAAGCAAATATATTGCTTCTTGGCTAGTGGACCAATGTTTCTACTGGCAAAAGTAGTTCCTGGTCTAACTGATTCTGTATCACTTTTTTCCACTTCACTGTCGCTTTCACCCAATTGCACCTCAATTTTTACAAAAATAACGTTGGGAAAATTGCATCTTTTTCGTGAATATATTCGTCGACAATATCTTCCTCGTCTGTTTGTAGGTCGACATCTGCTGTAGGAATAATATATATATCAACAGTATTTCTCCGTTAGGAGGATATGGCGTCATCTACAGTTGTAGCCATCATCCATGATCAATTAAAACTTATGTGTAAATATAAATGTACTACTGTAGCGTCGAACAAGAATTTCCCCTAAGCACCCAGAAGATCCCTGTGTACTCAAATGAGTACAGTCGAGTTCAAGATGGTTTATAACTCTAAGTGAAAAGATTATATCCCGCAAATTACTTCTAGTCTCATCCAACAAACATAGATAAATCAACAATGTATAATAATATCAACCAACTAAAAGTATGTAAACTGAATATTACTCACCCCCTTGTATAGTTAGTGTTTACTTTCCGGCGCGCAGTTTTCGATATAATTTTTCAGCTAACAATATCTGGAGCATATGTGTTTGTCATTCATATTATTTGGTAGAAAACTGTATAGAGAAAATGTCGGTAGTGCTTAATATTGAAAATTCGCCTACAGATGGCTCTTATATGCTGAT
The DNA here is from genome assembly GCA_958502065.1 of Chrysolina americana. Lineage (NCBI taxonomy): Eukaryota > Metazoa > Arthropoda > Insecta > Coleoptera > Chrysomelidae > Chrysolina > Chrysolina americana. Next base: position 15,486,884 of record OY293421.1, on the reverse strand, counting down.
TTTCATCCTGTACTCAGATGAGTACAACGAGAATAAATGGGTTTAAGTAATCAATCTGTCACAGCTCATATCATAGGTGTTTCCAGATTGTCAACTGTATGCTTTCCATGTCGATTAGAATAATTGTAAACTACAAAGGAAGACATGTCACCCAACGAATAAATGAAACGAATCAATTAATCTCCATAGATTTCATATTTTTTTCAGGCAGCAAAATTTTCATAATTTTCTTTACCACAAGTTCATCAAGCGTCTGAAATTCAGATCTCGTTTTCTATGGATATTTCTCCCGAAGCTAATGATAGTTCCCATATTTTCTAAATTTATTCCAATTTCCACAAAAAACAAAATCGTTTAACTCTTCACTGCAGACTTTTCGACCGGGAAATCTTATTAAAAATGTAATTTATCGGTTCATTTGAACGTCGTCAAAGTATGATACAACGCAAGGAGAATGGGAAATGACCAATCCACTAGGATATGAACGTTAACCCTAATATGGCGTATACAACCCCGACATACATCCGACCCGAGGCAAATTGTATTATTGTCAGTAGGCTTTGACAGTCAGATTCATTAGGACTTAACCGACATTCATTAGAGTACTTCTGCTGGAATATGTGCTTCCGCGGAAATACCCATTTACGATTTGGTTTGTGTTCTCTTTCGCATTCGGTAATGAGAATGTGTTTCAACTTTATTTGTATTGGAACCAAATACCGAGCATACAGGATGGAACCAAAACAATCTACCACGGAGGGTGATTCACTAGAATACATGTGTTTGTGAGTATTAGAAAAACTTCCTTTGGAGAATTTTTTTTTCTATACTCGCACATAATGTAGATTGGAAAAGTGATATTTTTCCGATCGCTGAAGTTGCTTCAAGTTCAAGTTCGGGTCGCTCAACAATGCCTAATTTCTCGGAGCAACTTCAGACCCCAAAATACGCTAATCCAGTTTTTTTGTGAGTTATTGTTGTTATCGTGAAAATTGTTATTCCCAATAACCGGCTGCTCCCTTACGAGTACAACCCACAAAAGTCTTCGAAAAACTAGGAAAGACGCAGCACTTACCTTTTAACGTGTGATGCCATGCAACAAACTATCCCGGATCAAAAATGATTCCGGGAAAATGTTGCTGACCTAGGCGGTCAATATTGGTCCAAATCGATTTTTTATACAGTGTGTACGATTTGAAACCGCAACAGCCTCTCATTTTGGAACTCATGCACTGATTTTGATTTAAGATATCGACAGATATGAATTACTCGTATATCCAATGCTATTTATGCTCTGCTGAAGAGGTTAAAATTTCCTGAAGAATCGTTATGCATTTTTTCTCAAAAAAGTGCGCATATTTTGTACACCTGTGTAGCAAGTTTCAGCCCAATATCTCATATAGGATATTAGTTATATGATGACAAATTTCCAAACTCATGCTTATTTGTCATTCGAACAGATAGATGTCCCTAGTTTAACCAAAAATTCGAAAGTTGAAAAAGTGTCATCCATATCGCTTCGTTTTTTAGTTCAATAAATAGTTAAACAACGATTGTAGAAATACCCCACTAGGTTCTACGCTTTTTTCAAAACATTTTTCTCAACCCCTTGACAAATTTCAGCAAAATTCTCATGATTTCATTTCATATGACCAATTCATAAAATTAGATGAATAAAGCAGACACTATGTTTTTCATAGCAGGGTTCGAAAATAAGCTGTCTGTTTCTCCTTCATTATAATTTTTACAGTCATCCTCAAAAAGCATTCCACGAGTATTTGGTGAAGCAAGTTTTAAACGGGTTTACAAAACGATAAATCTCAACTTAGTCAAGACCGAGATTGTGCATTTAATTGGTGATATTGCTCAATCAAGGAGAGCAGCAGCTGAAAAACTCAACAAAAGACATCCAGATCGTGAACCGATTCACCATAACACCGTCTTCAGTATTAATAAACCGAGACAAATAGAAAATCTAGAGATAGACAAACTTGCCAATATTTTCAAGAAAATATGAATAATAGATTAAGGCACATTTCACGAGATTTACACGCTAACGTATTTAAAATATGTTTGAAATGTGTATTAATTCGAAAAAAGTTCGAAAACATTGTGCCAGAGAGGTATCAACAATGTGAAAGAATACGGGGTACCCTTCTCTCTAAGCCTTTCCACAATTAATTGAAGGCAAACACGACGGGCACTGAACTATATCTGACAGATATTTGATGAATAATAATCAACCCTTTAACTAATATTTCCCCACGGATGACAGACACTACGATCCGCAAAAAAGTTGATCGCAACGCCATCTGTAAGGAAAATCAAGAAACAAGATAAAAAACAAAGTTCGAATATATTGTGCCAGAGAGGTATCAACAATGTGAAGGAATACGGGGCTTACCAGCGAAGCCAGGGAAGTAGTTGTTTTCTGACAGATGTTTGCCTATAATTTTCCACTTGGTGGAAATGCTTATTCTTTCACATTGTTGATACCTCTCGTGCAAAAAATATTCGAACTTGGTTCGAATTAATACAGTTTTCTCTTCCTGGAGTATGTGCTACTTGGTAGTGTTTTGTCTTGTTTCTTGATTTCCCTTGCGGATGGCGCTGCGATCAACTATGTTGTGGATCGTAGTGTCATCCGTGGGGAAATAATAGTTAAATGTCACTGATGAGAGGCAATAAACCTCGAAACATGCATGTCTGCAGGTGGTCATTCCCAGCCAAATGAAGGATAATCTTCTGTTCAATTACAAGACAAGCACTTGTAAATGGGTCTTCTTGGAAGAACGTTGAACAATTATCCGTCAGACGTAGTTCATTGTACGTCGTGGTTTTAGCCAGGGCAGTAGTTGGTAACTGACAGATGTATGCCTTTAATTTTCCACTTGGTAGAAATGCTTAGAGAGAAGGGTACCCCGTATTCTTTCACATGTTTGAAACATATTGAAAAAAAAAATAAGATATTCCTTTCAAACCGAAAATCATACACACGTTAGAACTAGGTGATGAGGAAGGAATACTGGAATTCTGTTCATTCTGCGTAGGTGAATATTGGAATGTTGACAACTTTACAATCAATACTCATTCTCGATGAGGCGACATTTACCACTAAGGGTAAGTATGGTGTCCAATCAGAATTCCAGGTTCTGGTTAATGCAGAACTCGCACTGGGTGATGAATGCAAAATGATGGTTTTTGGAAAAAACCCTTAATGGGGAAATATTTTATGATTTTTAACTACGAATTCCTTGGAAGTATGGAAGTACTTAAGCGTTGACGATCGCAGAAATGCTATAATCCAGCTAGAAGGAAGTTCCGTTCATAATGTGATTGCTTTACGGAAATGGATTGATGAAACATTTCAAACAGCCTTATCAATAGTCAGCAGCAGGGATTACTACATTTAGACTTTCATTGGCCTTCTTAAATCAGTTTAATCTCATCATCCACCACATGGATGTAAAAACTGCTGTCCTCATTGAAAAATTTTAAGAGGAGATTTATATTAAAATACCTGAAGGAGTTTTAGCCGAAACTGATCAAGTTTGTTGGCTAAACAAATCTCTATACGGCTTTAAACAGTCCTCAAGGTGTTGGTTCGAACGTTTCGACCATATTATAAAAGAAAAGTGTTTCAAAAATGGATGGATGGATCGGATGGATCGGATGGATCGGATGGATCGGATGGATCGGATGGATCGGATGGATCGGATGGATCGGATGGATCGGATGGATCGGATGGATCGGATGGATCGGATGGATCGGATGGATCGGAAGGATTGAATGGATCGGATGGATCGGATGGATCGGATGGATAGGATGGATCGGCAGGCAGGCAGGCAGGCAGGCAGGCAGGCGGGCAGGCAGGCAGGCAGGCAGGCAGGCAGGCAGGCAGGCAGGCAGGCAGGCAGGCAGGCAGGCAGGCAGGCAGGCAGGCAGGCAGGCAGGCAGGCAGGCAGGCAGGCAGGCAGGCAGGCAGGCAGGCAGGCAGGCAGGCAGGCAGGCAGGCAGGCAGGCAGGCAGGCAGGCAGGCAGGCAGGCAGGCAGGAAGGATTGAATGGATCGGATGGATCGGATGGATCGGATGGATCGGATGGATAGGATGGATCGGCAGGCAGGCAGGCAGGCAGGCAGGCAGGCAGGCGGGCAGGCAGGCAGGCAGGCAGGCAGGCAGGCAGGCAGGCAGGCAGGCAGGCAGGCAGGCAGGCAGGCAGGCAGGCAGGCAGGCAGGCAGGCAGGCAGGCAGGCAGGCAGGCAGGCAGGCAGGCAGGCAGGCAGGCAGGCAGGCAGGCAGGCAGGCAGGCAGGCAGGCAGGCAGGCAGGCAGGCAGGCAGGCAGGCAGGCAGGCAGGCAGGCAGGCAGGCAGGCAGGCAGGCAGGCAGGCAGGCAGGCAGGCAGGCAGGCAGGCAGGCAGGCAGGCAGGCAGGCAGGCAGGCAGGCAGGCAGGCAGGCAGGCAGGCAGGCAGGCAGACAGACAGACAGACAGACAGACAGACAGACAGACAGACAGACAGACAGACAGACAGACAGACAGACAGACAGACAGACAGACAGACAGACAGACAGATAGATAGATTTTATTAATCCTTTTTGCTACAGGTTATGTAGATGGGACAAGTCATAGTTTTATGTATATCGAAACAGATTCAGTTAATTAAATCTTAGATGTACAGGAACTTCGATATATACATACATACAAATCTCAAATATAGATAAAATATGAGGAAACAGGACTTTTAAGAATAAAATTTAATATATTGACAGATAATCTTGTATGTATGTGCTTGATTTCGATGTAAAAAAAAGTATATACATGAATATAATAAAGAACAATACTGAGACCAAAAAAACATTTTAAAATGATATAACATTTTCAGAATTGCTCACTTCAAGTGTAAATTCATCCAAAAACATTTTCCTCTAAGAAAAATTTAATTTTTTTTTTTTAAGTGTTAGGTGATTCTTTATACCATTTGGCAATAAATTATAGAGGCAAAAGGCGACAAATTTAGGAGATTTTTCAAATTTTGCGTGATTATGTTTTTGTGTGGTTAACTTATTTTTATTCCTTATATTATAATTATGTGTTTCAGATTTCATTTGTTTTCATGGATATGTATTAATATTTTCATAATGAACAAACTGGTAACAATTAATATATTATTTTGTCGGAAAGTCTCTCTACAGGAAGTCCTATAGTCTAGATTAAAAATCATTCTCAGCAGCGCTTTTTGCTTTATAAAAACCCTGTCTGATCCAGTAGATAGTCCCCAGACAGCAATGTTTTGGTTTATAATCACAATATCAAACCAAACCGGGAATAAACAATTTACATTTTTCAATATACTTTGTAGGTTTCAGCGATACTTCTTTTTGAAATAAAACAAATTGAGATTGCTCGATAGATGGCGTGGGGGGGCACATCAACTAAAAAAATTCAAACTGCAAGGGGGGTCATGTGTCACATCGTTGAAAAGATAATTCAATTCTCTTTCCAACCATCAACATTTTTTTAATTCTCGTTTTCACGTTTATTCACAATATGCATTTGAATTGTCAGAATAAGTGTGGATATGGCGGATCTGAATCCCTTTTCTTTCCTGACAATGATAAGTTCTAAATGGTTTGAAGTGAAATAACGGGACAGAAATAAAGAAATAAAGGGAACGAAATTCTAAAAATTTTTAGATTGTTGAAAACAAAATTGTTCGATTTTTTCAAAGATGTTACACATGACCAACCATGCCATTTAAAAATTTTTAGTTGATGTGCCCCCCGCGCCATCTAACGAGCAATCAAAATGAGTTTTATTTCAAAAAGTAGTATCGGCGATACCCTCCAAATGTTTTTTATGTTCGTACGTCAAACCGTTCAAAAGTTAACAGGGAAGGGGGACTATTAAAAGCCGCACTGTATAATAATGTTGCTGGCAAAGATTCAGCGGACATGCCTATCAGTTTGTACAGGAATGGAGCAGGTGTATCTATCTATTTTGAAAACTGTCAAAACGTCCATGTCAATTTCCATAAATAGATTTTGAAATAAACTTAGTTTCTGGATTATTATGAAGTAACTAATGTACTATATTTTGTAACTAATATAATTATGTGTTGTTGTGATGTTATGATTTCAATAATTTGTAATAAAGATTTTACTTCACCAAAGCTTAATTTTCAATGATATGATGAAGGTCGACACTAGATTATTACGTCATCTTTTTACAACGTATAAACTATGTGTTCTCAGCTACGTTATCATAGATTCAAGAATAAAATAATAACAATCCTACCGCGAATATTTCTTGCTCAGAGGGAGATGATTTCCCTGCAATGCTAGTTACGCTAACTGAAAGATGCTACCACCCTTGCATGGAAAATACTTTCATTTTGGAGTTGGTGCCTTGGTTTCCAACAATCCGCCTAGTGACTACAGAAGTCATTTAAAATTGATTTCAGAAATGAAAAAATAATTATTCAGTATTCATAGGTGATCGAATTACTGTAACTGGAATATTCCGAGAGAGCTATACTTAGATTATACCCCAAAGAAAAGAAGTCCACAATTCCAAAATCGAATAAAGTGAACAAATTTGTGAAAGTTTCCTCAGAAGAATTCCAATGTTCCGGTATTTCCCAAGTGGGTTATTTTTATTTGGATATACAATAAAACTCTGCCAAAACCCCTATCATTGAAGGGTAGGACGTGTTTATAAAAACAAAACGCATCAGTATGTAAACCTTTTTCATCATTCGACCATCGTTCAGAATAATATGAAAAATCCGCATTACCATAACCTCATATCCATTCAATGGCGTAGTTTGTATGGAGTTTTATTGTCCGGAAAACTGGCAGTATATGGTTTTGCGCATTTATCCGAGCGAATGCGCATTGTCACGACTGCCCGGAAGGTCCCTAGCGGTAGGTCATTTTCAAAATTTCCATATTTCATGAAACTTTGCGTTGAATCCTTCCCAATATCACAGACTAACACAAACGCAGGATACCAATATATAACGTATCTTGAAAGAACCTACAGCGTGTATTCTTTTTTTGTGGCATAGATTCAAAATTATTATAGTTAATTGTTTATCGAGGGAATTACAAAGCCTATCAATATCCGTGTTAAACAGATTTCTGACCGATTTTTTAAATTTTTTTCGGAAATTCATTTTTTTTATTCGATAAAGCATTGTAATTAACTTTTGTGGGTATAACACGCAACTACGTTTATATTTTCTCCCTAACGCCATTGATACTGCAACTGATTTTTCAATTACACCCCCATGTTTGTTGTTGTTCAAGTTACAGCCCCATCTATTTCTCATCCAACGATATATCATAATATGTAATTATGAAGACAGTCCAGATAATTGAATGCGCTATTGGTTTCTATTGATTCGACTGAAATAATTGTTCCACGTTGTAGAGACAAGACAAGTAGATGCTAATGAAAATGATACACTTGAACTTTTTGTTCTGGATCACAAAGAACTATCATTAGTGATACCGTTGATAAATATCAAAATGCCTTTTACATTCACTCCCAACGGATACGTTCATATGCTTTTCATTTTTGGTGATTCCAAAGAAAATAAACGTACTGCAGATAGGCTTGGCTATACGAGCAACGCTTTCCTGATCGACGACAACCAGGTCGCAATACTTTTTCTCATTCAAAAACTATAATGCAAATGGAACCATTTCCATGTGAGAACTAAGGAAACTTGTATAAACGTTTTGGCCTACGCCCAAGCACATCCTCACATTTCGGTTCATGTATAGGTGGTGACGATTGGAATCAGTAAGTCGTATGTGCAAAGAATTCTCAAACAGTATAGGTATCATTCTTTCAAAATACATTCACACCAAGTTCTCAGACATACAGATTTCAAAAGACGACTGGCATTTATTGCTCATATTCAAGTTTTAGTAAATAACAATCCCAACTTCCTCAATCAAATCTTGTGGAGTGACAAATCTCGCATCCATAATGAGGGGTTAACCAACATGAAATGCACTATTGGTCACAGAACAAACTTTACTGGATAGGAGAAACTAACTTCTAAACGATGTGGGGAGTGAACGTGTGGTGTGTTTTACACAATGGACGTCTTATCGACCCCCATTTTTTTCAAGACACTTTGACGGGCCCTTGATATCTCACTTTCTTGAAAAATTGTATTCCCGTACTACTAGAAGATATTCCTATCCAAGAAAGACAACAGATGTGGTAGCAACAAAATGGTGCTCCCTCACATAACCATAACATAGTTACTACTTTCCTCAATAATATCTTTCAAGACCGTTTAGAAGACCTATTCGTTGGCCTGCACGTTCCATTAGACTTTTTTCTATGGGAATAATCGGAACGAGTTTTCTTCGAAACTCAACCGCTAAGTATTGAAAATTTAACCCAGAAAATATCAAAGTCTTGTAATACCGTTACCGCATGTGTGATAATTTAACTTATATAAAATCTTGAGCGGTGTCCTGGGAAAGTCGGGGTTTAAAATACTTTCTGTTATTATTAATATTATTATTTAAGCCTTCGGAATTAGAGTTTCAGTGGTGAGTTATAATAATATTTCAGGTTGTTCTCACCCATCCTTGAATTTATTATAGCAGCTAGTCCTATTTATTCTTCTGGTGGGACACTAATTTGCACCTGCACCTTCTATTTATTATTTATCACCAATGAATCTTGTCGAGTCTTAGTGAAGCACCCGAGGCCTGCTTTGGCCTTTTCCTTTGGAAAATCTGATCTATATGCCTCCGATACACAGCACATACTATCAACATTTTGTGTACAACTGTAAATGTGAATTTTTATCGTCTGAAATAAATTAAAAATAAAAACTTTCAATATATCTTGACCTGGATTTTTGTCACGATAAGTTATCGCTTTTAAACGACTGTTGTCTTGAAAATATTATTCAAAATAGCATTAAAAATGATTCCTGTCTGAAAAAAAGTTCAAAATATCTAAATAATACTTCTCTTACTCTCCATACATGTTATCCTTAATGTTATCAGGGGTAATATAATAAGTGGTATGATTATTACCGATAATTTTCACCGAAATCAAAATGAAACAACGTGAACACTAAAGAGAAAAATTGAGGTAATTTTATTTTAATTCGTTAGAGTTGTAGGTTTGAATATTGAAGGTACAATTTTCGAAAAGAACGCGTGGACCTGTCTCTGTTGTCACTTCGGTATTGGTAGTTGCAGCTATCACATTGTTTATGAAGTCAACCTTGTTTGTTCCATTACAGTCGAGACTACTTTCTTCCATATTTCCTCTCATTTTGTTCACAACTTCTTCGTGAAGCTTAGGCTGTATTGTGAGGTATGGAGCAATGGAATTAGAATTACCATGACCAGTAATTTTGATGAGTTGCTGATCTGAAACACCTGCGTTTGCAAGCTGTGTAACTGCGGTAGATCGGTGACTATGATTAGTGATTTTTCTTCGCTTTGTATCAAGCCCAGCTTGTTTTGCAGCATTTTTAGTCCATTTGGACAACTCACAGATCCCCACGAGAGTGTTATTGTACCAACCTTTAGAATCGGCCGATTTCCAATTAGGATTTGGTGTAATGAACAATCTGTCTGTTTTAATATGCGGCGGACGTTTTTCCATCAGCTTTCTGAATAAACGAACTGGACATATGTCTGGGTTAATTTCGCAGTCAGCCATTTATTATTAGCACAACTTCTTGCACCCTCTTGGTTAGTCTTCGTAAATAATGGATTGTACACTATTCTTCTTGTTTCATTGCCGTAATTGTAAAGCTCTTTCTGAAAGTAGGATACTAAAGCATTCGCTGCTTCGTTACCTCTCCAAGCAAGTTCGGTAGCAACGATGTTGAAAAACTTCTTCTGCAACCCTGCAGGTGAATCTTCGTCACAACATTTTTGCAGAGATGACAGTTACTCTTTAGTGAAAGCACCAGCACTTTGCTTACGCTTCTCCGGTATCGTTTGTAACTGCTTTCTCTTGTAATCTCGTGCGTCCCTTGAACCTTTAAATTCTAGGTCACTAAGGGCCAGTTTATCAATGTCGTGTTAGCGTAGTTTGACTCCCGGTTAAATTTGACTGGTGGTTAGAATGAATATGACATTTGCTAAATGAAGAAATCGACTCACATTCTAACCAATTGTTAAATTTGGCTCGAAGTTAAAGTACATTGAAAAACCGGCCCTAAATGGGTTAAATTTTATTCCATAGCTTTTCAAACAACTTTCTTGTAGTCCCTTGGCAACAGTATTCCAGTGTGTTTTGATAACAGATCCTTTATAATCTATACCATCCAATTTCCGCATATTATAGGCATAATCTTTCAAAATATCAGCCAGCTCCACAATTGTGGTATTCGCATTGACAATATAACCCCTGTTTGTGCAAAAAGTGTTAAATTGCCTGGTAATTGATTTTTTATTTCTGGCCGTATTCAACGGAACTCTCTTTTCCACTGCTTCATCTATGGTACCAATGGCCATTTGTCCCCAACGATCGCTCATATTGATTAAGAAATATAACTAGTCAAAACACATAAATTTGACCTTTATAATTTAAATCATTTTCACTTGACAGCTACTAAACAAAAACTAAGCAGGTTTATCACCGTGAAAATACAGCGACAAGCTATATTTTCACAGTAATTCCGATTCTATTGGCTGAATTTCAAAATTTGAAATCCACTGATTGGTAGTTAAGCAAGGAGATATATTGTCAATACAATTTCATAGCATCTATGCTATTTTGCGTCTATGCTATTTTGGTGATAACTCAAAAATTATAAAAACCCCTACGTTATGGAGTGTCTACCCAATGTTGAAAAGTACACTGCATGTTGGTACCGCTCATTGAGAACAAAAGCGTCGGTACAAATGTAATCATAATTTTGTAGGATTAGTATTGATTTCAATATTTTTTATTTGAAGGTTGCCCTAGTTTTGGATATCAGCGGTGCTTGTCGTCCTGAAGAATTATTACATATAACTATTGATGCCAATGAAGATGTTGGATCTATATTGATTGTTAAAATACCTGGTATGAAGACCTATTGCGCAAGAACGTTTACTTTTTCAAATTCTGATTACATTGAGATATACCGTAAGTATAGCATTACGGCCGTCTCATACAGAAAGTAACAAATTCTTGAAATATTCAAAAGGAAAATGTATTAACCAACATGTGGGGATAAACAAAATAGGAGAAATTCCCAGATTGATTGAAAAATGTCTTGGAAAAGAAAAATCGCTGTTTCTGGCCAATGTAGGGAGCAACATTGCATCCATAAAACGTCACGGTGGCTGGAAATTTGCCTCCGTAGCAGAAGCATATATACAATATAGTATGAATTACAAAATTGAGATGTCTAACAAAATATTGAATTGTCCATCTTTTTACAAACAAATTGAAATATCTGATAAAATTGTGGAATCAACTCTTCAAGAAATATCTATCAATATACAGTGTGTTTCACTTCTCATGGAAACACCCCCGTATCTTCCGTAATTTTCAACGTAGTACCGTGAAATTTTTGTGATGATAGCACCCATTTTCCGAAAAGTTATATAAGGGGCCAAATTGGAACGAAATTCCCTCGGATTCGTGTTGGGGATCTCCAAATTACTACTAATACACTAGTCTCCTGAAAAATGTTCAGTCATGAAAAATTCTAATTTGTTTAACTTCTCATGAAACGCCCCTGTATCTTTCGTAATTTTCGACGTGGGACCATGAAATTTCCAGGATAGATAGATACACTAGAGATGAACATACTGAACCGAATGTTTTTTAGGAGATAGGTTATTTGTAGTATTTTGGGATCATGAACACGAAGATAATTTTTTGATTCCTCTATCATGCATAGACCTATTCTCTATACCTTATAACATTTTTATTTCAATAATTTACTCGAATCACTTTAAACAGAATGAAGTTTGGAATTTGAAGTTCTCATCATGAAATATACAATTATTATGGATGTTTTGTCCTTGGCTGAAGGATTCCGTAACATTGTTTTTTTCTGTTGGATATAAAGCTATTGACACGTTACTCAAAATAGTATTCTTACATGCATTTTCGTTAATTTTCTTAAAATTTCATCGAGTGATGATGTACTAAACCGTTTTCGAATCATTTTTCACTTTTCATGCAAACTGATGACAGACGTCAGATCAAACGTATCAGTTGTCACATAATAAAAACAAAACACCACATAAAATTCCCGCGGCAATTTTCAAGTTAGAACATTCCCACTATAATAATGCTGTGATTGGCCTGAACGTACATGAATGAATTGATTGTTTCGATTGGTTGCAAGAATTGTCAAAAAATAATTATGTTTATTTTCTGAATTATTTTGACAGTGAAATCACGGTGAATAAAAGTAAACATTTACACATCAATAGAGATGCAGAAATGTCAAGTTTATTTGACAGCAGTACAAAAAAACATTTCCAGTTCTCAGAAAACACACAAATGTTAGTTGTTAGATCTTAAGTTGAATATTTTTGTGCTCAATCAACTTCATTTCGAAATAATGTCTTGTCAGAAAAAGTTATGAACTATTAAATGTAACTTCACTTTGATACAGCCATTGCTTAGCAGAACATATGTCGAACTTTTGTAAACTGAAGTTAGAGTTTCAATCATACATTTTTTTTTTCTTATTTCGATATCCAACAAAAATACAGAGAATTTACTCCATTTGCAGAATACTAATTTACTTCCGAGATTGCATACCAACTTCATATTTCCTTTTATCTTTTTGTTAAAATATTCGTCCAGCATAAATAGATAATCCATGCTTGAAACTTTCACATTGTTACGAAGATATTCTGAGGGGGATTCTCAATGCTTTAGACAAAAACGAAAGACTACCCTAAAGAGTTTCCCGATATTGGTTATATTTCCCATGAAACTCTCGAATGAGTTAAAAAATACTCCATCCATCGTATAAAACAACGAGAACTTTTCTAGGCATTCACAGACGTTTTTTACGCCCAAAAACTATAACGAGAAACGAAATACCGTCCCTAACATCTTGCGGGAGTAACAAAGCAAAATATGTTCCCGTGTAAGGGGAAACATGCCTCAAAAGCCTCGTAAAAACGATGTAGATAAAGGAGGAAAACTATAAGAGCTCTGAAATATGCGATAAACTTTCGAATGAAAATAACACCCTTTTAGAGGGGATCTAATAAAGTGGTCTCTGAAGTAATTTTTAGTATATGAAATATTTAGCAAGATCAGTTGGGCGGAGAATTCTTTTCAAGACCTATACTGTGAATTTCGGAAATGAAATTAATTTCAGAAGAGTTCTGAATAATGCAGTGAATGGGAAATACCGCGACCCACGCGTATTTTCACAAGAGTGCTTTTCACTGCTTTTTGAAATTTATTATTTACTTGATTTATTCGTTTCAGTTGACAATATTATTCTAATTTAAAAGTTCGAGCGGTAGCTCTGCCGTGACACTCACTATATAGTGATTAATTATACTAGTCTCCTTAGAACATTCTAATGACATGGAAAACTGTTGCAAATTCCAAATCAATTGCGGATGGCATTGATGTCCCATTTTTCGAAACTAAGAAAAAAATTAAACTAAAGGAAAGTTCCTTCCCTCTTGTTTCTTTCAAACGAAAATGAACGTATGTTAAAGTCCTTTCTGGCGGTAATTAGTGACGTAATTATCGAACCTACGATACAGTATAATTATGACCAATAACTTCCATGGCAAAATTCCAACAATTTTTTTTTAGTTTTCGATCAAATAGCATAACCTAGATCAGTAACTAGCCGCTCACGCCTTTATATTTGTTTGTAAGGGACATCTTCCCTCACCGGCAGTGTTGTGCCTAAAATAGAAATAATAGAAAACCAATATGGAATGGGAACCTGAAATTATCATGGAAGAATCTCCACATGATTTTGAGAACAGCCGATACTCTAATTGCCATGATTTTCCACTCCAATAAGCGAAATACGAAAATAAACAGAAATATTTAGTTTTTACTGTCAAATATCAAATGCAGCATTGCCGTACTGACCAGACTATATCGACAACGAAGTATCTCCGTTCGGCGATGGAAATACTTCCGTTTTTCCTTTTTAATTGCCTTCTTATTGGTAATTATTTCATCTAAGACATGTTGGGTTTTCGTTGCCATGCATATACCCAACATAATTCAAAATCTTGCTGATATACTGCCTCCTTGAAAAATTGCGACGAAGCAACTATGTCATGATTTGAGGGATTATTATATTCATTACTAATTGATATTTATCTAGGTTGTGTTACTTGATCGGAGTTTTTAGTATATTTCCATTCGGTCGCATGATAATGTGCAACTGCTTCATTTAAAAAACTATCACTTTCATTAAGGGTATCTGGTTGAAAAATTTTCATATGCATGAATACAAAAAATTACTTTTGTCAAAATCAATCGATTTTAACTCAAATTCATATGCAGCTCAAAAATAGACGACAATGTACGAAGGCGTAGAATGGCCAACAACAAAATACTTTTCAAATTAGTTGGAATTGCCACTATGAATTGTCACTGCCACTTTGATCTGACAATTGTAACTTTGATCTGACAATTGTAACTATGAAATGGCAATTGTCACTTTGAACTGGCAATTGTCACTATGAAGTGGCAATTGTCACTTTGAACTGTCAATTGTAACACTGAACTGGCAATTGTCACTTTGATCTGACAATTGTCACTTTGATCTGACAATTGTCACTTCAAACTGGCAATTGTCACTTCGAATTTGACAGAAAAACAATATTTTTGCATGGAGTTGGCAAAAAAGTGTCAGTTCAAAGAGAATTGCCAGTTCAAAGTGACAATTGCCATTTCAAAGTGACAATTGCCAGATAAAAGTGACAATTGTCAGATCAAAGTGTCAATTGTCACTTCAAAGTGGCAATTCCAACTATTTTGGAAAATATTTTGTTATTGGCCCTTCTACGCCTTCGTAACAATGTGATATCATAATATGTTAATAACGATAACATAATAATGATAATAAAGATTTTCAGTTAGGTACAAAATTCTACAATGGATTTTAAACTAACTTCAAACATAGCTCAGAACTGAATGATAATACGATATTCGACGATATTATAGCATGGGATGTTGATGATGATAATGTTTGTCTATTTTGTACGAACTTTGCAATCGGTTTCACTAACTTCTCGGACCTTCTCTGGGTGTACAGTGTTTGAAATGTACTAGGCAGTGGCAAAATACCTGTTGTTGATAGTTTTGGTGATTTGTAGTCAGTTTGGGCGATGACATATACTCATGAAGGTTAGGGGTTCAATAATATCATTCACGGAATTTCATATATTCATTGTAAGAATAACACTTCATGTTATGATTCAGGATGAAGGTCACGGAAAAACAATTCGACACATGCATCCATACTTCCTCGACAAAGTGTTACAGAATTCCAGCAGTCTTGTCCTGTGTACAGAAGTGAAAGGATTTCAGTTGAACTATTTCATTTAATAGTTTTTGTTTTGCTATTCAATTTTTAGATTATCAAGTTATTTAGATAGAATTCTTTGGGGACTAGTGGCATAAAGAATTTAACAGGCCATAAAATATTCAATTTATTCATTACGATAACAACGCGCTTGCCTCAGCTAGCTAGTTAGCAGAGTTAGGCTTAGTTCATTGTGAACCTGAGGTAAGGTAACGCAAGAACGGAAATAATTAAACTAAAGTAATCGTGTAGACTTGTTCATGTTAAAACGAATGGTAAGGTATGAGATGGTAACAGTTTATATTTTTTTCTTTGGGAACGAAATATAAATGTGTTCTTTGAGTGCGAGAATTTTTTCAGATGGGAAGGAGTATATTTAGGTTTTTTATTATTCTGGTGTTTTTTAGTTTATAGTGTGTATATAGTGCCTTATTTTTATCCATCCATATGAGACTGTTATAAATGAATAGGCTACTTACATTGAAAAGTTTTCTTTCTCCGTAGAGTTGTTCAGTGGAGAACCGCTTTTCCTTATGACATCTAGAAATTTTGTTCGAACTTAGGGAGTTGTTACTCTTGATTGCCTGAACCGATTTGAAGGTTCTTTGCAGAAAATGAGAGTCCGTTTCATTGGCTTTTGACTGTTTATGTCAAACCTTGCCTGTTGTCATCCTCGAAAAAGTTACAGGGTGATATATTGGTTTGTGCAAATTCGACTAAAAATCATTCAACCCCCGTTTACGCCAAACATTTTTTTTTCATTCCCAACTATTCGAACATGAAATCTTATGCATTTTCATAATATTCTGAAAAAAAAATCGAATAGGTGCACTGGAATCAGAAATATCGATGTTTTAAGAAAACATGGCATTTCACACCTTACCAATTACAAACAATTTCAGCTCTTTCATTTTTGAACCGATTTGAACATACTTCATAAATTCTGGAGACTTTTTCGATTGGTGTTTGTTACATCGATATTCTGACAAACCTACAGGGTGTTATAACAACTGTAAATTTCACAAAAAACATCCAATATCTTTGACTCTTATGAAATACATATTCTCACTTATATTGTGAATATTTTTTCGGTTGAATAATTTTCATTGGTTATTATTATTTCATTGATTTTCAAAGGGGATTTGATTTCATCATTAATTGAAATTGAAACAAATCTCATTAGTTCCTCAACATTTAAAAACTTACTTCTTTCTTTCAGCATCAATTTCATTCATCTGATTCATGTCTGGAGACACTGCGGGCCAATAGATTCTATCAATATTGTGCTCCCTCAAAGCGTCATTTACGATTCCGGCACGATGGGGTCGAGCGTTGTCATCAACTAACAGAAAATTGGGACCGATATTTCGAGCATGAAGAACCACAATATCTCTCATACACCTATCTCTGTACAGTTCAGCATTCATACTTTCACCTATCAATTTGACTAAATCAGTTTTTCTATTGAACATGATCCCATCCCAGACAGTCACACTTCCACCCCCAAATGCTACCATCGCTTCCATATTCTCTTCAATAAACCTTTCATTCCTACTTCTCCACACCAATAATCTTCCATCTGACCTTTACAAATTAAACTTACTTTCATCCGTGAACATACATTTACTCCACTTTGCTATTCCCCAGTTTGAATGATTTCCTGCCCATCGTCGTCTTGCAACTCTGTGTCGGTCTCTCAACAAACAACAGGCTTCCCGTCTTCTAGCACGTAAATTATTCTTGTGTAGCCGATTCCTTATAGTTTGTTCAGTTCACAGTCATGCCAGTAGCAGCTCTCAAAGAATTATTCAACTGGCTGGCAGTTATGGTACATCTTCTTCTTGCAGATGTCGATATGAAGTTGACTTGTCTACCAGTAGTTCTTCTCACTCGTCCGCCGTGTCGGTAATTAAGGTGACCATAATTTTCAAGGCGACCTATTGCTCTTTGAACGGAGCTCTTGGACTTATCCAAAATATCCGCAATACTTCGATACAGAAAAACCCCTCTCTCTTTCAGTCTCCCTACTATCACCAATTGCTCGTTATTCATTCGAGGCATATTCACTTATCGTAAATAACGCTTTGAGGGAGCACAATATTGACAGAATTTATTGTCCTGCGTTGTCTCCAGACATGAATCCCATCGAACATGTTTAGAGCCAAATGAAACTCAGACTGAAAGAAAGAGAAGTTGAGTTTTTTAATGTTGACGAATTGGTGAATGTTGTTATGAATGAATAGGGCGCTATTCCCCAGGATATTATTAATGATCTTATAATGAGCATACCCAGAAGACTTGCAGAAGTGATGCGGGTTCGTGGAGGACCCACAAAACATTGATTTAGTTGGATGCATATTTTATTTTTATGTTTGTGTTTATGTTGCACTAATAAAGTTTGTTACAATTTCAATGAATGGTGACATCTAATCATTCTCTTTGGAAACCAAATAAATAATAATAATAATAATCTTTAAATGAAAACCAATCAACCAAAAAAATATTCACAAAATAAGTGAGAATATGCGAATTTCTGGAGAGTCAAAGAGATTGGATGATTTTTTGTGGAATTTACAGTTGATATAACACCCTGTAGGTTTTTCAGAATATCGATAACATAAACACCAATCAGAAAAGTCCACCAGAATATATGAAGTATGTTCAAATCGGTTCAGAAATGAAAGAGCTGTTTGTAATTGGTAAGGTGTAAAGTGATATGTATTCTTAGAACATCGATATTTTTAATTCCAGTGCACCTATTGATTTTTTTTTCTCAAAATGTCATGAAAATGCATGAAATGTCATGTTCGAATAGTTGGAAATGAAAAAAAATGTTTGACGTAAACGGGGGTTGAATGATTATTAGTCGAATTTGCACAAACCAATATGTCACCCTGTAATTTTTGCGAGGATGACATTAAACAAACTTCGACCCAAACAGTCAAAAGCCAATGAAACGCACTCCCATTATGTGCAAAGAACATTCAAATCGGTACGGGCAATCAAGAGTACCAACTGCTCAAGTTCGAACAAAATATCTAGGTGTCCCGTTCCTATTTTTGAGCACTGTATATTTATAGTAGTATGGCAACACCGATTCTAGGACCGGAGAGTGTCCTAGAATCGGTGTTACTCCACACGGGGATTTATCTCTCGATGGCCGCGTCCATCGAGTTCTTGCCGTTGGTGGAGGGTTGCTGAAGGAGATGACGTGTTCGCCGAAGAGTTTCGGGGGTGGGGGTCGTCCGCTGCGTTTCACCCTAAGTGGCGCGCGTGTTTTCTGCAAAAAAACATGGCGGCGATGGCGGAAGTTATAAAAAAACGTCCACTCACGTGGTTCGCTGAGAGCAATTGGCTGGAAGAGAAAAAACGTCACGTGATTCGCTGAGAGCAATTGGCTGAAAGAGAAAAAAGCGTGAATCGCTGTGTTAAAAAAAATGGCCACCGCCTCAATTGACAAAACGAAAAAATTAAATATGAAAAATGTCTGTCTTAGAACAACAGAAAATTATGATGAAATTATTAATTCACTCTCTCGAATGAAATTCCAAAAGAAAAATACATCTCCCCCGTGAAATAGCGATAAGGCACATCCAGTGTTTGTTTACTCTCTCTCCAATGAAATTCCAAGAAACACGATTTGACCTTGGACTTGTTTACTGTCTCGATCTGAAATTCTAAGAATAATGCACTCATCGGCTGCCGTTGGGTGACTCACGAAATTCAGATGCTGTTTTTCCAGAAAAATTATCAGCAGAGATGAGAAAGAACAGTTTGAAGCCAAATTGATGGATTCAAGGCATTTTAAGTGTCTCACTCTAACCCATGGCATTGTATATCTGTCTTTGTTCGCATTTATTGAAATGAATAACGTCAGTTCGAGAAAAATACATTAATTTTTTCAAATGAAAAATTACACTTCAGTGCCATGGTAATATTCACCATCTTTGTTCGAATTGTTGAATATGTATCTTTGTCGAATTGATTGCAACAGTTTGTACAAAGATTCGCCCAGTTGGCATATGAGTGCTAAAGATACAAAAAACATAAATCCATCGAAGGCGTCTGTAGGGCATCTTGACGTCGTCGTCGTTACTCGGGGCACTGCAGGCATCGTGCGAGGGGTCACCTCCTCCACCACCTGAGATGCTGGCGGTTAGAGCAAAAACCAGTCAGTTTCTTGACAAGTTTCGTTGCGAAAGACTTTCCTCAGCGGGTGGCGGGGACATGTTTGGTAAGTCGTAAAAAGCAACATTTAGTCCTCCTCACCACACCCATGCGATACGATTTTTTAGCGAAATTACCGGGAATTTTTTGGCGAGTGCGAAAAATCTAAAACCCAAGCCCAAGTGGTTCTCACGAGTGTTTATTTCGACTGTCAGTTGTTTATATTAGCATATTCGAATAATTGATATATTGAAATCCCTCAGTTTTCGTGAGTACACCCTGTACAAATAGTCTCAAACCGCTTCATGAGAGCTCGGTAGGTAATAATCGAACTTTCAGACATTTCATTCATATAGGTAGGTACCACGGTATATTTATTTTATTATCAAAATACTATGTGAATTTTTGCCAAAGAATCAAACAAACTTCAAGTATTTATCCGCATATAATTTGAGTTTATTTACCATCTCAACATTCATATATATGCGTGGTCAACGATTTCAAGCAGGTAGGTAGGTATTGCTGACACAACAGAAATAAGCCCAGTGGCTGGAACGTTTTGAATGCTCGAGTTGATATATATTTGTCATTACTGTTTCCTCAATACGCCATTATACTTCACATTTGGCCTCCAATTTATATAACACACTGTAGTATATCCTTGTACGCAATTTAATGCCAACAACGTTTAGAGAAGACTTTTACATCCCCCGTACTTGCCCATACTCACGTCGATATTCAATAATCTAGCTAGTATCCATTGTTGCGCGAAAGTGTTAACAACTTTAGATTGAAGTGAACGTGAAGTGACAATGCCAAAAAGAAAACATCATAAGGCTTCCTACAGCAAAAAACTGAAGTTGCTAGCCCGGTTACTCAAAAATATTTCCAGCTCAAACAGTAAGCGTTTCGAATTTTGAATAACATTCAGGTCATTTCATAAACTAAGTTAGGAAACGCTTGAATCCCACTTAATGTGGATTCTGTAAGACAACATTCGTAATGTGACTTTATGTGACATAGGATGTTACGTTTTCTTTCATACATAATCTTCGAATGTCTCAATTTTCAACTGTTTAAATTCAGTTCTCGATGATCCACCTCATCAGCCTGCTATGTGGCTAGGCTGCCGAAAGCGTTTCATGTTTTTTGCAAGTCTCGAGCGCTCATAAAAACAAACTATGTTAAATTTCTCACAAGGCGGCACACTAGTACCTGAGTCATACTAAATGTTGATTTATCAGGATACGGGTTGATTTTGAAGTAGCTATACTATATGTTGGCTACTTTATACACAATAAATTGCATACAGCATAAAATATTAGTCACTTTTGATGGATTTCAAACTATGTTCATCAACTCAATTTGGTTGATGTATTACAGGTGACACTGATCGAGATTCATCTGACTCTGAAACTGACTCCTCGGAACCAGTCCAAGAAAGAGTACCGTTGCACTCACCAAGCCCAGTGCAAGACAACCCTATCGTGAAAGAACACGGAAGGGGACCTGAAGTCGATTTAGCTGGTATCCTTGGAATGAATCCAGATAAACCAGAAGCCTTAGGACCACCATTACTCGAGGAAGTTTTGAACAGATGGACTTCCTATCTCACAAAAGGGGTAGACAAAGAGTCACTAAAAGAGCTGGTAGACAAATACAAAGTTCCGTCCAATTGTGAGATTTTACTAGCACCTAGTGTCAATCCGGAAGTACTACCACTCTTATCTGAAACTCAAAAGAAGTCTGATGGATTTTTGTTCAAAATCCAAACTGTCCTATGCACAGGTTTGTGTGCTCTAGGGGAAATCATCAACAATCACACTCTAACTTCAGCAGATACTGCCAAACTTCTTGCAAATGGAATATTTGATTTAAGCAGACACAGACGATATCTCTTGTCACCAGCGTTGGCACCATCCGCCAAAAAAGTAGCCGAGAACCTGCCCATTGATAAACTTCTGTTTGGATCAAATTTTCACGAGAAATGCAAAAACGCTAAAGAGGTAGAGAAAAATAGCCGAGAGTTGAAGGCATTCCTGAAAAATCCGCAGGTGCCTTTAAACTATCAGCGCCAAAATTACAAACAATGGAAGAGGCCGTCAACGATGACAACATCATCCACCAGCAGACTGAAACCCTCGCAGAGGAGAACCCCATCGGATTGGAAGAGATTCAAAGCACCAAGAGAAGACAACCATCGACGTCAACGACAGTAGAAACACCGTCACAGGTACGCAACCTTGGTGGCAGACTTCAGTCTTTTTTGTCCCAGTGGTCGAAATTGACAAACAATAAATTTATTTTGAACTGAATCAAAGGATACCAAATTCCTCTCAGCCATTATCCAAAACAGCAAAAGATTCCATCTCAACATTTTTCAGCAAGTGAAAAGATAATCATTGACTCTGAAATTCGTAATTTGCTAAACAAAGGGGCAATTGAAGTTTGCTATCATGCAGAGCATGAAATTTTCTCTCCTTTTTTCTTAAGAAGAAAACCTAACGGTTCCTTCAGGTTTATATTGAATCTGAAACAATTCAATGATAATCTTTCCGCTCACCACTTCAAATTAGAATATCATAGGGTCGTACAAAATTTATTATTCACTGACTGCTAAATGTCAAGTCTTGACCTCCAAGATGCCTATTTTTTAACACATTCACTGCCCACGACGCGCCTAGCGCGTTGACTTGTGTTTGGCCATGTTGCCCACACCGCGCGAGGTGCGTTGTCGATATCATCATGTTCAAAAGCAAATATAAACGATGGACACAGTCGGAACCGTATGATATTGTCGAAGGGCGTACAGTAGTGATTGAGATTCCATGTGAAGCAGGTGGTTCCGTACTCTAACCACACTTTCATTTTTATTTTGGTTTTTCATTGTTGTGTGTGTTTTATGTCTGGTGGCAGTAAGTATTAAAATGAAAAATGTTTGAATTGATATTGAATTGTCAAAGAATGAGAGTATAACCGAACTCATGTTCTTTTACCTATAAATTGAGCCCAACATGTACAGACCGGTGAAGTGACCGCACCTGGTGCGTTGATGGGCACACACTGTACACATTGAATCGTTCATTTGTTTTGTTACAGTTGGTCATGGAAGAAAAGCCTGGACCATCTAAGGCGATCCAACCACCTTCCAAAAGAGCAAAGTATGATCGATATAAACATGAAGCTCCTACAGATGCTGAACTTTTTGATATTTTCGAGGAGGCCGATGAAGAAACTGATCCTTTTCTGAATGAAAGTGATGACGATCCTGATTACCAGGCCAGCAACGATTCTGATGACCACCTCAGCAGTGACTCTGAAGAAGAAGAAGAAGAACTTACACCTTCGGTTACTCCAGATGCTACTACTACCCATCCGAATTGGACTTTCACCGAAGTAGATAGAGCAGATATTCCTTTCACAGGAGTTCCAGGGCTTCTTGTCGATGTACAAGGATCTGAGCCAATCGACTATTTTGATTTATTGGCAACACAGGAGTTCTACGTCTTTCTGTGCACCAAAGCTAATTCACATGCACTTACTTTACTCTCTGAAAGTGAAGGGGATCAGTCAAGAATCAGTCGATGGAAAGATGTCACTACGAGTGAGATAAAAAAATTTCTTGGGTTGTTGTTTCATATGGGAACTATTCGTTTGAATAGAATGAACGACTATTGGAAAAAACATTATTTATTCAATTTGCGAACTTTTTCGACATTTATGAGCCGAAATCGATTTTTATTGATTTTGAGATCTTTACATTTTGAAGACTCAGGGAATGAAGTTCGGACACAATTAGGGAAAATACTTCCGTTGATCGACTTTTTCAATAAGAGGATGCTTGATATTTATTATCCCAATAGGGAACTATCTATAGACGAGTCGATGGTATTATGGCGTTGCCGGTTGAAATTCCGCCAATATATCAAAGGAAAAAAGCATAAATTTGGCATCAAGTTATACATTCTATGTGAACCAAACGGACTATCAATGAAAATTATTGTTTACTCAGGACGTGCCGATTCTCTGTTATCTGGATCACAACATACAGAAAAGGTAGTTATATCCCTCCTGCAAGAAAAAATAAATGTCGGGCATTCTGTATTCATGGACAATTTTCACAATAGTGTAAAGTTGACCAAGGATTTGTTAGATAAGAAAACATTTGTAACGGGAACTCTGAGAAAAAATAGAAAAAATAATCGCTCCGAGGTGGTTGCTAAAAAACTGAAAAATGGTGAGGTGATTATGCAATTCAATAGGGATGGAATTTGTGTTATAAAATGGAAAGATCACAGAGAAATTCTAGCAATTTCTAGTGAATTTAATGGACAGATGGAAGAAGTTACTACCCAGCGTGGTCAAGTGATGCTGAAACCAAAACTGATAAATGAATACAATAAATATATGGGAGGAGTGGACCACAGCGACCAAATGCTATCGTACTATTCTTGTGAGCATAAGTCTCTCATATGGTACAAAAAGCTGGCCATTCACATATTTCAAAGGATGCTCTTGAACTCTTACCATCTGTATAAGAAAGGAACTAAATCCCGTAAAAGCTACTATGATTTCAGAATAGATGTAATTGGGAAACTTCTTGGACCACCACTACCAGATCCAGTACCAAGATTGAACCTAGACCATCTTCCAGAGTACTGCCCAAGAGGAGAAAACGGGAAGGCGAAAAGAAGACGATGTGAGATTTGCTGGAACAATAACAAAATTCGAAAAGATTCTATATATCATTGCCCTCAGTGCCCTGGTGGTCCTGGACTTTGTCTCACACCATGTTTCAGGATCTTTCATGCAAACAAATGATTCTTTCATGCATTTAAATTTTATCACTTGTTTCCATCCTAACCCGCACCTGAAAGTTCAGGTGCGCTTTATCTAACTCGTTTTATTTGTATTCGAGATATTTTATTACTGTGTTTCTTATGAATTATATTTGGTTTTTATGATATTTTACTTACCCTAACAATTCAGTTCAGACAGTTTTTTCATAAAAAAATACACTTTTTTTAATAAAAAAGTGGGACTATTTCACCTCAAAAATGAGGCACTTTTGCACAATTTTTTTTTATTTTTTTGATGAAACTGGTAGATTGACCGATTAGAATGATATCCACACAGAACGATAGATGGCACTGATGTTTCCAAAAAGAAACATATCTTTACCCCAAAATAAGGTACTTCTTCATCCCCACAAGGGTATTTTTTACTCTAGAAAGCGGTCAATTTCTTGTCAAAAATGTAACAATTTCCGACAGAAAACTGTGGTATTGAATAGTGAATTTTTGCGAACTGATGGATAATGGTTGCGTAGGGAAAATAAGGAAAAATGCTCTTAAATATTGTTAGCATATTCATTTTATTCAGCATATAATGTTTACTAGTTACATGTATATATATATACTTAACATATTATGGTGGATATAGACGTCCCGCCTGGAGCACAGTTTTTATTCCATTTTCACACATATTCTGAAAAAAATTCATCATCATGCGGGTTCTGAAAAATTCAATATTTTTCATTCAAGGTTAAAAAAAAGGTGGTGATGAGGTTCCCAAACAGGGTGATGTAAATTGAATACCGTCCAAATTCAAGATTTGTGAGTAATGTGGATATGATTTTGTCCTGTCAGTATGCTTTCATGCTGGATGCAGAGCTGAAACAACTGCCCAAACAAAGCACGCTTCATCATTATTTTTTATATTAATGCACGCTTGCTTTCTGGCTATGGACTTTGGAAGCTCGATGAAAGATGAACCGTTTTCAATGTTATATTTAATTTATTATATACCAACAATTTTTTGAAGGAGGAATCTCTTTCCTGTTCCAATGATTTCGACAATTTATATCGAATATGGTCAATGACGTTCTCTTGGAACCACACCTATTTGAGTTAACATGGACTTCACTCAAAAATATCATCTCGGTACTGGGTTCGCTCGAAGTTATTCTCTTTTTAAAACGGAAATCTTGTTCACGAACTCAATTAAATTTAAAAAACAGCATGAATTTTACTCAAAAATGTTTGGTGATTTCCCAAAGGTCACGCCATCTCTCGCCCATGTTTATTTCAACTATTCAGTATTCAACTTTGTATGAATTCGCAAAAGCAATCGACAAGTAGCAATTATTACCGTGATGTTAGTTTAGCTTTTACCTAATAGGTGCTGCTTTATCATCCTCCAATCCAGGTACGACGTGATCAGAATCTAATTTCCAGAACATTCTGAGCTATTCGATTTCAAACCCTATTCAAATGATGAATGCAAAGGGAGATAGACATAAAATACAATGGTATAAAGTGAGGTGATATACAGACCCTGAATCGAGTACTTTGGTCTCAAAATTCGATTGGTTTTGTTTATTCAGGTGTTCCATTGCATCATCATGTGATCGAGAATTCTTTGGAACGCAAATATGGTAATAAACAAATTTCTGTACCAAATTTATTCACAAACACTTAAGGAATTCAAAGATACATTTTCAACAATTCGAACAAAGATGGTGAATATTACCATGGCACTGAAGTGTAATTTTTCATTTGAAAAAATAAATGTATTTTTCTCGAACTGACGTTATTCATTTCGATAAATGCGAACAAACAAAGACAGATATACAATGCCATGGGATAGAGTGAGACACTTAATCAATCAATCAATTTGGCTTCAAACTAATCTTTCTCATCTCTGCTGACTCATAATTATTCTGGAAAAACAACATCTGACTTTCGTGAGTCACCCAACGGCAGCTGATGTGTGCATTATTTTCAGAATTTCAGATCGAGACAGTAAACAAGTGCAAGGTCAAATCGTGTTTCTTGGAATTTCATCGGAGAGAGAGTAAACAAACACCGGATGTTCCTTATCGCTATTTCACGGGGAAGACGTATTTTTCTTTTGGAATTTCATTCGAGAGAGTGAATTAATAATTCCATCAAAATTTTCTGTTGTTCTAAGACAGACATTTTTCATATTAAATTTTTTCGTTTTGTCAATTGAGGCGGATGCCATTTTTTTTTCTACACAGCGAATCACGTGACTTTTTTTTCTCTTTCAACCAATTGCTCTCAGCGAATCAAGTGACGTTTTTTCTCTTCCAGCCAATTGCTCTCAGCGAACCACGTGAGGAGACGTTTTTTCATAACTTCCGCCATCGCCGCCATGTTTTTTTGCCTTCCGCTCCATCGCCGCCATGTTTTTCTGCAGAAAACACGCGCGCCACTTAGGGTGAAACGCAGCTGACGACCCCACCCCCGAAACTCTTCGGCGAACACGTCATCTTCTTCAGCAACCCTCCACCAACGGCGAGAACTCGATGGATAAATCTAGGACACTCTCCGGTCCTAGAATCGGTGTTGCCATACTACTATTAATAATAGTATTTTGCATTACTTGAAGACTTTTGGGGTTGTTGTCAAAGAGTCCACCACAAACTCAGATCAAGTATTACAACCTAGATGAGTAATACTCAATTAGTACTAAAGTTAACATCTTTCCTGATGTAATCCCTCAAATCATGACATTGTTGCCTTGTCGCAATTTTTTAAGGATACAATAAGCCTGTCAGCTAGATTTTGATTTCTGTCGGATATATTCATGGCAAAGATAACCCAAATATACTGTCATGAATGAAATATATAACAATAAGAAGGAAATTTAAACGTTCATTACAGCTTTTTGGCAGCATGTAAAAACGATAGTATTTCCATCGCCAAACGGATATTCTTCGTTGTCGATATAGTCTGGTCAGTACGGCAACGCTGCATTTGATATTTGACAGAGCAACAACAAAACATTTCTGTTTGTTCTCGTATTTGGCTTATTGGAGTGTTTTTTCGTGAATAAATGGCAAATTCTGAGTTGATTTGTGTGATACTATCGTTAGTTTTAATTATTAGGCATTGTGAAATGTGTAAAAGACCATTAGAATATGGAAATCAAAATATGTCATTTCATAGGTAAGCTACCAGTGTCGTAACTATCGAGAAGGGGAACCGAATTGGACAAGAATAAAATCAATGAATTATGAAAAAACAAGTCAATTAGAGCATCGGCTGTTCTCAAAATCAAGTGGAGATTCTTCCACCATAATTTCAGGTTTCCAATCCATATGCACGATACTGCCGGTGAGCGTCTCTTACAAACAAATTTAAAGGCGTAAGCGACGAGTACCTCATCTAGGTTGTGTTATTTGATCGGAGGTTTACATGAACTATATTATTTATTCGTACGTTATCTTTTATCAAACGATCATCATCAACTTTTTTCTCAAATGTTGCCAGTGGTGTATTCATTATGTCGGTTTCAATATGTTTCGAGTCCTCTTCACCAAACTTTATCCATTCCAAACCGCTCTATCCGCTCCGCCTCCCCCACTCCACTCTGGGCCGGTTTTTCAATGTCCTTTAACTTAGAGCTAAATTTAACTCATGGTTAGAATGTGAGTCGATTCCTTCATGTCATATTCATTCTAACCAAGGGTCAAATTTAACCGGGAGTCAACGTACGCTAACACGACATTGATAAACTGGCCCTCAGTGTATCATCAATTTACTTCAATATGGCATTGGCTTTTGTACGAACTGAGTATATGATTGTTGAGATGAAAACAGGGCGACTATCAAACTCGTCCTTATTTCGAAAGACAGTTTGTGAAAGTGTCAGATAATTTTAACACGGCTCACAATTATGTGGACGTCCCCAGTTGCCGGTAAGGCCGAAGAAAATACGTTTTTTGTAATGTATCAAAACAGGAATCAGGTCGAATTATGACGCATGACAGAAGGGTACTGGTAGCATGTATAACTTCGAAGTCCCCATTTCTCCAATTATCGAGCGACCTGTATGTGTGTATTATTTTTGAGGGAGGTAAATCTAGAAAGTTTATTGAATTGTTATCATCCTCAACTTCTGATGTGAGTTTCAATGTTAGAATTAAGGCTGTTCAAATAAATACGAAAATTGACGTGCTGTAACAATCCAGCAATCGAAAATATTGTTACGAACCTGGTAGTAGATAGAAAAATCATGAATCCTTCTGTTTGCCTTCTAGAAACCCATTAGAATGTACTAGAATCATTGAAGTTTATTCGAGAACTTAGTATGGAATGTTCTGTTGAAAGTTCTATAGCTTCTAGAATAATGTTATCCTATAAATACGATCAGATTTGCCAAGTTTGGAAGTTTTTGAGTTTTGTTTACTTTTTAACATTTGACTGTTGTAACGTTACCAAGTGAAGTTTGAAGTATTTATTTGAACTGCAAAGTGTCAAACAGTGTTGTCAGTTGTATTATTTGTTCTGTGACAATAAAGGCGAGTTTATAAGTAGGTGTACCACTTATTGAACCTGAAAAACGCAACATTTGGTGGCAGCGGTGGGATAAATGGTACTGAAGAAAGAAGAGTGGAGCAGATTACAGTATTTGATGGTGAATACTCGAGCACAGAATTACGACGAGATGGCGACGTTAGACATAATCCAGTTTTTGAAGGAACAAGAAGCGAAAAGAAAACTGGAACAAGAAGAGCTTCTCAAACAATTTGAAATACACAGAAAAGAAGATCAAAACAAACAAGAAGGGCTTTTTCAACAATTTGAACTGCGCAGAAAACAAGAGCAAGAGGATCAAGAAGCTAAAATAAACAAGAGCAAGAGAAACAAGAAGCTAAAGGAGAACAAGAACAAAAGGAGCAAGAGGCGCGGTTAGTCCAACGGTTACAACAGCAGCATGTCGATCTCCTGCAACAGTTTAGTCACAGCCAACAGTGCTTCCAGAATGAAATCACCGAAAAAGTCCAGGAAGTCAGAGGAAGAGTCCAGGAGGTCGAAATTGAACTGTACAAAATGAATGAACGGTGGCACAAGAAGTAAACAAGAAATTCAACGAAGAAGTGGTCAGGATCAAGGAGAGGATAGAAACGATACACTTTCCACACAAGCGGGCACCCTCTGAGGAAATTTCTCCCACCAGTTAAAGGCAATTTTCACTGACATATCCAAGGCCTGCTCAAGCAAAAATTTTGAATCCTCCAACATTTGATGGACAATCTTCGTGGTCTATGTATCGACGTCAATTTGAGGCGGCAGCAAACGCAAACGGCTGGTCCGAGGAAGAAAAGGACACTTCACTAGTGCTGTGTCTGCGAGGCCAAGCATTAGATATATTGCAGAATATCCCCGAGAATAAGCAGAAGGAGTATTCTAGAATCGTGGAAGCTTTAGAGATAAGATATGGGCAGCAGCAAACAAGTGTTCCAGAGTCAGCTAAAGAGTCGATCCCAAAAACCAAACGAATCACTGCAGGAATATGGAGCAGATGTGGAGCGACTCATTAATTTGGCCTATCCACAAGCACCGAAAGAGTTCATAGAACAAATTGTAGTGCAAACCTTCATCGACGGCCTAAGAGATCCTGACATGCAGCAAGCCCTTCAACTAGGACGTCTTCAGACCATAAGCGAGGTACTAATAGCATCATTGGAGTTCGAAGCGGCTAAAAATGCATCAAGAAATACGAGATCCAAGTTACGAGAAGTCAAATTCATCGAAGATTCTTCTACGAGCGAGGCGCTGTTGAATAAGTTATTGGACTCCATATCGGCATTGGGTAAACAAATGACTTCTGAAGAAAATAAAAGGAGGCGCTGCTATAGCTGTGGAAAAACTGGTCATCTTCAAAGAAGCTGCTGGGAAAGATCAAGGTCCAGAAGTCCAATGAGGGTAAGGACGACATCTACAAGCAATGAAGCGAGATCGAGATCCCCAAGCCCAAGAAAGGAACAACGTGGTCGTTTTATCAGAGGAGACTACAGGAGGTCACCCACGCCAGAAGGGAGATCTCGAACGCCTGAAAGAAGACTCTCTTCCAAACCAGGAAAACGAGAATTAGTCGGCAATAGGGGGCGTGTGTCGACTTTCAGTGTTCAAAGCCCCAAGTTTCCTATCTCGACGTTGAAGAGAAATGGACAAAGTCTACTAGTCCAAGGCCAATTAGAAGATCGAAGATGCACCTTCACTATAGATACAGGAGCTTCCACAACAGTTGTTCGTCCAGACCTCATACAAAAATCTGTAAAGCCGATAAAGAGGAATATGGTTTTGGAAACAGCTATGGGACAAACCTCACCAATCATTGGAGAGACGCTTGTACGCATCCAGATAGGCCCCATTACCATGGAACATTTTATGTTGGTGGCAGACATAAAGGATGAATGTGTTTTGGGTCTAGATATCATGAAGAAGAACGACTTCATCCTTAATGTCAGAAAGAAAATATTGCGGATCGGCAATGAAGAAATCTTCCTGAGCAAATACGAAGAAATACTCCAACCAATGAAGATTTATGTTGAGGAAGACATCCATATTCCGAAAAACTCTGAAACCATTGTTATGGCCAGACTGGAAGGTAAACCTGGGGATTTGAGCACAGGAATAATTGAAAACGATGAATACCGTAACGATGGACTTCTAATTGCCCGATGTCTTGTGAACACGGAACAACAAATTCCTGTCAGGGTTGCCAATACTACAGATATCAAAGTTTTCCTGAGGAAAAACGACCAATTGGGCATCTGCAAACCCGTCACTCGAGTCATCAATTTTGAAAACCAAACTCGAACACTTCGAAGAAAAACTAACGACATCGATCAGAGAACAATCGACAAAATGATGGAATCCACGGAACACCTATCTCTGGAAGAAAAACAGAAGGTCAAAGAGTTTCTCGATAGTCATGGAGACATCTTCTCTACAGATACTTCAACGGGACGTACCAATTTAGTCCAACACCGAATCAACACCTGCGACGCCCAACCAATCCGACAAGCTCCAAGGAGACTACCATTTGCCAAACAGAGAGAGGTAGTTAACATGATCAACGACATGCTGAAGGATGACGTAATGGTAATGGGAAAGACGTTTGACGAACATTTGAAAAATTTGGAAGAAGTATTTTTGAGGTTAGAAAACGCCAACCTACAGCTCAATCCAAAAAAAAATGCTGTTTATTTAAAAAGGAAGTTTATTTCTTTGGCAATGTCATCTCGGCCGAAAAAATCAAGACGGATCCTGCGAAAATCGAGGCTGTTGGGAGTTGGACACGTCCCAGAGACAATCACGAAGTAAGAAGTTTCTTGGGACTATGCACTTACTATCAAAAGTTCGTACAGTATTTTGGAAAAATCGCCAAGCCACTCCATCGCTTGACTGAGAAAAACGTTCAGTTTGATTGGAGTTCTGATTGTCAGCAGTCATTCACTGAACTGAAGAAGAAATTAATAACTGCACCTATTTTAGCTTATCCACAAGAGAAAGGCACTTTCATTTTGGACTGTGATGCGTCTCAGCATGGTATTGGATCTGTTTTATATCAGGAACAGGATGGCGAAGAGAAAGTTATAGCCTACTATAGTAAAACTCTGGCCAAAGCCGAAAAGAACTACTGTGTTACGAGAAAGGAACTTATATCGATAGTCAAAGCCATTGAAAATTTCCACACCTACCTCTATGGCAGACGTTTTCTCGTGAGGACTGATCACAGCGCTCTGCAGTGGATAATGAACTTCAAGAAGCCTGAGGGTCAGGTTGCCAGATGGATAGAAAGACTCCAACAATATGACTCCAAAATAATTCATCATAGGGGCAGGAAACACAGCAATACAGACACCTTATCAAGACGGACGTGCTTGGAGCAGGAATGCCGGTATTGTCAGAAACTTGAAAACAAAGAGGCCAACTTCTACAATGAAGAGCAGTGCAAGGAAATTTTGCAAGCCACTACCGTGAGAGTCGAGTCCGACGAATCTGATTTATGGACAACAGAAGAAATGAGGAAAAGTCAGAAGAAAGATAACAATCTGAAGTTAGTCCTAAGCTGGCTATAAAATGGAGTAAGACCCGAGTGGCAGGAAGTATCCAAGTTTGGTGCAGTTGCCAAAGGATACTGGGCTCAGTGGGATTCCCTATGTCTTCGTGATGGCCTATTGCATCGCAGATGGGAGAGCCCAGATGGAGCAACCGTGGTGTACCAACTGGTGCTGCCAAAGGTTCATGTCAAAGATGTGCTTGAACAACTTCATAGTAGTCGTGCAGGTGGACACTTCGGAATCAAGAGGACCCTAGCTAGACTTCGAGATCGATTCTATTGGGTGAATTGCCGTCGAGGTGTTGAAGAATGGTGTAAGAGATGTGATCTATGTTCTTCAAAGAAGGGACCGAAAGCCAGAAGTCGGGGAAAAATGGCCCAGTATCTTTCTGGTGAACCATTCGAAAGAGTAGCAGTTGACATTCTGGGGCCGTTTCCTGTTACTGAGCATGGAAATAAATACTTGATGGTAGCCATGGACTATTTCTCCAAATGGCCCGAAGTTGTGCCCATTCCAAACCAGGAGGCAAAGACAGTTGCAAAGGCCTTCCTAGAAAATGTGATAGCCAGACATGGAGTTCCGCTAGAATTACATTCAGATCAAGGAAGAAACTTCGAATCCGAGTTATGGCAGGAAATGATGAACATTTTAGGCGTGAAGAAAACTCGCACAACAATCAGATGGAATGGTTGAACGACACAATAAAACCATCAGCCAGTATCTGTCGATGTTCATCTCCAAGAATCAAAAGGATTGGGATGAGTTGGTGCCACTATTTCTCCTATCCTAGCGAAGTGCCCAGCATGAGTCCACCGGATATACCCCTTCAATGTTAATCACTGGGAGAGAAACGAAACTGCCAATCGATCTGCTATTTGGAATGCCACCTGCCAGGAATGTAGATGAGGACAAAGTTCTTCCAGAATTTGTCAAAGCATTGCGAGAAAGACTGGATCGAGTGCATGAATTCTGCAGACATCGTCTTCAAATCACCAGTGACAAGATGAAGAAGAGATTTGACAGGAATACTCCAGGGACTATGTTTGAGCCAGGTGATGCTGTTTGGCTGTACCAACCTCAAAGAAAGAAAGGACTATGTCCCAAGCTACAGAGGAACTGGACAGGCCCTTATGTCGTCGTAAAGAAAATCAACGATTTGGTGTACCGCATCCAGCTTACCCTAAGGAGCAAACCCAAAGTTGTTCACGTGGAGAGGTTAGCAGCATACCACGACCCTCCAAATTGGTTCCAGCGAGACAATCAAGATGGAGATTATGTTATCCGGGACGGAATAACCTAGAAGAGGAGGCAGCGTTACGAACCTGGTAGTAGATAGAAAAATCATGAATCCTTCTGTTTGCCTTCTAGAAACCCATTAGAATGTACTAGAATCATTAAAGTTTATTCGAGAACTTAGTATGGAATGTTCTGTTGAAAGTTCTATATCTTCTAGAATAATGTTATCCTATAAATACGATCAGATTTGCCAAGTTTGGAAGTTTTTGAGTTTTGTTTACTTTTTAACATTTGACTGTTGTAACGTTACCAAGTGAAGTTTGAAGTATTTATTTGAACTGCAAAGTGTCAAACAGTGTTGTCAGTTGTATTATTTGTTCTGTGACAATAAAGGCGAGTTTATAACTGAGGGTACCACTTATTGAACCTGAAAAACGCAACAATATCATCAACATATCGATACCAATATTTGAATAAGTGTTTGAATTTTGAGTTGTAAATTTGAGTGACGTGGTTCATTGTGGTTAAGCATTGTAACTTTCTCCTCATATTATATTATCTATGTGTCGATTGTTGTTTTGCAATGAAAACAGTGAAGGACACCAAAATATGTTCTTGTCGGCTTTCGACATTCAATTTTTACTCACCACGATTAACTCTAATACAATCGCAAACAAAATTCCTATTATTCATTTTCGACATGGCACTCTCAAAGCGACGGGGTTGAATCTTCCCCTAACAGCTAATAAATCACCGGAGGGGGCAATATCCAAAATAAATGCGTCGACGTCATTAACAGCATTACAAACCGACATTCCCAAATTTCTAATTCCATAAAGGTGGCAATTTAGGGTCCACCCTTGACCATATTGTTTGAGATTAATCTGCGTGTATGTAAGTAAGCAACACGGCATGCTGATACTTTGTAGGGGTCCTAATGGCCCGTCTGTTTACTGTTGTTTAGTGGGGGTTTCGGTTTGCCGATGCCGGACCGGACAGGAAGACAGGGCGTGAGGATTGTCAGTGACGTACATTGGGGTAAAATATCATACAAGACGCCCAGTTTTTGTTGTGGAAACTTGATCCTGAACTCAATAAATTTATTTGTGTAAAAATATTGAAAATTTAAACGAATACAAAGATAATTCGTTTCTTGACATAACTTTTTGGGAATTTTAACATTCCACAGTCTGAAAATGAGAATTGGTAATTAGTAACCTGTCTGGGGAAAAGTTATTTACTTTTGTCAGTAACGTATTATTCTGAAATGTGCCTATCTGAAAAAAAATCTAATAATGCTTATCTTTTTTCAAGACCCTGCACTTTTCTATGGAATGTGGCCATCGGTTAAATTCTTTGGAATTTTAGTATTTTGTAGTATTCGATCACCTTTTGGAAGGTGTCCTTTGACTCAACACGATTCTATGGCTAGTTTTCCAGATATGGGGTGTTGAAGTTTAAAGTGGCAATTTCTTTTTCATTATTTTGTACGCTATTAGAAGATTCAATAACTTTTTTTCTGGCAGTCACTATTCATTCAATCGCAAACAGTATTCTGATGCTTGAATGAGACCTATTTTTCAATTATCTACAGGGTAATCCTCAAAGTAAAATAA
Organism: Chrysolina americana; assembly: GCA_958502065.1. Classification (NCBI taxonomy): domain Eukaryota; kingdom Metazoa; phylum Arthropoda; class Insecta; order Coleoptera; family Chrysomelidae; genus Chrysolina; species Chrysolina americana. The sequence goes on along the minus strand of OY293421.1, from coordinate 15,451,464 downwards.
GCCTAATCGATTACCAATACTTTTTAGGACATCGATAATATTTTTCAGTGAAACATGTAACAGAATATGATGAACTGACCTTTATCTAGACTAATTCATAACCTGTAATCTCATACTGGGCGAATAATTTTTTTTTTACCATAAATGACTCAGTATTTTTGAGTCGTACTGTATATTTCGAAATGTGTACGATTTCTGCAGGAAATCAATTCTGAATATATATTAATCTAGATAAATCCACCGGGTGATTCTAAACATATAGGTAAAATAAAATAAAAAAATACGATTTTTTTAATTGAAATCACCCCCATATTTCAGAATTTCATCGGATATATTCTTTGACTTTACATCAGTTTTTCGAGTGATGATATTTTAATCGACATCATCCATTTCATTTACCTTCAATGGCTACTTTTTGAGTTATCAGTTGCCAAATTTACCACGTACATGGGTTGTGACTACAAAACGTACCAGAAAACTCTCATATCGAACATAGGAAAACAAGTTGCTAGAAATTGGAAAAAATATACATAATTAAACATATATGAACTGGAAAATCGAAATATAAATATTTGTCAGTCGATTTCATCCTCCAATAAACATGTCAGGAACTATTGAGTTGGCCAGAGAAATACTGGGAAAATCACAGCAGATAAATATAGTTCAAGCCCGTGTTGAAGTTGACAATCATCTTCATTTTATTCTTGGCTGGTGGATTCTTCTGAATCATCTACATGTCCCTCACTTGAGATTACAACAATTGAAATACCTGACAGGAAATTTATCATGTTCTTTTATCAGCGGCATATATTCGAGATAAGGTACAGAGGAGAGAATTGAATATATATTGGAATTTAATGAATTGAATGAATAACTCAATTTTTAAGGATTCAGAATAAATTCAAGATTTAGGAATAAAACTAAATATTTTTTTGTGGGTAGTATTTAACGATGAAGGAGATATCGAAGTACCTCCAGTAAGTGAGTATTACTGTACTTGTAAGTCCGGATCAAGACAGTTAGGCACTTGCGCCCATGTAGCAAGTGTTTTGTGGTTTCTTGGATATGCAAGGCATGAACGAAATATTCGATATCCATCAACGACATCGTTATTTTGTCTTGTTGATACTGATAATCTATTTTCAACAGAAAATTTTGTCCATGTACCTGAAATAGTCGACCACAAGAAAGAAGATAGTTTTCAGTCCTTCGTAGGAGATTCATTTCAAATTGTGGAACATGTAATCGTACTAATTTCGAAGTATACAGTATGACTGAAAAATACTGAGCCATTTATTGTAAAAAAAATTGAATCGCCCATCAGTATGAGATTACAAGTCGTGAATTATTTTCGATGGAGATCAGTTCATCATATTCTGTTACATGTTTCACTGAAAAATATATCGATGGCCTAAAAAAAAATTGGTAATTGATTAGGATTATTTTACTTTGAAGATTACCCTATAAATAATTGAAAAATAGGTCTCATTCAAGCATCAGTATACTGTTTGGGATAAAATGAATGGAGACTGAAAGAAAAAAAAGTTATTGACTATTCTAATGGCGTACAAAATAAAGAAATAAAAATGGCCACCTTTAACTTCAACACCCCATATCTCGAAAATTAGTCATAGAATCCTGTTGAGTCAATGGACACTTTCGAGAAGTTGATCGAATACTACAACATACTAAAATTTCAAGAAATTAAACCAAAGACCATTTTTCATAAGAGAAGTGCGGGGTCCTTTGTTGACGTTTCGGAGGCTATTTATGTATCCGTTATTAAAACTCGCTAAAAACTCAATCTGCAATCTGGTTGGAGGAAATTTGATCAGCTTTGTAACGTATGTAAACGTATGTAAAACATTGCGTTACTTTATTGTTTATTAAATTTTATGTTGGAAACACATTTCATTGAGCTGTTCCAATTTATTCTATTGTTTTATGCGATTGGTTACACAGACGACAGACAGAGTGAGAGAGATCGACTTCCTTCCCTTGGACATGATCTTTCGGCCCTTTCTGAAGCGAGAATTCGAAGCAATGAGTTGTTTTCTCAGTTTTCCCTTCGGGAAATGTAAAATTTTCTACAATGAGAAAATGAAAGGTCGTATATCTTATTTTGACTGAAATAATTAAATTCCTACTGATTTACTAATCAAATCGATATACAAATCGATATTCTTTTGGCACGTTTCATCTGAAGTTTTAAAATTTATTTTTGCTACTTTCTAACATGAATGAAAAATGGCCGCATGTGCATGTGAAATCTCCTAATTTTGAGTAAATAACGTAAACCCAATTAATCATATTGTAACTTAATTAATTTTATCTGATTTACTGATCGAATCGATATACAAATCGATATTCTTTTGGCACGTTTTATTTGAACTGGAATTCACTTTTGGGACATTGTAAAATGGCCTTATGTGCGTCATTCATGATTCTTTTTGAAATCTCCAAATTTTGAGTAATATAAGAAATCATTATATAATATCATGTAACATTTTGTATTCGTACTCTCTTTTGACGAGTCGGTCCTGAGTACTGAAATGTCACAACTGAAATAAATTCTAACCTTTGAAAGTGATGACAAAATGAGATTGAGGAGATAATTTTCATTAATTCTATCAATCTTAAAGTTTTATGCTTTATGGTTTTCAGTGATACAAGGGTTTCCACAAGTTTTTCCTGAATGTTCAAGTTTTCAACCTGCTTAGAAGGCAAGAACAGTGAACTAGGATCTAAATTCCTGAACCTGGATAGTGATCTGTGAGAAGGACTCATGGGTGAGTAAATGCATGCTTGGAATACAATATCTTCTCTTCATGTGAATCAGAAGCTACACTCACTTAGTACTCTTTGAGCTCTTGGTTAGATCTTTTCTGCTTTCTACAACACTGCCCATGTTTCGATGTAAAGGACTAGCCAAAAGAAGTTCGGTATGATTTGATAACCATTCATTTTGATGACCTTTCATTTTCAGTAGTTTTGACACAAACAAATCTGCTTCCTTTGTGACATTATATGGAAGAATTCTATCAACTCTATTTTGCTTCCTCTCTCTGTTTCTCCTCATTCTGAAGAAACACCTTTCCTTTTACATTGTTGATAGGATAGATCAATTTTTTTATCATTATTTTGTTTGTCACTTCGTATGAACGTTGGAAATTGACCATTGATTAAAAGAATAAAAAACAATATCTTCATGAAAACTACTATTTTTCTTATGCTCGTTTGAGATTGACTTCTTCTCTAACATTGCTTGAGAAGTTACTAAATTTAAGTTTCATTGTAAATTTGTATTCTTTCTAAATTGAATATTTTAATCTCGTGCTAGGTTTCGACTTCTGAGGGCTGTCGTTCGTAGGGCGATGGCCAGTCTGATGAGAAATGTTTTGATATGGTGGGGTTGCAGTGGGAAGAAGTATGGATTTGTTCATTTAATTTTCTTATCAAGAAGCTATTTGATGGACTAAAGTCTCACAGCTTTTTATATAATATAGCTCGGTATGACAATATGTGTGTCCTCCCTACGTATCAGGCATACAAGCGAGAGAGTAATTAGTCACTCGTCTATTCAGCTTCAAAAGGTCTAAAATGAGGCACCGAAAGGAAAAACTACGTTGTAATTATATCTACGGATGAGTTCGGAAAATTAGAATTGATCTTCCTACAGGTAAGTCGATAGTTCTTTCAGTCACCCCGGTAACATAGTATTATATCCATTGTACAATTTTTACACGTGCGCTCCTGGGGCTTTCCTTTCACTGATGGCTAAGGATGGGTGCACAGGAGGGACGTGATTCATTCTCTTTTCTGGACACACTGCTTCCGTGTAATGCTTCGCTGATTTCATTTCTAGAAGGCCAAGAATATAAAAACCCTCGGAGAGGAATCTCAAACCATGGCGAGCGTTGCCATTCACGTTTAAAAATGAAGGAGCCTGTTTTATTTTCTCAGGGTTCTTTTATTCCCGAAAAAGTTCCACATGAACGTGATTCCAGCGAGAGTTTTTCGTTGACATTAGGGGATACATGAAGTGAATCATGAATTTTAAATAATTGGCGTAGTAAATGGGATTATACTCGATGTTGGACACCCTTCTTGAGTTATAAATTGGATCTTGAATATACAATATGCGTTGAAATTCCTTAACCCCCACGAAGGTATTTTCTGAACCATGAAACTTGAATTAATAAACTTTATGGATAGCTGAATGGCAAATTGAGGTAGCAGTTACTTCATAGTGACGTATCATATGAAAATCGCTGGGGGAAGACATTTTGAATATTGATTTTGGAAGGGATCTTACTCTGGATCGAATGTCACATGGTTAAAAGAGTGCTCCAAACATTTTTCAACGACTTCAATATGCTTTCAAATGCATGTTTTCCAAATTACCAGTAATGTTATTTAAACATTGAAAGCTAAAAAATTTATTCCCAAAATGATATTTGATTATAAAAATAATCCAGCCTTTCGCAGGAACAAAAGTTGAATATTCTGAAACCGTAGTGGAACTACAATTTGGAGATCATCTTGGCTTTGACACTGAAACTAAAAGTCAGTCTGAGTCAGTATGTAAGTGCAACTACATATAACACGAATAATAAATAACTTATCTATAGAAACACATCTCAATCCAGCTTATCTAGTTCACAAGCTCATATTGCAAACGAGGGATACACAAAATTGTAGTGTTGACCTGGTCTACAAAGAATTTTTGAATATTTTACAATAATTGCGGGATTCAAGGTGGTACCCGAAGTCCGGGCACCCCAACGCTACTCTCAGCTCCACGCGGTGAATCCTAGGCAACGGCATGACTAGTCATGACGGCTAACGAGAGTGAAGCGGACTTCAGGGATGGCTGAGGCGCTGCAGCTAACGGTCTGCAGCCCCCCGTGCGATTGGGTTCTTCGAGACTGGTATCCAGTGAAAAAAACTAGAAATAGCACACCTAGGCCGGTGAGTAGTACAAAGGCCCACCCTTGCCTAGCCAGCGTAGGGGGCTGCCTCTTCACCCACCGAAGAATCTCGGACTGTATATTAGTGCCAGGTGGCGCCCTGATGTACAGTTCGGGGAGTCTCGCTAGCGGCCTCCATACCATTCGACCGAGAACCAGCCCTACCAGGTCTTTCGCAGAGAGACGGATCAAAGGAACTCACTACTCCCTTGAAAACACCAACGTACTACACACCCTTATCTACAAAACATATGGAAGAAGAAACAAGCAAAGATACTGTTAACGTTCTGATATATGTGGAAGCAGAGCTCTCTGGCTCTGAAACCAGAGGAGAAGAACTCTTCAGATCATTCGACGGATAGCTCTGCAGTTGAGATCCGCCGGAAGGAGAGGAAGAAGGCCCAGAAGAAAGGGTAGGAGGCAAGAAGAAGGAAGATAAGAAGACGAGGTTGAGTCAAACGGAAGGTCTTAATATACCATCCTAGACCACATCACAGACCAAATCCGAAGCACCCGGACCAGGAAGTCCCAATAGGGATTCCCAGGCCCAGCGTCGCGGACCAGAGAATTGGTCCAAAAAGAGAAGGGAACCTGAAGCCAGGATAATTGGGAGGCAGAAAAAGGTTCTTGCAAGGCCTACAATCGTGCTTCCGACTGCGCCCAGGGCGGCGAGGGGCATCGGCACAAAGGGGGCCCCTTGAGGTGACTTCGGTTTCTGGACGCACCGGGCCATCCCGGCGCTAGCACGGTGGCACGAAAAAGAGGCTTTGGGAGAAAGAGACTCCTTCAGATCAGCCAAGAGGAGCAAAGTAGGTGGGAGGTCTTGGCCTGCTGGCCAGAAGGCGAACGTCCCACCTCTACTCAAGGGAGGGGCAGCAGACGCAGGCCAGGGGTCGGAGAACCAAAATACCGAATGACCTCTAACAATGAGGTAGTCATCAGAAGCGACAGGGAGGACGGTACCGTCCTCCCAGAAGAAAGCGAAGCCATCAGGAGCAACCTGATAAAGCAGAAGCTCCGTACAAGGGAGGGCCATGAAGGGGTACCCCGAGGCCTGGAACTGCGCTTCAGAAACTTCGGCAAGTGCTTCCACCTCCCCACTTTCAAAGAACGGTTCTAGAGGCTCAGCACCCGCGTCAACCTTGAAAGGTACAATTCTTGGTCTCAGAAGCCGATCGTGAACGATTGTTGATAAAAATTGTTTTTAACAATCGTGGAACCAGGATGATTTCTAATAACCCTCCAAAACCAAACAGGCATCACATTCAGGATGGTGCCCTCAGCGACGCCCCGTGGCCGGTAAAGATCGACTTTTGGTTTAGAGGACAAAAAATGGACCTTCAAATGTTGGCGCGGGTGCTGAGCCTCCAGAACCGTTCTTTGAAAGTGGGAGGTGAAAGCACTTGGAAACGACAGGAGAGGCAGAAGGATGATTCCTAACCTTCATGGTTAGCCGAGATACCGCCCAAGCATTGGAGGAGCAGGGTATGACACTCTACTATGAGTTAGTTACCCTGACGGTACGCAGAGTGCCACCAGGGTATAAGCCAGGGCTCTCCAGGAAAAGCGGTGGATCCTCGAATGAGACAGGGAAGGGACCATCTACATTCAAATATAACGCAATAGCGATGGACAGTATAGATGCAACCGGGGAACTGAAAAGCATCCTAACTGGTAAGTCTGAAGTAGTTTAAATACAGGAACCATACGTTTACAATAAGAAAGTGAGGGGATTGAGCGGAAGCGGCTACCAGCTACTTGTGGGCAAGGCCGACGACAGGGAGGAAGTACGAAGGACGGCGATCCTGGCATCCAGAGACCTTGAAGTGGTCCATGTGCCGCAGCTGGGGACCAGGGACGCCACATTTGCCGTCTTAAAAATCAAGGTAAGAGGAACCAAACATAGGGTGATTGTGGGGAGCGTGTATCTACCATACGATGATGCGCACTCGCCTCCATCTAAGGAATTATTGAAAATAGTAGGGTATTTCAAAGATAATGGCGACGCCAACAAGCATAATGTGGGGAAGCACAGATGTCAATGCGCGTGGCGAAGCAATTCTTGAATATCTTGCGACGACCAGCTTGGATATATTGAATTGAGGAAAGGAAACAACGGAAGACATAGTAGGAGATATAACAAACTGGAGGGTATCGGAAGACATATCGATGACAGACCACCGAATGATAAGGTTCAATATCTACGCTGAAGTAGAGGATGTTCCCCAATGCCAAAACCCTAGAGCAACTGGGACACCTTCCTAGAAGGTCTCTCAGAGCTCAAAGGGTACCAGGCAGAGAATTTTTCTCGGAGAACCAACTCGGTCAGCAAGTAGGAAAACTAGTAAGCACAATGACCAAGGCATTTGCAGATGCATGTTTCTTGAGAATGGCCCCAAAACAACGGGTTTGGTGATGGAACCAGTCGTTGAAGGGCTTGAGGAAAATGACCAAAAAGGCTCACAACAAGGCCATCAAGGAGGGCAACGACGAAGTGTTGAAAACCTACAAAACCGCGAGAAAGAAGTTCAAAAAGGAGTTAAGATAAAGTAAAAGAGCTAGCTTGAGATCTTACTGTGGGGAAATCAACTTTCACACGGAATCCGCCAGACTCATGAGAATTCTGAACTAAGCAGATGGGCTGTTACGCCCAACGCCATAGCCTGGGCGGTGAACGACTTCAACCCATATAAGGCAGCAGGACCCTACGGAATTTTTCCGGCAATGCTATAAAGGGGCCTTCAACTTCTTACTTCAATCTTGGGGAGGATATTCCGGGCCAGCAAAGCGCTGGGGTACGTTTCAAAGGCTTGGAAGTCAGTGATAGTAGTGTTCATCCCCAAGGCGGGAAAAAGAGACTACATAATAGCAAAGTCCTTCAGACCCATCAGTCTAACACCGTTTCTGCTTAGAACGCTGGAAATAGTGGTAAACAGGTTCTTGTTGGAGGGGTTCCTACGATTTACGCCAGTTATTCGATAACTTAGGTGGCTATAGAAATGCGCATGGTAGCATGTTTTCAAAGTATCAATATCATCTATGGAAACAATCAAGTATCAATAGGTTTTTCAGGTTGCGTATTACAAACATGGCACTGGTGAGCATTTTGATCGTAGAGTCTATGTGTGCAGACCAATTTAATTGATCATCTAAAATAATTCCAAGTAGCTTCACATTGTTACCAGTACTTTGTGTTAAGTCAAAACTGAATATTATGTTTTGATTTTTATTTTCATTCAGTTTCAAATTGTTTATTAATGCTATTTGAAATATCAGTTTTTAAATCAGTCAAATTTATAGAATTGTTTATTACTGATGTATGATCCGCAAAACAGGTACATTTTGTAGGATATGAATAATGAAATAGGTCATTCAAATAGATTCAAAAAAATTTAAGGCCAAATATTGAACCTTGGGAACTCCGTGTTCAATAATATTGTAATCTGAAGGGGTAATGTTGAAATAGACAGACTGTTTTCTATCTGATAGATAGGATTGAAATAGGCTTATTATGTCACATTTACTAAGCTTTTCTAGTAAAAGATTGTATAGGACACAATCAAAGGCTTTCGAAAGGTCGCATATTGTTACAGACATCACTCGTCCCTCCTCCCGACCGCCAACTATGTCCCCCACAATCTTTCGAATGGCTTGTGTGATACTACATTTTTTCCTGAAGCCGTACTGATTACAGAGTAATATTTCATTGAAAGGATATTATGAGTTTCAAAAAGGTAACGTTAGGAGTGTACTTCGATGTGAAATGCGCGTTGGACAAGGCAAAAACAGCGACCATACAGGCAACACTTTTGACCAGAGATGGTTGATGGTTAGTTGGGTTGTATCGTCGCTAACAAGAAGGGAAGTCGACCTCAGACTGAATGCCGAAGTGGGAGGTGTCTGCCCTCAGGGAAGCTGCCTCTCTCCCCATCTGTGGTGCTTAGTCATGGACGAATTCTTGAGCAAATTCACAGATGAAGGTTTCGAGGCACAAACATACGCAGACGACGAAGTTGTCCTAGTCAGCGGACGATTCATCGGAGTCGTCTGTGACCGCATGCAGGCAGCCTGCAAAATAATCTAAAGATGGTGCGGTGAAGCAGGACCCTTAGTAAACCGACATAAATAGAGATGATTCTGTTCACCAAACGAAGGACAAAAAACAGGTTCTCGCCACCTACCAAGGGTGGCAAAGAGCTATCTATTAGTCCAGCAGATCAAATACCTAGGGATGGTCCTGCAATGGAATAGAGAATTTGCTCTCACTATTCCAAGCAGAGAACAGTGGAAAGATAATACAGTGGAGTTTCGCACAGGAAGCCTAATATGTTATACGGATGGTTCGCGTCTGACTGACAAACAGGCTTCGGGAGCAGGCATCTACCTGGAAGGAAGAGACATACGAGAAAACCATGCTTTGGGTAGGCACACAACAGTTTTTAGAACTGAAGTGTTTGCCATCATAACTGACGCTATGAGACAAGGGGTGAAAGAAGGGCCCGACAGAGAATTTATATCTGTTCCAATAGTCAGGCAGCACTCAGAGCCAGCTGTCATCCTAAACCAAGTTCAGCACTTGTACAGGAATGCCGAGATGCTCTCGAGAAACTAGCTGGAACAAAGGAAGTTTATCTGGCATGGGTTTCGGGTCACAGAGGGGTGCGCGGAAACAAGGTGGCAGAAAAACTTGCCAGATCCAGTTCCGCAACGCCGTTCTGTGGGTTGGAGCCTGTACTAGGAATCGCAAGAGGTCAAACCCCTTCAGCTCTTGCAAACTTTGGAGGTATAATAGCGGCTGCAGACAGTGGAAGGGCGGCATATGGTTCCTAGGCAGAAACCGCCAAGAACTACGCCTCCTTATAGGAATACTAACAGGGCAGGGCATAACAAATTAGGCAGACACCTATCACTAATTGGCATAGAAGACAGTATCACTTCCTCGGCGAGTGGAAGGCGTACGGGAGGCTGAGAATTGAAATCTTTGGAGCTGAAAAACACCAACAAGAGGAACTGACCTTCCCTTCATCAGAAGGTCACGAAGGTTCGAGAAGGAAGCCTAGAAGGAAGAATGCAGATTTGTGGCAGACTGGGGATGGCAAAAAGGGTCCATGTGGGCCTACTTGTCTGGCTACGATAGCGGTCTCCCCCCAAATTACGTAATTGCGTTTATTCAACATGTCGTCTTGTTTAAAAAAGCCAGAAATAATGTGAACTGAAATTTCTGAGTTAATTCTGATCTTGTACAGATGGGTAATGACATAAAAGATTCCTTCTGGTTAAATAGTCAGTCTTCAAATCTTGATGACCACTTTAACTATAACACTGCAAAGAAAAATTATATAACCAAAAGTAACAATACAAAGAAGACATTCTATCAAAAATTCTTGAAAATAAAGATGTTATAGAAAAAATATGGTTGGCGTATTGTAGAACAAAAAATCGAGAAAAAAGATAGTGTAGACGTAAAAAGTATAGAGCTGAATAAAAATATTATTGAATGTAGGATATCGAAGGAATAAATATATCATCAGTTAAATACGTTAAATATGGTTACGAGATTGTTAAAAATTCCCCTATCTACGCCGCTGAGAGATCCATAAAATCAAATCGCATACAAATGTGTTGACGAAGCGCCACAGGTATTTAGGTAATCGAGCAGTTCTAAAAATTGATTATTTGGACGGCATTCTGTCCCGAGTATTCTAGGAAATTTCGCGATTGATCCAGTCGGCACAAATGGACTATATAAAGAGATTTCACTGGGATTAAGATGAAGAAGATTATGAAGAAGTGATAAGCAGTTTTTGAAGAAGTATAGTGTTTTGAATATTTAGCTAGTTATATTGTTGTATAGATAGATCTAAGTGTTTTATTAGTCAGTGAAGTAGTTGTATGTTTTTAGTGATGTTAGAAAATAAACAGTTTAGTAGTGTGCTCGGCATTATTATTTGGCAAAACGTAACAGTGGTGTCAGAAGCGGGATATTAGTGAAAAACAGAAACTATTTATAAACTATTTATGGTGAATACGAGGAGTACATCGAACGATAAGATGAAGGACATTGTGAAATTTATCCAAAATCAATATGCGGATTTGGAAAGAAGGCGCCAGGAGGAAAAACAAGAAGAGAAAAAGCTGCGCCAGGAGGAAAAACAAGAACAAGAAAATGAAATACAAATGAATTAACATGTCGGTTGGAGAAAATTCTCAAGGAACAGAGAAAAGAGCAAGAAAATGAAAAACAAAAAGAAGAAACACGTCGGTTGGAGGAAAATAAAGAACGAGAAGAGGAACTCCAGAAAATTCACGGAGAACAGAAAAAAGAGCGAGAAAAAGAAAAACAAGATCGAGAAGAATCACTCCAGAAAATTCTCAAAGAACAGAGAAAAGAGCGAGAAGATGAAAAACAAGAACGAGAAAAAGAAAAACAAGAATGAGAAGAAGCACTCCAGAAAATTCTCGAACAACAAAAGAATGAATTGGAACGAATAGAAGAACAAAGGAACACAGACTTCCAGAAGGTTCTAGAACATCAAGACAAGTTCTTTCAACACGTTCTACAGAAAACCGAAGTACGAATGGAGGAACTGAAAGGAAAAATAGAAGAAGACGTCAAGAAAATCGACGATGAGCTTAATAAGAAAGTAAATACAGTGCGAGAGGAGGTGAAAGGACTCATCGAAAACCAGATAGCTCTCCTCAAGAACCAAGATCGTCGAGACAGGGTTGCCGCATCAGGAATATCCGTAAAACCACCGACATTTGATGAACAGTCGTCTTGGTCAATGTATCGTCGATAATTTGAAGCTGCAGCAGTGGCTAATGGATAGAGCGAAGAAGAAAAAGCTACGGCCCTTGAGAGGGTCAGCTTTGGGTAAGTTGCAGACGATACCCATCGAACAGCAAAATAAATATAAAGACCTGATTACTGCATTAGAGTTGCGGTATGGCGATCAACATCGAGAACAACTATATCGGGCTCAAATGAAAACGCGCACTCAAAAATAAGGTGAGAGTTTGCAAGAATTTGAAGCGGATGTGAAATGCCTAATTCAGCTGGCTTACCCAGAAGCACCGGGAGAATTCAAGGAACAGATAGCGGTGCAGTTATTTATAGATGGACTTAGAGACACCGAAATCCAGAGGACTCTGCGATTGACACACTTTAAGAGGAGTAGCGATGCCTTGGTACGTTCTTTAGAAGTGGAGGTAGCCTTCAACACCTCTAGGCCGAAAGTACGAGCGGTATCGATAGAAAACCCCGAACAACGATCAAGCGCAGCTACTAGTTCTTTCGAGAGGGTTCTGGAAGAGATTAAATCTTTGATAAGCGGAATGAGCACCCAGAATAACAGGGCGTGCTATAGATGTAGGAAATTGGACCATCTTATTAGAGACTGCAGGGTAAGAATGCCACCACGTTCGCAATAACCTATGAGGACAAGATCTTCCAGCGAGTCCTCAGGTGGGCGGCAGGAAAACTAGAATTAGCCAGCATATTGGGGCGCATGCTGTCTAGCAATAATGGAGCCCCCAGAGTCATCCTCATTAATAGGCTAAGAAGAACAACCGATAGCCTTACCATTTCAGGAAAATTGAACGAAATAGACGTCATATGCACCATAGACACAAATGGACTATATAAAGAGATTTCACTGGGATTAAGATGAAGATCATGAAGAAGTGATAAGCAGTTTTTGAAGAAGTATAGAAGTGTTTGAAATATTTAGCTGTTTATATTGTTGTTTAGATAAATCAAAGTGTTTTATTAGTCAGTGAAGTAGTTGTATGTTTTTAGTGATGTTAGAAAATAAAAGGTTTAGTAGTGTGCTCGGCATTACTATTTAGCAAAAATGTAACAATATTATTGAGAACAAATATGAAATCAACAATGCTTTTGTCAATTATTTTTCAACAATGTGAAACATATAATAATTGTGCACTTCAATAACACGACCTTTCATTTATATACATCATCGTATGTATAGATACAATACTTTCTATTTCAATCCCATTATACCAGAAGATGCATTCGATGCTCTAAACTCTATGAAAAATGTAAACTGTAAAAGTGTTGACTGTCTTTCAACAAAGGTGATCAAATGTTTAGGTCCCCATATATCTGATATTATAGCGAACATAATCAACTCTTCAGTTGAAAAGGGTCCATTTCCGTCTAACCTCAATGTAGGAGTTGTGAGTCCAATTTTTGAGTAAGGCAATCAGTTATTTCTTGATAATCAATTTTCGACCTATAACCTATAAGTGTAATGTGTGATATAATCGAAAAATGTATTTGTAAGCAAATGATTTCCTTTCTTTTGGAGTACAAGGTCATAAGAGAACCTCAAAATGGCTTTCTGTCGTAAAAATCAATGAAGAGTGCATCTATTTCGCTTTTCAACTATATTCATACAAGATAAATATACTAAAATAATCCATCGGAGGCGATCCATTACATAGAGTGGAGGTGAGATACAACTGGTTAGGTAGAAAACTTTCAGTCAACTCCACCAAAAATCAATCTTAAATTTAATAGGTTTAAGATGTATTAGGAAAACTTGCATCAGCTCAGACATGATTCGAAGAATTAATCCTTCATCATCAGTAATAAGGTTTGGTAACATCGAGATCCACAGAAAAGTCAAATGTTACAATAGGAAGTAAAATAATAATAATATATAACATACCGGTGTGTAGTGGAAAAAAAATATTAACATGTTATAAAAATTAGAAAGGAGGGTTAAAGTTTATGATATTATGTCCTAGTCCTCAGTACGGCTGGAACGGTGGTCCACAGCAAGTGCGGGGTCCACCTATGTGGCCATGATTGGGCCACCAGAATAATCTAAATATTTAGTGAAGAGTTGTGACCATGCACGTGTCTAAATCAAAGTAACAGGTAATGAGGTGAAGTTTGACATCAGTCTTATGAAACCATGAAACGCACAATTCAAGGTGACATAAATATGGCCGTTCCATGCATACATGAAACAATAATTGAATCAATAAGACTATCGACGTTATAGAAAAATTACATTGGTTATTTTATCTTTATGAATGTATCGTAGATGTAACGAAGTTTTTCAGTATTATTCTGACTCCTCTGTATATATTATCTCGAAAAGTGTTTATGAAGCTATCACAAAGTATCATATTATGATAACAACTTCGACAAAACTATTAACAGTGAGACATGGTAATAAAAATAGATATATTACCATAGCACTGAAAAATATAAAAAAGTGCGATCTTGCCAGGATTCGAACCTGGAATCTTCTGATCCGTAGTCAGACGCGTTATCCGTTGCGCCACAGGACCTGTGAAGAATTGATTCGAAATGCCCGATTATAAACCGTGAGATTAATCAATAACTATAAATAACTTCATCAAATCATAAAAGTGTTTATTCACTGTTAAACTATGAAAGTTATTTCACTAGAATTTCGGCAAACAATACAGGGCAATTGTTTTTCCCACCTCTATTGGATTACAGCAGGGATACCCCGGATATTGTGGTTCAAGCGATAATTTTATATACAGGGTGTTTCTTTCCTACGGTTCCTAAGTGCAGACGTTACATCATTTTAAGAAGAAAAGTTCCGATGAAGATAAGTCAGTGGCGTACTTTTTTTTTAGAATATTCCCAGACGGCACCCAATATTCCTGGAATATGCCTACAACATCCTATTTTCCAATATTGCAATATTCCTGGAATATTCCATGAATATTTATTTGATCTTATACACATTGAGAATATTCCTGGAATATATTTCCACTCATATCCATAAAACATTCAAAAGGCATGTCAATTTGGAGGGACGTTTTGTTAGAAAAATGTCAAAAGTTTCTCGAATATGTATTTAATGAAAACTGAAAAACCACATGCATTTATAAAAACTTTTCAAGTTTCGTAGCCAAAATTAAGCATTCAATTGGTCAGTTTACGAAGTAGTACGTTTGAAGTTTTAAGCGGAATTGCAACCAATCAAATGTTTTGGTTATCTACGCTCGACGCCGGAGACTGACAAATCACATGCTGATTGGCACTGCGATCAGTTTATGGATATTTGACATTGTCAGCTGTCAGCTGTAATTGTCATTTGTCAATCGTCAAACGTATCAAAAATATATTCAACAGTTTAACGATTTAAAGCGAATTGAATAAAAGATAAAAAGATTATTAGTAATTATAGCTTGATTGAATGGTGAATTACTGCTCTGTATTTATGCGCTATGAAAGCTTGTTTAGATAATGTTTTTAGTGAAAGTGAAAGCCCTCGTATGGTTGGAAGTATTGTGCTGTTGTTATTACATATTCCAGAAAAAGTTGCCTGAAAATATCCGTAGTTGAAATCACCAACGACTCCTGATAAGATAATTCGGAATTTAACTCATTCTCCGAATCTCTTTATCAAAAGTTCCAAAATCTTTTCTGTTTTTAGTTTTAATTCGTTAGTATAAAAAATTATATTTATATTTTGCCAGGTAATAATTTGCAATTAGCCAGCTCGTCTCAGTTTGTAACAGTATCAGTGGTCCAAGAAAGAGTGAACAGTAACTTGGATCTGTCGAACTCGAGTACTCCAGAATCTATTTCACCGCAGCAAAACAAAAATGTTTTCTCTGTGAAAGTAAGTAGATCTCTAAAAAGTATATTCATGCATTTTTTTTCATTGAACTTTCCTTTGTTTTTAGAGATTGTACTGAAAGTCCTATGTGACTTCTGAATATTTTTAAAGGAAGGGCTACAGAAAAAGCATAAATGATAACGACTATAAGAAATTCTAAGAAATAAAAAAAATATCTAAATAATCCAAAATCAGTAGATATCGATATCCCAGCAGGGTCTTACATAATAGAGTTGATGGAGTTGGATGGAAAACTTACTGACAAAAACATAGTATCTTTTACTTCCTTCACTTGAGTGCTTGTTGTTAAATTGTTGTTATTAGTGCACTATAAATGAAAATAATGATAATTTTTATTTATAGATGACAAAGCTTCTTCATGTTGTATGCATCAGTGTATTAGGAGATGTATGCATCAGTTAGTTGATGATGCGCTAGTTGATGCGCTTTTGTGGTGAATGGCAACATGGCAACCGATGAATCAGTTTATCGCGAGCTAGACAAACTTAAAAAAAGTGAATTAATTGAAATAATTGTGAAGAACAAATTTCCAAAAGACTTTAAACTGAGTGATAGTGTTCGAAAATTAATCGTGAATAATGTTAACCGCGAAACTATCGACTCTTTTAATGCACCACATGTACAAAATCGAAGTGACATTGATGGGTCAAGTATGGAAACAACATTGAAATGTGACCTAAAATGTGTAAGTACTGAACTCGATTGCTACAAAAAACTGAACAGTGAACTCACAAAGGCACTAGTTGACAAAGATTTAATAATCAAATTGTTAAGTGATGATAAACAACAAACAAAACAAAAGTGCCTAAACTCTACAAATAGCAATGTTGCCACGTCTTCGTTTTCGTCTTCGTTTTCACCTGATTTATCAAAGAAATCAAAAATTGATAAGAATGACAATAAAAAACTTGACAAGTCTGATAATAGATCTACTGATCATTCGAATGGTATGACTGATGGGAAAAATCATCGAAATAATGTAATAACAAAGGATCAAGTGAGTACTGCAATTGGTGCCGCCAAAAAAACTGT
This sequence comes from Chrysolina americana, assembly GCA_958502065.1. NCBI lineage: Eukaryota > Metazoa > Arthropoda > Insecta > Coleoptera > Chrysomelidae > Chrysolina > Chrysolina americana. The sequence continues at coordinate 15,434,810 of OY293421.1, read as the reverse complement.
GTTAGACCCTTTGATTAACCAGCCATCAACCTCCACTTCACCAACTGGTGATGACTGGAAGATGGTTTCAACTAGGAGACGGAAGCCACAAACTGTGTTTGGTACAAACAACTTACATACCGGGGCACTGAAAGGAGTACCGAAAGCTGCTGTGCTACATGTATATAGAGTAACGCCCGGGACAACTGCTGATACATTGAAAAACTTTGTAGAACCACACTTTCCCGAAGTAATATGTGAAACAATAAATTCCAAATATCCCGACAAATATGCTTCTTTTAAAGTAACCATACATGAGAAGAACTTTAGGCATGCCATGGATCCAACTATTTGGCCTGAAGACGCGTATGTTCAGCGTTTTTTCTTCAAGAAGAAAGAAGAAAAATTGACACCTTGATCTTCGATCCGAAATTATTGAGTCTTAATATTCAGTGCCTGAATAGCGATAAAGTAAACGATCTAATGACTGATATCTCTAATTTCAAAAATCTTTATTTTTTATGTCTGAACGAAACTTGGATGAATGATGCAGCTATAAATTATTCTAACTTTGACGAATACTCTATTGCAAGTAGCTACTCTAGAACATCTTGTAAAGGTGGTGGTGTAGGAATATGGGCAAAAAAGTTTCTTCATGTAAATGAAATTGATATAAAGAAATTTTGTATAGACAAACACATTGAGGCTTGTGCTGTATCTTGCAAATTCGAACATATAAAACTTGTTATTTTGAATATTTATCGGTCCCCTTCTGGAGACGTAAAAATATTTTTTGAAGTCTTGAATGATATTCTGGAGCACATCTTCGTACCAGGAATCCACGTTGTGGTTTGTGGTGATTTCAATCTTGACAGCCGCAACCGTTCCTCAAAGTTTGACCAGCTCAACAATATTTTTTTGGGCTATGGTTTGAATCACAAAGGGGGCTGGCCGACTCGCGTAGCGGGGTCCACAGTAACAGAAATCGATCATATTTTTACTACTGTTAATGACGGTTTGATCTGTGTACGTGACAATTCTGTTTCAGATCACAGAACTATACTTTATGAATTTGATATCGCCTTGAACATCCCCAATTTGTCTTTTCAAAAGAGATGTTACTCCGACTATGCCATCAATAATTTTGCGAATGCACTCAATAATGAAAATTGGATAAATATCTATCAGTGTAAAGATGTGACTGCGGCGTTTACACTATTTTGCGACACTTTTTTCTATCATTTTGACATATATTTTCCTTTACATTTAAAACGCTCACATGAAAATAACAAAACTTGGGTGAATAAGGACGTACGCGATTCAAGTTCCAAATTAAAAGACTATCATAATTTGGCAAGATTATTTCCAGAATTAAGATCTTCGTATCTTGATGCTAAAAAAGAACATGCAAAACTATTATTGGAAACAAAAAAAAGATATTATCAAACAAAAATTTTCAATTCAAATAATATAAATAAGGCTTGCTGGTCTGTAGTTTCCGAACTTTCTAACAAAAACAGCAAAAATCAAAATATACTCCTGAAAGTTGAAAATAACATAATAGAGGATCCATTAATTATCAGTAATATGTTCAACGATTATTTTCAACAAGCACCTATTAAAATTCTGAGCAAAATAAATAAAACAAATACCAATAAAAACAAAATTGGACTTAATCATAAACTTAGAAGCAAACAACTTCTACTTTGCCCTTACATAGAAGAAGAATTGTATAATATTCTTGTGAGAAAACTTAAAAATACCCCCTCTTTTGGTGCGGATGAAATTCCCAATTTTCTAGTCACCAAAATTCTTTTGTGTATTATCAGGCCTATCACCTATTTAGTTAATTTGTCATTTTGCTATGGGACTTTTCCAGACAATCTAAAACTAGGAAAAATCATTCCGATACATAAAAAGGGGAACACACATAGTTTAGAGAACTATAGACCAGTAACAATACCTATGACTTTTTCAAAAATTTTGGAATATTCATATCTAGAGCGCCTACTTGAATACCTAAACGAATATGAAATAATTTCTAAAAATCAACATGGATTTCAAGAAAATAAAAGTACTATTACAGCCATCCACTCATTCTATGAGGATATAGTCAGACTGATCGACACGGGCGAGTGCCCTGTTGGGATCTTCTGCGATCTGAGCAGGGCGTTTGACTGTGTTGATCACAACATACTTATAAATAAATTAAGAGAAATTGGTGTGGAAGGTCCAGCACTCAACTGGATTAAAACATTTTTAAGTAACAGGAAGCAATTCGTAAGTATCAAGAATACGAATGAGGTGAATTTCCGTCAGAATATAAAATCTTCTTTACTTGATACAGCCATAGGCGTACCACAGGGATCAATACTGGGGCCAATATTATTCGTTTTATACACTAATGATATAGAGCACTCTTCTGATGATGTGTACTTTACTCTTTTTGCAGATGATACTTCTTTAATAATATCCCATAAATCTGATGAAACTCTTGAAAGTCAGTGCAATAATACACTTCTGAAAATAAACGATTGGTTTTCTGAAAATTCCCTTTACATGAATAACAAAAAGACTCAATATATCAGGTTCCGTAGCACTAATAAAGTATGTTCAGAATTGAACATCTGATACAACGAAAATGAATATTTATCTGAAGAGTCATCTGTTAAATTTTTGGGTTTAAATCTGGATAATGTTTTAAATTGGAAAATTCACTGTAATAACTTGAACCGTACCTTATCTTCCCATAATTTCCTCATGAAAAACCTGCGGGGAATTTTGAACACGCAGCAATTATTGATGGTGTATTATGGCCAAGTTGAATCGCGCTTACGATACGGTATTTGCTTCTGGGGATGGTCAACCAATTCTGCTGAGGTATTCATTGCTCAAAAGAGAATTATTAGAACAATTTTGAATATGCCACGTACAAATAGTTGTAGAAATGATTTTAAAGAATTAAAAGTATTAACACTTGCATGTTTATATATTTTCGAAATGTGTGTTTATGTCCATAATAACAAAATTTTTTTGAAAAATTCACAAATTCATGATTTCAACACTCGGTCAAAAGATAACCTACATCTACCTATTACTAAGAAGACTCTTACTTTCAAATCTCCCAACAATATGGGTCTTATGTTATATAACAAAATACCACCAAACATTAAATCTTGTTCCTCAACCAAAACTTTTAAAACAGAATTGAAACAATATCTATTGTCCAAGTCTTATTATTCTGTAGATGAATTTTTGTGATACTACATTTTGGTGGCACTTGTTTCTTGTTCCTGTTTTTGTTCTCATGCTATTCATGTCCTGATTGTGATATTAGATTAAGTTAGATTATAGGTTTATAATGTGACGATTCCTATACAATGTATTTTGTCAGAAGGGAATAATAAAGATTGATTGATTGATTGATTGATGTTTTAAGGCACCTTCAGCTAGGTAGGAGGAAATGGAAGGAAACAATTATTAAATCTAGACATGGCTACTTTGATAAAAGGTAAAAATATACCACGGAGATGACTTCAATTTGAATTAAAATTTACCTTTACTTAATTTATACTATGTAGTTTAACATATTCAAAAACGTTTGTCTCAATGTTGACCAACTGTTCTACAATATTTTATATTTTTCTGTATTTACATAATCTGCATTCCTATTTGTAATAAGAGAAAGTGTATTTAAAAATTAGACACTTGGTCATTACAATATTTGAATGTCAAATTCATTATCTATTCACTTACATAATTTTAAAGTAATCCCTCTTTATAAAATATCGCTTCTATTCAATATATACAAATATCAATCAACATGCTTAATTATCAAAATAAATATAATTCATCAATTTTTTTCGATAATATATTGTTAGTATTTTTAGGGGTATGTATGTATATCCCACTCACATAGCAATTTACTGAGGAGTCGAAGAAAAACATACTATTTTCCTGATCTAAGCCACTGAGAGATGCAATAGAACACTATAAGTAAATTATTGTTCAACTAGGCTTATTTTCTTATAATTGTTTTTTTAGGATTAAGAAAAACAAAGATCCTGAATAACTGAAAAGTGCAATGAGACCGATTTGAGTAATTTGTGTTAGTGTCAATGCAGAACGGAATTTTCAAAGGTCTTTATAATTGCCAAGAGATTGTATCAGAATACATATGTATGTTGTATTTATCGTTTTTGCAATGAATAATTTTTTCTGTATTCAATTATTTATTCTTACTCAAAATAATACTACATTGTACCTCATATTTGATATATAAACTAGACACCCTGGATATGTTTTGCATTCATCTTCAAGAAGCTTACAAAAATATATTTCGGGCATATTTTTATGGTACGAAAACATATATAGCATGTGCCATGAATGTGTTTTAGGATATTCCTGAAATATTTAATAATATTTATTGAATCCAAGTATTATATAATAGTTCAAACAGTATTGTGATACCCACAAGTGGATATAACTGGTATCAAGTTAACCTAAACTTAAGTTTAGAGAGCAGTAAAAATACAAGTTAAGTTTAGAGAGCAGCAAGAATACAATAATAAACAAACCAAAAGAAATAAAAATAAATTAAACAAAACAAGCATTAAATGGCATGAAAGATGGGCGACACTACTTGACGGAAGATCATAAAACTAATAATGAATTATGGTGGATTACGTAATCCAATCTTCCGCAAAAAAAACCTATACAATAGGTATGGTCGTCGGCAAGTATTCAACATAAAACAACTACTGCCCCCTACGACCATTGAATTATATCTGTTTAATACTTGGCAAAGTTTTCTACAAGAACCACTTTGCAATGCATTTCAAATATCAAAGCTGAAATTATTTTTCGACTTAATTGGGGGAACACCTCCGTACCGGTTTCATGGTCATTGCCAATCATCAGCGAAGGCTAGTTCGACCCAATTGAATCGAAAAATCCTTTCATCCTAATTGGAAATCCCTGAGACAAACACCGAAGTATGAATTCAGCGCCATTAATCTGGAACCCAGAGATGGCGCTGAATTCATACTTCGGTGTTTGTCTCAGGGATTTCCAATTAGGATGAAAGGATTTTTCGATTCAATTGGGTCGAACTAGCCTTCGCTGATGATTGGCAATGACCATGAAACCGGTACGGAGGTGTTCCCCCAATTAAGTCGAAAAATAATTTCAGCTTTGATATTTGAAATGCATTGCAAAGTGGTTCTTGTAGAAAACTTTGCCAAGTATTAAACAGATATAATTCAATGGTCGTAGGGGGCAGTAGTTGTTTTCTGTTGAATACTTGCCGACGACCATACCTATTGTATAGGTTTTTTTGCGGAAGATTGGATTACGTAATCCACCATAATTCATTATTAGTTTTATGATCTTCCGTCAAGTAGTGTCGCCCATCTTTCATGATGTTTCTGGATTCATATTGAAGTCGACGCGTAGTCGGAGTGCATTTTAATCTGAAACCCAGAGATGGCGCTGAATTCATACTTCGGTGTTTGTCTCAGGGATTTCCAATTAGGATGAAAGGATTTTTCGATTCAATTGGGTCGAACTAGCCTTCGCTGATGATTGGCAATGACCATGAATCCGGTACGGAGGTGTTCCCCCAATTAAATCGAAAAATAATTTCAGCTTTGATATTTGAAATGCATTGCAAAGTGGTTCTTGTAGAAAACTTTGCCAAGTATTAAACAGATATAATTCAATGGTCGTAGGGAGCAGTAGTTGTTTTCTGTTGAATACTTGCCGACGACCATACCTATTGTATAGGTTTTTTTGCGGAAGATTGGATTACGTAATCCACCATAATTCATTATAAGCATTAAAAAGGGTTATCTTGAGAAACCATTCCTATTAGGTATACGAATCCTGGGTTAATGTAATAATAGTAACCGAGATACACGGTTATCGTTTAACGACACCTAATTCTGTATGTGTAAAGTTTGAAAATTGAGCTTTGAGGCGTTTCCCAAAAATGTGAAGGGATTCTTGTTTTACAGTAGGAGGAAGATCGTTATAGATTATATGAATATGTTTTAAATATTCCTGCAACATGCTTTGGAAGTTATGGAATAGTCCTGGCATATGCCAGTATGCCAGTGGAAGATGTATGGAATATTCCTGGCATATGATTTATATGACCTTGAATATCCATGGAATATGCATAGCAAATGTTTTGGAGGATATAGCATATCCCTAGAATATGCCAATATTCCGATGGAATATGCCTAGGATATTCATGCAATATGATTGTGCCGTCTGGGATCTGGGATTACCAACTGAATCTCATTTTTGAAAATGTATAAAACATGTTCCTGCAGTTTCATAATCCCCAGAAAACGTGTGAAAATATTTAGGTTACCTGTAATCTCTACTAATGACACTTGAGTGAAGTTCTTGGGATTGAAAGTGGATACACACCTCAATTGGAAGACTCCTTGTGAGGACCTTGTTTCTTAACTCCATGCAGTTCAGGAATATCAGGGGACTATTAAACCTCGATTCAGAGGGTACCATAAACCTGAAATACCCCTTCCCACATAATTTTTGGAACAAGATAAAAAGGAATTTAAAAAAACAGTTAGCCCCAGGGACGATCTCTGACTAGGATCCGGATAACATTACTGTCGTGGAAGCAATGGCTACAAATCAATTAGGCTCAGGGGCAGGGCCTGTCGAGCAATCGATAGCAAACAAGGACGCTGAGAAAGTTACAGAGGGAATGGGAAATACTGACTTCCAAATAGAAACAAGCTTACTTGGGGCGCAGCGAAAGAGACTGGCCGGAGAAAATAAAATGGCAGTCGAAATATAGATGACTGAAAATTCTGGCGATTGCAAGAGAGCAGACCAGGGGCTAATACCAGGGGGAGTCAGACCTACAGGTGCAATTTTGGATGCGCTTTTCTAGACTCATTCGGAGAGCCGGATCGCTCTGCAATTTGACAGAACTTCATTTAGCGCAGGGTTCCTATTTTTTAACTGCTCCAAAAAAGAAAAGTGCCATGGCCCAGATGGGCTCTAGGGGCGGTAGTTGTGGTAAGGGCGCTGGGACAATTCTTGGTAGTCAACTTCGAGAGCCTCCCGGTGCGGCATAGTTTGCTGGTCTTCGTGCCTGGTGCGGCGAAAGGAGAACCAGAAAAGTTCAGAGTTTTAGAACCCGGACCTGAGAAAACAGGAATAATGGACGTTGCTGAGTAGAAATACTGAGAGGGAAGGACAACTCCTGGCCTTCTAAAAAGTTTTGGAATTCAGATCCTGGGTTCATTATTGAAAATATTAGTCGAAGTGGAACATTTATTTGTTTATGAATGATAGAATAATAAAACAAAAAGAGCAAACATAGTGGGTATTGTAATAGATAAGGACTTGCTTTGGTCATCAGCACAATTTATAAAAATATATATTTTGAGTATATTGGAAAGTTGACTAAATAAGTTGTGAGATTTAGAAATAAGAAATTAGTTCTCTATGTTTTTATGTATTTCTGTACGGAGTATACGTTTGACATAGAGTTTCAGATTTTTCTTGAATATTTTTGTATTTGTCTCACCCCTGAGGTCTATCGGTATTAAGCTAAAAAGCTTTGGGCTTAGGTATTGGTAATTTTTTCGACCTGCTACATTTTGCATCACTGATATTACAATAATAATTTTATGACGAGTACTATGTTTATATTGAACTGTGATTATATTAATTTAGAAGAGCTGTCTTGGTTCAAAAATCTCTGATTCTGTGTAGAGGAAGTCGCTAGGGTAGGTAATATCTTTCTGTAGAATACATCTCAGAAAACGCGTTTGTATAACCTCTTGGGAATGTAAATGGAATTTTGAGAACCCAACCTATTATGTCATAATTTAGATGTGATTCAACCATACTTTTGTATATCATTATTTTTTGTTCGTAATTGAGGATGCTGGTTATATTTATGAATCTATATAGAATACTTCTTAGTTTTTTCACCAAATCAGTTTTATGTTCATCCCATCAGAGGTGGCTATTCAGTATTATACCAAGGTACTAAAATTTTTTGACGTTTTTGATAACTATCATATCGGAGATAGTGATATGATACTCAGGAAGGCCTATGTCATAGGTAGTTACTGAATGGTTTGTTGAATGTTCTTCCAAAATTCATTGATAACAGCTTGTAATCAAACTATTTCTTTACTTGACTCAAATCCTGTTCTAAATTCAGTTTCACGTTAAACCAATCATCATCTTTGCATAACAAGACGGTGTCATGACCATAGCTAATAATTTCGGAGTAGGTATTCAAAAGAAAAAGATTGTTGAGATATATGTTGAATAAAAATGGTCCTAATACTACTATTTATATTAATAATCCAGGTAGTTTATTTATTATTTTTTTATAGTAGTGTCTGAACAATATGACATACTAACAGTATTCAAACGGATTGTTAATATCTTCAGGTATAGAAAAAAAGAATAGGGCTGATTCGTTGATATTAACCTTGATCGTGACCAATGATCATGATCGCTAGCATCCTTTTGATCCGGGGGGTGACAAACGAATGATTCCAGAGTTAGAGATAATGGAACGTACACGAGGTATGCAGTGATGTATATATTTCTGGAAGAATGATCATTGATTTCTGATTTCTGTTTTAAGGTGTTTTTCAAAAATTTCTTACAATATTTTCAGGTCGTTCGTTCGATGAAATAGCCGTAGAATATAGTTCAGTTATATACTACAGAACGCTAGATGGCACTATCTGCCACCATCAACACTGCCGAGTCAAAGAACACAATTGGAATTATACAAGATATCGTCAAAATGTACTAGGGTACTAGATCGTTGCAAATTGTTTTAGACAAGTTCTAGACTAGGAACGGCAGCATTGTATTGTTGGGACATTTCAAGCAAAGGGAGAGGATCCAAAAATTATCCATCATAAGAAAAACTTTGAGTTCTGATTCAACCACGACTTTTCAATTCCTGATAATTTTGTAGGTTCCTATATTTTCTACCATAAGTATTATGGCGAAGAATTTACATATTATTTATCCGACATTCTTTTTTTTGTTGTTGTTTAGGTAGTCATCATATTTTTTACTTTTTATGAAGTTGATTGTTGAATTCATATTTCATTTATAATCATGTATACTTGCAGACCTAATTACTTTCCGTTGAAGGGGCATTCAAATATATTTTCTTCAACGAGGGATATATCCTCAAATAAAATAATTTTTGTTTCTTGCTATCTTTATAATTCTTGAAAGAATTCTTGTAGAACATTTCGGTATATATGAATAAAACGAAATAACAAATATTCAAATATTTACAACTAACATATTTGAATTGAAAGAATATTCAGAAACCTTCCTTACCTTCCAAATATCGTTTGAGATATTTTTTGTTCATCATAGAGTTCGAAATAAATGAGAAAAATTCTATTTGTTTCTAACTTCATACTAGACTGATGATGGTGTACGTGAAATTTACAAAATGATAAAGCATTACTAGTTGAAATATTAGTATTTTGTTCATATATCATATCATATAACGATGCAAAAAATAATTCGAATTAGTATAATAATGGTTTAGTCATTTTACCAGCCTGTATACCAGGTGCCCATTTTTCGAGCTCCACCATGGGGATCTCAGTTATAAGAGGTATGACATCGGTTAAATTAGGGCAAAGTTGCGCGTTTCAACGATAAAAACTTATCTGAAAGAAAATTTAAAGCATTAATTTTAGTCTATTATTGAAAAAAAAATAATTCCGAGCGAAAACCAAAGTATCTAGACGTTTTGAACTAGGACATTGTTGAGGCACCTTTTTACAAGAAATCTGAATCTGTCATCTTTTTTTCCAAGGAGTTCGTGATGCCAGAGTTGGAACTCTCAACTTTGGTTTTTCTTATTTTTTTTATTACAAGTTCTTACATGAAGATCGAAATTGGGAAAACTTGTTTTTGCAAAGAGTGGTCTGGAAAGGACGCCAAGAATTTGTTTATTAAACTAAATTTTGACAGATTAATTGAATTTTGATCTTGAACGCCGTTCACATTTGCATCAAGCTTACCTACTTAAAAACCATGATTTCGAATCAGTTCCGACATGATAACCAAAAAGTTTAATCTTCTTTATAAAAGTTGCTCGAATACTCCACCTTCCACTTTTGAACACAATTTTACTCGTTTCCTCAGATTCTGCATAGCTCGCGTCTTCTAATCTTAGTCCTAATTGTGGTGATTATGGTTCTTCCCAGCTCATCAATATCGATGGGTAGGTTTTAAAAGCCAAATCTTTCATAGTTTTCCATAAATAATATCCAGCGGCGAAATATCAGCCGACCGCACTGGACAACGTATGCCTCCGTTGGTCGAAATCACCATACCAGGGAACACTTCAGACAAATACTCAGTAACTCTTCTATTGTTATGCGGCGGTGCGCCATCTTGCTGAAACCAGACGGTATTCTGTCGGTTGAAACGAATGTTGTTGACAACGTAGTCCATAAAGGTCTCAGAAAATTTAAATAACAATCGGAATTCAAACTTTTGTCATAAACGTAGGGGCCAATTATTGTGGCATCCAATGAACCGACCCATACATTGATGTCCACGTGGATTCCAATTCAATAATAATAATAATGGAAGAGCCGCGACAACTCGACGTAAAAATTCGCATAATGATATATCTTCATAGTAGCTTGCATTCTATATCTGCTGTTCCACGGTTATATTTCTCCCAGACAACGGGGTGGCTGTGGAATTTTGAATTTGGAGTGTCTACATAACAGAATTCTGAGTTCAGATCCCCTTCTCTGCGATCATGAATAAGTAGGGATTGGAGCATTCCTATTCAAGGCTGAATGTTCGTCCCAAACTCTGTCACCGAGTTGGAACCCGTTCAGCAAAAAGCCTACGTCAACGCTGCGGAGAGAGAGATGCTTCTACAGCTCCATAAATCCCTTCAGTGCACGGGTTGGGTCTCACAGACTAGAAAAAATACTTATTAACGTATTTCTTTGCTCGCGATGACGCGGCTGTCCCCACCTGTACCTTCTTGTTTGAACTTGATAAAGATATGTTCAACATAGTAGTCAGTGGAGTTCAGTGTTTTGAACTATTAGCAGTTTTGGCCTGAGGGACCCAACCCGTTCTCTCCTCTTGCAATTGTATTTTGTCCATAAAAATACAAACATAGCTGATCCCTACGAAATTGAATTGAGAAAACGAGATATTCGTGTCACAACTATAAAAAAACTCATTTATCTTTTCCTACCAAACATGTCCAAATTGTTCTGATAAATGGTTATTTATCGTTTTCATGTGACTTACATTAAATAATAATTTTTTTTGTATATTTATAAAAGAATTTATGCTTTTTTTGGCTTCAATAAAGGGCTAAACTTCTATGGAATATGAGCTGTTACATCTTGGCTTCTTGAATGAAGTATTTATCTGAAATGCTATTCGTTTATGTATTGGGTCTATTAGACCCAACCCGTTCCATCTTGTTTTATTCTTCCGACCCCGGCACTCAAGGGATAAGGATAAGCCAATGCATGGGATCTTCTTCAAGAACATTGAAGACCTTGGCTTATCCAGAATCCTGCCCTTCAGAAGTGGGCTGAAGTTGAAAATCGAGGGACTCATAATGGCCTGAAAGGATGGCGTCTTTAACACTCTCGTCCAACGTAGTCACGAGATGGGCATAGAGGTCCCTGACACTAGATACAGAGCATATGAGCGTAGGGGTACTTGGTGGAATTATGGACACACGCTGCTCTCGAAATTGAAATAAAAATTTGGTGAACGGGGTGGGATATTAAAATATGACATTAATTGTTATGTACAACTCAGAGTGCGCTGCTTATAGGATATAATTACTTATTTAAATTCGTCCTAACTTTTTGACAGTGAACTTTTGAGGTATTTTATAATTTTAATTTCAGCGAGAAAGATATATGTACTCGTTCAACCATTTCTGGGAAATTTGCAAATTTCTGCATTGATGCAGGTTATGGGGTCACTTAGGCGCCAGAAGAAGTCTTTCAGAACTTTATAAAAACTGAGAATGTGACGGATCTCGATGAAATAAGCAACTTCTCGTTCACAAAGAGTTTTCGAGAAATAATTCATTCTCAAGATACAAGAGATGTTGAAAAACAGATAATTTTTAATAATTCAACACTCCGTATTCTGAAGACAAATAATTTCTCTTGATGAAAATAAAAATACATATTTCAGCGAGATCTATCACACACTCAGTTTTTGGTCAAGTTCTGAGCAACTTCTCAAAAGCAGATGCTCCGGCATTGTTGAGCATGTGATCCTTCTTTGCATAGAAAAGGTGTAGGAATAAGATTCAAATTCACAAATCCCAAAAGTTTACGGTCGAAATAGTTAGGGAAAATTGAAATGAATAATGGTAGGCTACGCAGAGCCCTCTAAGTTCTACATGAAAATGAATACCAAATTCTGATTTCTCACATCAAAAAACCCTGTTCACCTAATTTGGTGCAAAAAATTAATTTTTTTGCAAAATTTATTTAAAATAATTGAAAATAAAAGTTCCTCTTCAGCACATGTATCTCCGAAACGAAACATTTGTGGACACATATTCTGTAGATACCTTCATACGAATTCTCAAACTTTTGTACATACGGCCAAATGATTTGTTAAATTTGGCTATAAACCGGGAGTATACATCATTTTTGCTTGGTAAAACACAAAATTTATAGGTTTTCAAACCTACAGAATCCAATACGATCCAATATCTCAATATTCATATTTTTTGTAGATACGTCACTTTTGCTAAGGACGGCGGTATTCATGAGATTTTTTTATCTTGGAATGATTCAAATATTTGCCGTTTTAAGTTTGTACAAGCACATAAACACCCTTTACTTTCATATTTCCATCGCATCGCTCTGGCGATATTCGAGTGTTGATGATAATTCCGAAAATCCCATTTTTCCTACAAGCGTGCGTGATTCACCCTATACCCGCACGCAATTCAGTAGTTTAAGAGGAGTCATTTTCCCGCACGCTTAAGTCACTTCAAGTGAGTTATTCCCGCACTAGTGCGGGTAAAATTTTTACCGAACATAAAAATTTGTTCAAGAATGCTACATAATTATTTTAATTCGCTTTTAGAAAAAATATTGATCCTAACTCATACGGAAAGGTAATCTCCCGCACTCGACTGCTTACCCGAACTCCGCTTTGCGTCGTTCGGGTAACGGCAGTGGCATGCGGGAAAGGTACTTTTTGTTATGATAATAACTACCTATTTCAATCAGTGTATAACTTATGTGTCTTTTTATTGTCTCGATTGTCTTATTTTCAGACCCCTTTAGATGAATTGAGGAGCTTTGGAAAGGAGTTATCCATACAACTTCCAGAAGTTCACAAATCACATTATAAATAATCCTCCCCTCTTTCTTTCCCTCAGTTCTCATAAACTGAAGAACCAAAAAAAAAATCCTGATAGCGATTGCAAACGTATTCAAAGGAAATGCTTCAAAAAATATGTGAGATGTAGGTACGCAAAAAAAGAAATTTTACCAGAAGAAAAAAGCGCGCCCAACGTGGGGCTCGAACCCACGACCCTGAGATTAAGAGTCTCATGCTCTACCGACTGAGCTAGCCGGGCTTGTATCACGAATGTTTTACATAACCATATGAAACTACTTTGTCGTCACACATTGAAGATGAAATTGAACAATTGAAATAGATATTAGTTTTAGTTTATCAAGAAAAGAAAATAACGCTTTTCCTACCGGAATGTTATTGATTTGAATGCTCGACGGGAAACGGAGGACATCGACGGGAAACGGAGGACAGTAATAAACAAGGAGAGAATATGCGTTTTCTTCCGAGTTGAATACACAGTACCTACCTACTTTAGTAGTCTAGTTCCTAAACTGTAGATAGTGACTCATCGGGTGTACGGTTCATAATTTATATGAAGCAGGTCAAAAAATAGAATAGAAATAAGCTAGGTACTTTGGCTTCAAATTAAGTTTTAATTTGCCACTTTCGTAAATTCCCTCCGCACTTTCAAATCCCGTAAAATACAGAAAATGTACGATGAGTCACTATATTAAATTTAAGAACTAGACTATAGGTACCTAGGTAGTTTCTTAACGTTTCTTCCTTTTCAGTTGTTGCCTCGTAAATTTCATGAGCGGGGAAACAGAGAAAAAAATCTCGAGATTAAATCTTCAACTTGTCAAAATAGCATACCAATTTAACATACATATATTTTGTTTATTTTTCATATTAAATTATTTATTGCGGATTTATTGTGAAGAACAAACAGTCACTTACCTACAACTGACACATAACTACTGCAATTTTTGTGAGAGATCGTTCCAGTTTCAAAATGGTGTCGAAATTCCGAATGGAGAATCAAATAAGGAAAAATCAGGTACCATTCATGAACATCATGAAAGACTGTCTTTCCTAAATCGTAAATTTTTCATAACAAGAATACCCAAATCTGCTAGAATTTGTGCATCTCCTTGTAAGTTAATTGAGAATTCATCATATCCAATTCCTATCAAGTTGGGAAAATCTCTTGAGTTAGTCATATAACTAAAGCGTTTTTATCACGTACCTACCGATAGCACAGCTGGTTAAGTAATTACTGGTACTTTTAAAGTAATTACAATTACTATTTCAAAAACGGGAAATATTTATAATTACAAAGTACTTGTTCAAAATAGGAACTAGTTACAGTTACAAAGTACATGTGATTCAAAAAGGAATTACTAATAACCTTTCGGATATAACAATATAACATTTAAAAATTTTTGAATCCCAGTATAAATATACCGGGAAATTGATTTCAATAGGTATTTTCAAGAAATCAAATTAAAAATTTCAATACTTGTGTAAGCTAAAATCAATATAAAGCAAAAAATAGAGTATTTTATAAAAAAAACTACTATATATGAAGGTAACTATTAATAATAAAACAAACATTCAAGACTTTATTCACTCGGAGCAAAAAAGTTACATAAAAATTTTAAAAACTTTTTTATCAAGAGCATCCCATACAAATCGGGCGTCATTAGTCTGGGGCAGTTTGATACGGGATGAAATAATTGATAGCTCACACCAAACATTATTTTTCTACATTTTGTGATCAGTTCTGGTTAAAAAATGTCTCATTCCTAGTTGTCGTTCAAAATATCATAACTTCAAAACTAGGTATGAACAAAAATGTTTTGTATAAAAATATCAATATTTTTTACTTTTGATCAAGCGTCAAGCATCACCTCATATTTTCTTAGATCGTAATGTTTATAGTAATATAAATGTAAAATACTTTGGTCTTGAAAATATAGAAATCTTATTTCTTACTATCATTATCTTGAGTTGAACAATTTCTTTCCTGATGCACTGCAAATGCATTGAAACAAATGAGGTGCGATTTCTAATTTAATGACGGGACTGTACGCAAGTTCATGCTGGAAATTTCTTAGTTTCAAACCACGTAATTGTACCTATAAAAATGTAATTTTAATTGGAATAGGTAATTGTAATTGAAAAGGTAATTGTAATTAGAATATATAATCACCATTTACAATTACTGCACAGAATTTGCTGCAATTACAATTCCAAATTACTTTATGAAAAAAAGTATTTAAATAAAATAATATAAATATATAATATAATATAAATATATTCCAACTTCGTTCGAATTTTTGTCTTGTTCCGTGCAGATGGCGCTGCGATCAACTTTGTTGTAGTTCGTAGTGTCATCCGTAGGGAAATATTAGTTAAACAGTTGATTATTATTCATTTGGCAGGGACAGGACAATTATAATGCTGTCCGACCTATATACCCTGTCACTGATGAGAGGATGAAGATGAATTGCTACCTGTGCCAAGCCAATATAATCAAAATATCTTCTGCATGAATCTTTGATTTGTTGAATGGAAGTTGTAAATATTTTTTGATTCCGGAATATGCATTGGTTCAACGGAAATTTACATCTGATATATTCAACAAATACCTATTAGGGAATATGATCAAACTTGTTCGCAATGAAATAGAACGGTCTCTTATTAAATATGTGAGATACGAAAATATTAATAATTGTTTAGTCCTGTTGCAAAACTAAGGTAAATAATGTTTTCAATGATTTATAGAAATTGCATGGTATCTAAATTATCATATACTACTAGTATATGGTGCAAAATTGTTTTACAGGAAGACGCCATTAAAAAATGACAACATTCTGCACGATGAAGATGACAAAAGATGTAAATACCGAAACAGTGCATTTGTGTTGATATTTCAACCATTTAATTCACACTACAAATCGGTACATGTTACTATACGAAAAATTTTCAAATCGATGAAGCTCAATTTCCTATATATTTTGATGTTTTTATGGAAAACGGCCGTTAACAAGAGGGGAGTTGAAAATATGTCCATATTATGCTATATATTCAACAATAAAATTTCATCCCCATCAAAAATTCCATCTTGGGTATCGCAAAGTATGTCTCAAAATACAGAAATAATAATATTACTAAAATGACTTCTTGTGAATTTAATAGTGATGATGACTGACATTTATATTTTCTTTGTCTCCCTTGATATCATTTCAAAATTGCTTTTTGTGAAATGAAAATGAAATCAAATGAAAAAAATTTTATTTTATGATGGCGTTCCTAGTTGTTTTTTCACTTCAGATCTTTCTCCATGAAATACTTATAAAAGCTTTTACAAAACTATCTTGTGTATAAGTACAATAATTTAATTGTTTTCAAGCCGCTAGAATGTTTATAAGATAGTTTCGTAGTGTTTGCGAAAGGCTTTATGAAATATCAATGAAGACGTAAGTATTTTATAAAATGGTGCCAATTTCATAGTTATAACTACCATATAAACGTATTTAAAACATTTCAGGGAGTAAGATTATTTTATAAAAAATTTGTCAAAAACATTCTCGCAGCTGTAATAAAATAACAAATTGCTAGCTGGGAGGGTGTATTCTTTTACATTGTTGATGCCTCTCTGGCACAATATAATCAAACCTCGTTCGAATTTTTACATCCAGGTCCATGTTCCACATAGAATCCACCTGAACCTTTCTGTGAATCAACGAATTATACAGTGCTTCAAATTTCAGAAATGTCATTGAAATAATCAAATTTTCTGGCACAGGTTCAGCTGGTGGAATAGAAAATTCTCGACCAAGTCGTATGCAGGATTTGAATTGGAAATCTCAAAAACAAGCTCATTTGTTCTGTCATCAAATTACGCAACTCAATGTTATCCGGAAAAATTAATTCGCAGATTTGTCCCATAATCTAAGGAGCTTCACTTTATGCTCCTAAAAAATCCTATCAAATCTCAGAGACGTGCCTAGCATTGCGATCCTTTAGGTTTAACTATTGAGGAATTCACGTGATACATCATTTCTGGATTCGACTGTTGTTATTCGAACGATGGTTCGATCGCTGATGATATGAATGTAGTTATACAGGATGTTGAGGAATTTATCTACCATTCCAAACAAACTGGTCTAGAAATACCCAGAAATTCTTGAACTATACCTAAAGGACCCCGCACCATTCTTATGGGTTTCTGGGTCCCGGTGGAATTGGCTGAAATTATAGTATGTTATTCTATTCATTGTCCTGATCAAAAGTTCCCATGGGCCCAACTCAATCCAATGATTAGTTTTCGAGAAATAGCCCCTCAAAGGTGTGATTTTGTATACCTATGAGTGTAAGTAGGAACTTACGACAAAACATATTTTTGTGTATCTGTGCCTCGTAATGAGTTTTCAGTGTAAATTGTACCTTTTGAATCATTTCTTTCGATGAATACTCAAATTACTTGAACACGAACAACAGGGTGTTGACTGAATTCATGACAATAACAACTTCAATACCTTTATTGACTATAACTTTTATTTTCGTTTAGCAAACAAAAAATTAAACCAAATAATTATTTAGATCCTTGCACAATGAACAAAGAATAAATAGAAATAGGAAACAGTATTTGTGAATTCTTCTCTTAAATGACCCATCGTATGAAACTCAATTGATAAGTCTGTATAAAAAATTAGGATTATTCTGTTCTGGCCTATTCGCAGCGTCTAGCACAGAATTCAATAAATGTGTTGAGGGGCAATGAATATTGGGCTCATGTCTTGCGTAACCCAATAACCATAAGACACTCGCAACGTGTGCACATGAGCCAAGTGTTCTGGCACCTGATCTGCAGGTACAGTAATACCCCAAAATTGGCTCATCATCGTTTTGGCAAAATGCAATCCATAGCTGATACAAAATCTGTGCAACGGCCTGTATCAAATAAACTCTCATTTTATATTTGTTCATTGTGTATCAACCTAAATATATACTTTTTTTTGCTAAACGAAAATAAAAGATATTGAAGTATATTGTCCTGAATTAAGTCAACACCCTGTAGTCCGTATTCAAGTAATTTAAGTATTCATCAAAAGAAATGATTGTGAAGGTACAATTTATACTGGAAAATTCATTCTGAGGTACAGATACACAAAGGAATGTTTTGTCGTACTTACACTCATGAGGTACAAAATCACACCTTTGAGGGAAAACTAGTCATAGGATTGAGTTGGGCCCATGGGAACTTTTGATCAGGATAATGAAAAGAATAACATACTATAGTTTCAGCCAATTCCACCGGGACCCAGAAACCCATAAGAATGGTGCGGGGTCCTTTAATGAATCTGATAATACCTTGCGTGCTGTGACTGAACAAATTACCAACAACCACTTCCATGGTATCTCCTGGTTTCAACCGATACTAAATGTGAATCTTGGAGGATCGGGGCTACGTTCAGCAAATTCGCTAGTTTCACTAGATTTTTAATATTCATCCAAGAGTGTTTCGAAATTAATCAATCTTATTTATTTATTTATCAAAGAAACATACAGGAATTAAGCCTATTTACATGTTTCCGGAGCATTATTACTAAATAATATAGCGGATATTGTTAATAACTAGGTATCAATAACACATATATACACCTATATATATACCCATATATATACACACATGTATATACACACATATATATATACACCCATACACATCGTATTACATAAAAGAGAGAGGAGAAAAAATAACAGATATCTAGGATGATATAAAAATAATAATGATAATATACAGTGTGTTTCACTTCTCATGGAAACACCCTCGTATCTTCCGTAATTTTCAACGTAGAACCATGAAATTTTCAGGATTGATAGATTCACTATCAATGAACTCGTTGCACAGAAGGCGTTATCCTACGTGATATACACTGCACGAAAATAGCGATGGAACCACCCAATTTTGTAGAAACTTATATTAGGGGGCAAAATTGGGCAAACAATCCTTCGGATTCGTGTTAAGGATCCCTGAATTACTACTAATACACCTGTTTCTTGAAAAATTTTCAGTCCTGAAAAATTCAAATTTGTTTCACTTCTAACGGAAACGCCCCCGTATCTTCCGTAATTTATGACGTAAAACCATGAAATTTTCAGGATCGATAGATACACTAGAGGTGAACTGTCTACACGAAAGGGGTCATCATACGTGAAGTAAGTGAAAAAAAATTGAATTTTTTAGAACTGAAATTTTTTCAGGAGACAAGTGTATTAGTAGTAATTTTGGGATCCTGAACACGAATCCGAAAGAATTTTTGGCCAATTTTGCTCCCTAATATTACTTTCCGGAAAAATGGGTGGTTTCATCGCTGCTGGCGAGCAGTGTATATCACGTAGGATGACCCCTTTCGTGCAGAGAGTTCATCTCTAGTGTATCTATCGATCCTGAGAATTTCAAGATATTTCGTCAAAAATTACAGAAGATACGAGGGTGTTTCCATGAGAAGTGAAACACACTGTATAGAATATAAATTGAATCACCAAGTATTATAATAATGAATTATTCAGAATCAATCACATTTAGAATCGACCAGTAATGATGTGATGGATATACAATCACAAATTACATGCAGGTAGGAAAAGTTTATGAAGCTCATTTTTTAGTCGTGGTAATTTAACAATAAATATATCCACAGTAGTGTTTTTTTGCAGAAACCTGTTGACACAGACACAAAGTTTATCAATCAACAGGGGAATTCTGGAAATATGAAATACCATGCTTTTCGGTCGTAGTCTTGGCACGTACAGTTTCAGATTGGATAACAATAATGCACAGTTGATTTTGTCGGTCAATAGATTATAAATGAAAATTATCTGTTGGATGGGCCGTCTATTTTCAAGTTTCAGTAAATTAAATTCTAGTCTTAATGGGTCATAGGATGAGTAGTCCGGGAAATTGCCATACTTTTTGTAATGTAAATATGATATGAATTTGTTTTGTACAGTTTCCAGGCGTTTTTTAATTTTTTTTTTACCGGGGTCGCGTTTTTTCAATTTTTTTTACCGGGGTCCCAAACTATTGCTGCAAATTCCAGACGACTTCGAACAAAAGCGAAATAGAGTTTTTATTGTTTGAATATTTTTGAACTCACATGTGAATCGCTTTACGAATCCTAACATTTTTTCGGCTTTGTGTCCTGTTTTCTCTATATGCTTTTCAAAAGTTAAGGAAGGTTGGAAGGTGACACCTAGATTGACAGTTTCATAGCATCATTCCAGCTCTTGATCATTCATAAAATAGCTCAATTTTTGAAAATTTTTTGAGTTGGAAAAACTAACAACGTGACATTTACTCAAATTAAGATATAATCTATTTTTCTTGCACCAATTATAAAGTGAATGAAGATCATTTTGCAACAGGTTATAGTCATACTGATCTGAAATTTTCCGGAAAATTTTACAGTCATCAGCATATAATAAACAGTGACTTGCTATGTGGTCCGGGAGATCATTAACGAACAATAGAAAGGCGACCCAAGTTAGAGCCTTGAGGTACATCAGACTTTGCAAAGAATTTGTCAGACTCAATTTCCCTATAAGAGACAAATTGAGTTCTTTTGAAAAGATAGCTTCTTAACAGTTCAATGAGTGAATTACTGAAGGAATACATACTAAGTTTGGATATTAGGATAGAATGATCGACTTTGTCAAATGCCTTGGCAAAGTCAGTGTATATGGCATCCACTTGTGCCCCCCCGCTCCTCTACTTTATCCGTGACAATCATTAAAAAAGATGCAAGATTCGTTTCGATGGATCTTTCACATGCCAGAAGATTTTTTGATATAATATGAATTCGAATAGATTAGCAGTACCATTGAGTATGGCTATAGGTCTGTAATTAGTAATAAGAGTTTTAAATTTTTTTTTTGTGTATGGGTGTTAGTCTAGTTTCTTTAAATGTATCTGGAAAAATTCCAGATCGCAATGAGTTCTGGAAGATTAGTATTAGCGGGTACATTATGTAATCCTTGCATGCTTTAATTATGTAAGATGGTATGCCATCGGGCCCAGACGATTTTTTTGGTTTTAGTTTTTGAAAAGCATATTCCATATCTGAGACTGTAATGTGTGATATTTTTAAAATTTCCCCGTTTCTCAATTCATTTTTGTTGTCTCTATAATTGTTATTTGACGCCGAATCAGCGTATACTGAAGAAAAATATTGCACAAAAGCTGAGGTAATTATTTTGGGATCAGTTGTAGTTTCATTTTCAAGAATGAAATGAGAATCGGAGTTTCTACTTTGCTTTTTGGAGTTGACATAATTCCAAAAATTTTTAGGACTATCTATGAGACTGACTTCAGTTTCCTTTATAAAATACTTGTAAGCAGTTCTTAGTCTAGTTTTAACTCCGCTCTGAGCCGTTTATATTCATTTAGGAATTCTACCGATTAATATTTATTTTTTCTATAATATTCTTTTTCTTTCATTTTGTTTTTAATTGAAATAGAAAACCAAGGAGGGAACGTTTTTCTATTCCCAGAATTTTAAATTTTCGGATCACACAAATCGATGACTTGAAGGAGTACATCATATTGGTGTCCAGTCGACATATCTAAGCTGATTGCACAACTCAACGAAATTTGCCCTTTTATAATTATATTTATTTTCTAAAGATATTTTGGTGGATCTAAATTTTTGTGTTTTTGGCAACTCTACTTCACATATTAAAGATGGGTGTTTACGATCTAGTGGGACTAGAGGACTTACTTCTGTTACTTTCATATTCACATCACTAAAAATCAGATCTAGCGTTCTGTTGTCCTCGTTCAAACTGTTGTTGTATGATTTCAGATTATTTATATTCATAAAACAAGTCAAATATTTGATGATGTTATTGTTATTCCCTGTGAAATCAAAATGTTATAATCCCTGCTACTTTTTCTAGAATTGAAGATGGTTCATACAATGAAGGAGAATCGATTTGTTATTCCAAAACTCAAAGATATCTATCCAACGATTCTAAAATCATTCAAAACTCTTGGGGTCACCCACTTCTAGACATTGAATCAATAATCTTGCAGCTTCTGCTACCATTTCAACCAATAAAGCTTTCCTGGATGCTGTGACAGTGAAAGAATCCGATGCCTGGTTGAACGCTTTACCTGTTGCTACCCTGGGAACATTTCTGGATGATGATTTTCTCAGGATTGCAATCAGATTGGGTCTTGCTTTTTGCATCTTTCATATTTGTATTCATGGAAGTGAAGTCAACAATAAAGGAACCTATGGTTTGAATTGCCAAAAAAGTTTTGGGTGTTTTTCATGGCAACTATTTCAGAACCAGTGCGTAATAGTCGAAAAGATAGTAAACGTCTCGACGCTTGAGGGTATGACTATAATTCCTTGGAAATGTGGTAACCATTAGTTTGGGATTTTACTTGTGTAGATACATTGGCTGCCTTACATTTAGCAGGGTCTTCAATGTGTGCTGGTGCTGCAGCTAAAGCCACTGAAAGATTGAAAAAATCCAAATATTATAATCTTGGAACTAATTATCATTTGTACCCACTTGCAGTACAAACTTTTGGTGTGTTTGGTCCTAGACGTCTGATGTTCATCAATGGAATAGGAATGGGCTAATATCAGGCAATCAATGAGAAACGAACCACTTCTTTTTGATACAAAGAATTAGTCTTGCTAAAAAACAAGGAAATTTTTCCTTCTGTTTTGGCACAAAGCACCATCCCACTCTTTGGAAGAAATATTTGTTCACCCTACATTTTCCAAGTCATATTTGATTTCTATTCCAAAAATGATATGGAATAATGATAGCGATCCTTACAAAAACATACAGCAGGAAGATGTATCGACCTAACTCAATATCTGTAGAACTGCCATTTCTTCTTTCAATTCTATAATCAGTAGTCTCAACTCGAGTTCGTTGTCGCACCGCTCCAATGGAAATATAGTTGATGAATGTAGCAAAAACTTCTTGAGGTTAGCAGATATAAACACGAGTATCTCCACTATGAAAGTAGCTTGATCAAAACCTTTGCAATGTTGATCAAGAAACTATGGTCAGTTGATTTACCACACTGTGTAGTTGATACTGTCTCATTGAAAAATCAGGTTTACACTTCGTTTCATACAATAATAACTGAAGAGTTCGCAGAGGCCAAAATCCATCTCAAGAGATATCGACAACAAAGCAAGAGAAAGTAAAAAACCCATAGAGTTATGGTCATGAAATCAGATTTATTTGTTGGTCGACTGGAATCTACATTGAGGTGTGCATATTGCGACTGTTCAGTGATGTTTGGTCTTTTCTGGGACCTTTCTTCACTGATTCCGCAAATAACAGGCCAATTGCACGGAGTAAATAACGATTTATAAATTTTCTGATACTTGTTGTTCGCTATTCATCCATCCATCCAGCCATCCGCCCCTCCATCCATCCATCTATCTATCCATCCATCCAGCCATCCATCCATTTGGTTTATTCTTCCTCTTGAAGATGATCACTTGTTGATTGAATCACGTGTAGAGGTGTTAAAAATAGTGGTTTGGTGTTGGGATAAAACTCCAGTATATTTATTCATTACTACCAATGATTCCAAACAGTGCAGTGCAAGTAATCGCATAAGATGATAGCTTGATTATATTTTATTTCAGAATGGACCACTGTCTACGGATCTAGTTGACAGAAAAGACATTACAACTTATTGTTGTCAAGTTGATGATTAACATAACGGAGAAAATTACATGACGCCATTTCAATAGATGTTTATCCTGAACCCATGCTGAACTCACACAACAAATCATCAAATTCAGATGTTGAGATTAGTCGATTTTGGGCATTCGTAAGATATTTGGGTAGATTATTCACGAAAGAGATGGTGTCCAAGAAATGATACTTGAGAAACACTCAATTGCACAATGTTCATATATTTGATCTCACATCGTAGCATCGAACTATCATTTTTTGATTTACCATAATTAAAATATCTTGATGCCTACTATTTCAGAATACACGGTATTAATTCTGTGTACAAGCCACATATACCAAGTGCCCTGTAATAGTATTCAAGAAATTTCCTAGGTAGCTTTGGTCATATACCAATAATATGTATGAAACAGGACGAATAAAGAAATGTTACAATTCAGTTTCGAATCCATTCAGATAAATTTTTCAAAATAAGAAAAGTACAAAATTGCATTCATTTATAATCACAACATTCTGTCTATAGATTTATTGTTGTTAAATTGTTGATGAACATAACTGAACAGATAACATGACGCAATTTCAATAGATGTTTATCCTGAACCCATTCTGATTCTCAGACAACAAATTATTCAGATTCAAATGATGCATTATAATATTTGTTATGGTTTTTACTAAGATGCCTAAACCCTGGTGTGCCGAGTCATACGTGTAACGCTATTTTCACACACACCGACTTCAGTCGGACAACTTTAAATCGGGTAAATAGTGAACTACTGCAATAAATGGAAACATCCACACGTCCCGACCGTGACAGTAAGATCGGACGACAGTCGGGTACAGATCGGAGTCCTCACTGTAAACCCGACAGTCGGCCGATCATTGATGCGTAGTAAATAATAACAGCATCTAATGATAACTTTCAGACGTTCCGACTTTGGTCGCCCGATTGCTGAAAGTGGAGTGTGTACTGGCATTACGACTCGTTAAAATGGTGCAGTTTGAGACAGACATCTGTATAGGTTGGATACAGTGTATCGTTTTAGTATCCCGAAGCTGCAAGGAATCTTTTAAATGACCATGCAGTGCATCAAAACTTGCTATGGATATTCGGAAATGATTGAAAAATTTCAATTCATCTTTCCGAATTTCCACGAATAAAGTAAAGAAAGCACCTTCTTGTTCCCTTTTTTGATTTATGGGATGCACCTAATATATTCTGTTTCTATTTAGCCGTCGACGGTGCAACAACCACATAATAATAACTTTTTTGCGGTTTGTTATTCCCCAATCCATGTTCACTAAACACGGTTCTCTAGACACTGCTATCGGACGACTAATGTCGGTTGTAAATCGGTGTTTGTGAAAATAGCGTCATTTGCCCGACATTTTGTCGACCCGACTAAAGTCGGTGTGTGTGAAAATAGCGTAAAACTGTAGACAAAAATGCTGGACATTTTCTAGCTTGATTATGAGAAAACAAATGAAATCGTGGTCTATTTTCCAAATATCCCGCGATACTTGCGTGAACCGCCGCCGTCGGTTTTGTTTTAAGGTACATTTTTATGAACTGATGTTCCAGGTATTGCGCAGGAGCATGAATTGAATAAAACAACATAATCAATCAAACTTACGGAATCACTGTCTGTTTTATTCGTTACATTTTCGCCTTATTATATTATATTTGTTTGCTGAAATGCATTTTACTGGAATAAATAATAATAACACATTTCACATAAGAGAATTGATATTCAGCTGCATGGAAATTCACCATTTGAACCTGCCTATCTTGTGCCTATTTGATACCTGCCCAAGCATGCGTATGTGCAAGTATGTGCGCAACTAATCGGATTTTTTTTCAAAAAGTTCTTTAAGTAATAATTTTGTCGCATTTCTTGAGTTTATAATTGCTTTTCAGGTGTGAATTGTGTGCACTATTTTAATGTTGTGTAATAGTGAAGATATTTCTTTTGTTTGCAATTTTTTTCGACAGAAAATTTATAATTTTTGGATGACCTAACAACACTGAAAAGATTTTACGAAAACGAATGGTGAAAGAATGAAAACCTTAACAAGCTGGATTATATATCGTCGGTCCAATGCCAAAGTCACGAATGTGCATATTTGATGTTTCGAGATAAATGCGCTTCAAAAATTCAAGACATTGCTAAAAATAAAGATATCATTTTGGGTTACTGAACTACTATTGGAAGGTTTTCTGTTGTAAAACAGTGAATAATGATATCTTTGATATCTTTATTTTTAGCAACGTCTTGAATTTTTGAAACGCATTTTTCTCAAAACATCAAATATGCACATTCGTGACTTTGGCATTGCATTGCATATTATGCAAAATTGATATATTTCAGTAGGAGTGATGATTTTCATTTACTTTATCACGAACTTTCACAACTTGAACTTTTGGAAGATCAAAGAAACAGAAGGGTATAATATTGTAGTAAAACTGCACTAACTAATTTTCCTAATTTATTTGAAACACTATTTACAACGATTATTCACTAAAACATTACTTCACTATTTTATTTCTACGGTGTCAGTCTCTAATTGCGAACTCTGGAACTGTAACTAACTCTGAATTCTGACTGTCCCGCTTATATACTCCCAAGCAGTTTCCTTTCACGATTCTCGAATATTCAGGAGTATAGAACTTTTCGTCTAGATGGCTCTTCGAATAGTATCGAACAATCGATTATTCCAGCTTGTTCTCGGCGATGCGTACGCCAGCAGATATGCAGCTGTAGTTGAACGAGGGTGCATAATTAATAAGATCAGGGCCGGTCTCGGGGCCGGTCTCGAAATCGTTACATTGCCCCCTTCTTAAAGACGTTTCGCCCCGAAACGTCATTCTTGGAGTGTGAAGATATCTGCAAGATTCTCCATGTCTGCACCTGGACGTTCGATGGAAGTAGCACTCCACAGTCTTCATTTTGGGTCGAGGAAGATGGTTGGAGCACACCAGAATGTTGATGCCGCTGGATCTGAATATTGTCTCCAACATGCTTCTTATAACTCTCCAGTCCAGCCGATCAAGCCCACAGGCCAATTTTGGGATTGCCAGGTCTACAATATTCTGGTCCAGCATCGTGTCTCTCAATCTCGTGAGGCTCTTCCAAACATCTTCATAAGACGGCTTATCACGAGAACGCTTCTTGGTAACCAGATAGTAGATGTTTCTCTGGCCTTTCCTCAGCTGTAACACCCCTCCAACTTCCGGGTTCTGTTCTCTCAGTTCCTGGATTCGACCGAACTTCTTGGAGAAAACCACTGCAATGCCTCTGGACATTTGGAGATCTTCTGCCACACAGTGAGCTAACGCGTAATTGGCAGGCACCTTGAAAAGATCTCGTGACTCCTCTCGGATCACCCCATATTGAACTTTCTGTCCGTTCGAGTACAGGGACATGAACCTCTGAAACGTCATTTCGTCCTCTGGTGATCTGACGGTGCGGACTTGATCGTGGTTTCCGGCGTAAGGGGACAACCTATTGAAGTGGACTACCCTAGGTTTTCCTCGTGGTGGCTTATATATGCGGTAGACGAGGTCGTTTATCCTTTTCATGATCTTATATGGACCTTCCCACGAGTTCCGAAGTTTCGGTGATAGTCCACGGCGACGTTTAGGGTTGTATAGCCAGACAAGGTCACCTGTTTGATATCCACCAGCATCCGCCTTGATGTCGTAGGTCTCCTTCATTCTGTCGCTGGCACTCTGGATGTTCAAACGGACCCGTTCATGGATGTCGTCCATTCTCTGTCGCAGTTTGCTGACGTAGTCATCTCCCGCAGTGTCTTGCCTTGGTGGCGTCCCAAACTTCAGGTCACATGGAAGTCGCAGCTCTCGGCCCATAATAACACTTGCAGGGGTTTGGCCGGTTGACTCATGAACTGCGGAACGATACGCCATCAGGAACAGATGGAGGTACTGGTCCCAATCCTTCTGGTGGTCAGAGACTACCTTGGACAGGTGGCGGATTATCGTCTTATTCATCCGCTCCACCATTCCATCGGACTGCGGATGTAGAGCTGTGGTCCTCGTTTTCCGGATGTTCAGCATCTGACACATCTCCTGGAACAGGTTTGACTCGAAATTCCTGCCTTGATCCGAATGCAGTTCTAACGGGACACCGAATCGACAAATCCACTCCTTCACCAAGACGTCGGCAACGGTGATGGCTTCTTGGTTGGGCAGGGCATAGGCTTCGGCCCACTTGCTGAAGTAATCCATCGCCACAAGGATGTACTTGTTCCCGTGTTCAGATTGTGGGAACGGGCCAGCGATGTCAATGGCGATCCTTTCGAATGGGCTGCCCACATTGTACTGGCGCATCGGGGCCTTAGGTCTTGTTCGAGGCCCATTACTGGCAGCGCATACAGCACATTTTCTGCACCAGTCCTTGACGTCAGCTTGACAATTGGCCCAGTAGAACCGTTGCCTAACTTTCTGGAGGGTCTTCGTCATTCCCAGATGTCCTCCGGTGACCCCATCATGGATTTCTCGGAGCACTTCCTGTCTTCTGCTCCTGGGAACTACTACCTGACGTCTTTCTTCCCCGCCATCCTCCGACTCCAACACACGCTTCAAGACTCCATTGTCTAAGGTGAAAGAGTTCCATTGGGCCCAGTAAGTTTTAACGACTGGAGAACAACTGGCTATTTCCTGCCACGACGGTCTTCGATCGCTCTTCTTCCAGCCGATGACTAAACCAAGATCTGGATCTTTCTCTTGGTCTTTCTGGATCTTGTGGTCATTCCAGTTATCATCGATCGCCGTGGTTCTGGAGAGTGTCGACTCCTTTTCCTCTGTTCGTCGGCAGTGCGAACAGTCGTCTGGACATGGTCTTCGCGATAGGGCATCCGCATTCTTATGGCTGGTCCCCGCCCGATGTTCGATCTCAAAGTCGAATTCCTGGAGCCTCTCAATCCAGCGTGCCACTTGACCCTCGGGATTCTTAAACTGTAGGAGCCATTTGAGAGCTGCATGATCAGTTCTCAGTAGGAATCTTCGTCCATACACGTACTTGTAGAAGTGCTCAACTCCCTTGACAACAGCCAACAGTTCCCGCCTGGTGACACAGTAATTCCGCTCCGGTTTACTGAGGGTCTTGCTGAAGTAACCGATGACCTTGTCTTGTCCTTCTTGGATCTGAGACAGGACAGCTCCAAGTCCCACGTTACTGGCGTCCGTGTCCAGGATGAATTTCCCGTCTGGAAGGGGGTAGCTCAGGATTGGTGCGTTGATCAAAGCTCCTTTCAACTTCCTGAATGAATCTTGGCAGTCATCTGACCACTGGAACTTTGTTTGTCCTTCCGTGAGCCTGGTCAGTGGTTTTGCGATGTTAGCAAATCCCAGCACGTATCGGCGATAGTAAGTGCACAAGCCAAGAAAACTTCGAAGCTGGTGAATGTCTTTCGGAACGGGCCATTCCTTAACAGCTTTGATCTTCTGCTCATCTACTGCCACTCCTTTCCTAGAGACAACGTGGCCGAGATAACGTACTTCTTTTTGAAACAGATGAAATTTCTTGGGGCTCAGTTTCAGTCCGGAGCTTCTTAGTCGCTGAAATACCTCTTCCAAGTTTTTTATATGGTCCTCGAATGATCTGCCAACCACAATAATGTCGTCGAGATACACCAGACACGTTTTCCATGATAGTCCTTTCAAAACCGTCTCCATCAATCTTTCGAACGTGGCTGGAGCATTGCAGAGGCCGAATGGCATAACTGTAAACTGCCATAATCCGGAGCCGATGGTAAAAGCTGTCTTTTCTCGATCTTCCTGGGCCAGTTCTACCTGCCAGTATCCGCTCTTCAAATCTAAGGTCGAGAAAATCGTAGATCCAGCCAGCGTGTCTAGCGTGTCGTCTATCCTTGGGAGAGGGTAGCTGTCCTTTTTCGTCACGTTGTTTAGTTGACGGTAGTCTACGCAAAACCGTGTTGATCCATCTTTCTTCTTCACCAACACGACTGGAGAGGACCAGGGACTGTCGGATGGCTCGATGACTCCGTCTTTCTCCATGTCGCAGACTATTTTGTCAGCCTCCTCCTTTTTGGCGAGAGGAAGTCTTCTGGCTGATTGCCTGATTGGTCGGGCATTTCCAGTATCTATCTTGTGCTGAACCACCTTTGTTCTACCGCCTCTGCCTACTCCGGTATCGAAGATGTCCTGATACTTCCTGACTAGTTCTCTCAGTTTAGGCTTCTGTGCTGGCCCCATGTCCTTGGACGAGATAGCAACCAACTTCTCCAATTCTGCTGGCATGTTACTGGCTTGGCTAACAGTGCCACGTACACTCCTGATTACAGAGGAAATTGACGAGCAGTGCCCCAAAATCGTTCCCTTCTTCAAGGTCACCGGGTAATAATTGACATTCATTACCCTTACTGGCACAAATTTATCAGCACGCAACAAGGTTTTTCCTAGTGCAATTCCTCGTCCAATTTTCTCATCATGTAGCTTGGGCTCGAACATCACCACATTTCCACTGCTCGCACCTCCATCCAGGCGAGCCTCTAAAATGGTTTCAGCCCTCTCCGGTACGCTTACGTCTTCAGCCAGCAGAACTCGAACCATTTCTTCATTTCTCCCATGAAGTATCAGCTCTTCTCCGTTCACACGAAGGACGCCGTCTTTAAAATTCAGCTCGAATCCTCTGGAATTCATGATGTCCATTCCAATTATTACCTCGTCCTCGATATCCGCTACCAGAGCCCGGTGTTTCACTGTAGTGCTGCCCAAAGTCAGTTCAATTGGAAGTTCACCATACACAGTTGCCGGCTCTCCTGTTGCTGTACGTAGCTTCCAATTCGACGATTCGATTCTTGCCGGTGTTTTGGCAAAAGTAGGTCCAAGAATTGTCCTAGTCGCACCCGTATCAAGGAGCATGGTGCGAGGCTCGTTGTTAATGAGACCGTCTACAAAGACCCCTTTGTCTTGTCTTTGAAGTACAGCGACATATGCATTATTAACTGGGGCTTGTTGGAAACGGGCTGACGAATGCTCCTTCTTGATCTTCATCGTTGATGTCGATTTTTTCAATGTTGGACATTTGCTACGCACGTGCCCAAGTTCTCTACAATTTTGGCATCGAATCAGTCTTCTCTCAGGCACAACTTCCTTCAGCACTTTTCTCATGACAGCCTCGATATTAGCGGGCTCCTGTGGCTGTGGGTCTTCCTCGATCATCCGCACCCTACTCTGGCTTTTGCAGGGTTGCTTTGCTGCTTCGAATTCCAGAGCGCGTGCCAATGCATCCACGAGATGTGCGGGGCGAGCTAATGTTAGGGCTTGCCGGGTTTCCTGGTCACGAAGTCCATCCAAAAATGCTTGGACCGCTAGTCGCTCCATTACATTTTCCGGTGTAGCTGGGTACGCAAGACGAACCAAGCGTGCAATATCTGCTTCAAATTCTTGCAACGACTCGCTTGATTTCTGGCATCGATTCTTCAGCTGTGAGTGATATACGTGTTCAAGGTGGGCTTGGCCATAGCGAAGTTCCAAGTGTTTTACCAGCTGTTCATAGTCTTCCTGTTGTTGGGCGGTGAGCGTTTGTAAAATATTTGTTGCTTCGCCACGCAATGCCAGTGTCAATGCTAAAGCTTTTTCCCCAGCATTCCATCCATTTGCTTTGGCAGCAGCTTCGAATTGTCGGTGGTAGTTTGACCATGGAGTATTTCCGTCGAATTGAGGCGGTTTCAATGAGAGCTTTCCTGTTTCCGAACTGACCTTGAAATCTTTGATGTCTTTTTGAACTTCCTCCAAGTTGGTACTCAGATCCGGCATTGAATTTCTGTTGGAAATTTCAGGAATCTGCACAGAATCCATTCGCTTTTCTAGCTCACTAAATTTTTCCTTGATTTTTTTCATTTCTTCTTCCATTTCATCTTTGATTTTCTCCATCTCCGTTTCAACAGTTCCCATTCTTTCTTTCAACCGATTCGCCACACTGCAAACTTCTTCTTTCAAGCTTCTCGAATTTTCTAGAAGCTCTTCTCTCAAATTCTCCGAGTTTTCTAGAAGCTTCACTTCTAAATTTTTCGAATTTTCTTCGAGCTTTTCTTCTAGATTTTTCGAATTTTCTAGAAGTTCTTCTTTCAGGCTGACAGAATTTTCTTGAAGCTTTTCTTCTAGGTTTTTCGAATTCTCTTGAAGCTTTTCTTGAAGTTTCACTTCTAAACATTTCGAATTTTTTTCAAGCTTTTCTTCTAGATTTTTCGAATTTTGAAGAAATTTGTTTTCCAGATTCACCGAATTTTGTTGAAGTTTATCCTCCAATCTATTCGAATTTTCCAGAAATTTATCTTCCAAGTTTGTCGAAGTTTGTTGGAGTTCGTCTTTCAGAGACTTAGTAGTTTCTTCGAGTTTATTCATTATGGAACTCAAATCAATTCCAGAAACTTCGAATAAGAACGTTTCGGGGTCTTCTCCTTCTGCAATCAGTCCATCTGCAAGTCTTTTCTGGAGTACGGCCTTCTTTCCATTTGTTTCTAACTCACGCTCCTCTAACTCTTGCTTTAATTCACTAACTTTAAGGTCAACTAGGTGAACTCTTCTCGGAAACATTTTGTCTCTTATTATTTACCGAGATATCAGTCTATTATTTATTTCACACAAAAGTTTTCGGTTTATTGTCCCGCGACGCGCAAAACTGTCCACTTTGCACTCAAATGTTCAACGGGTCACTACCTGTCTATTAGCCGCGATAAATGTCTATTAGTTTTTCAACGCGACGAACACTTTTACACTTATTTATTTTAAACATCCGACTTCTGACAACAAATGTAGTAAAACTGCACTAACTAATTTTCCTAATTTATTTGAAACACTATTTACAACGATTATTCACTAAAACATTACTTCACTATTTTATTTCTACGGTGTCAGTCTCTAATTGCGAACTCTGGAACTGTAACTAACTCTGAATTCTGACTGTCCCGCTTATATACTCCCAAGCAGTTTCCTTTCACGATTCTCGAATATTCAGGAGTATAGAACTTTTCGTCTAGATGGCTCTTCGAATAGTATCGAACAATCGATTATTCCAGCTTGTTCTCGGCGATGCGTACGCCAGCAGATATGCAGCTGTAGTTGAACGAGGGTGCATAATTAATAAGATCAGGGCCGGTCTCGGGGCCGGTCTCGAAATCGTTACAATATAACACGCACCCAGTTGATTTACTTCAAAAATGTTTCCCATAAAGTATTGTTAATTAGATCATGGAGAATTTAAAAACAAAATGTAAGTTTCAAATTGGTTTCAAAGTATGTTACAGATTCTAAGTGGTACTCACTTTCGGTACTAGATATAAATGAATTATTGTGTTCATCTTTCAGGATTTTATCCACACAAAAACGAATTATGGTCAAATTATTCATATTAATAGTCTATAATATTGCACTACGAAATTTTTTATTCTGCCACAACTATTTTGACTTTCAAACGATATTTAGATCCTTTTAATATAAATAACACAATTTGTGTGGTGATATTTCTTCGAGTTCGGACACTATATTACTTTAGAATGATATTTAAAAAGTTTATTGACATTCCGTGAAATTCAATTAACAACAGTCACAATCACTATGTCCCTGGAATATTGACACGAGGACCAGGTGCCATCTCTTGATCCGATTACAGAAACAGACCACGATTTCATTTGTTTTGTCTTCAAATTATTCTAAACAAAATCTAATCAGTCGACACACCAGGGTTTTTAGACATCTTAGTTTTTACGGATAACTTTGATGAGTTCAAAAGTTATATTTACAGGTAATTTACAATGTCTCTTTCATCACTTCTTTCTGGGGTGAAATAACATATACGTAAGCGTCCTTCAAACTACTAATTCCTAATTTATGTGAGTAATCCCGAGATTAAAGTCGTGTTCCCGACTTTAAAGTCAGGATCCCGAAATTAAACTCGAAATACTGACTTCAAAATCAGGATCGAGAGATTAAAGTCAGGATCCCGACTTAAAAGTTCAGCGCCTTCTTAAAAACTACCTAAAATTTCGTCGTTTAGTCGAACCACTTTGACATTCACTCAGTGCAATGTGGGACATTTTAATCATTAAACCTGCGTTATTGGGTGCAACTAATAAATAAATAAATAAAGGTTCATTTTATACAATTTTTGTAAAGTTACCGCAGAGTTTTCTAAATCTATACATATCACCAGCGTCTTCTTTCTTCACCCCACGCGGGCTTGGAAGTCCAACTGCAGTTTATGGACGCACGGAGAGCCGCCTTCCTCCTTCCTCCCCATTGCTGAGGAGGGGGGGCGAGCGCTTGTGCCAAGGGGTTCCTAGGGTACCGGTCAGGGGGCGCTGACAGCCGCCTCCGCTGGTGTTTGCAGAAGGTCAACATATGCAACTCATGTGGGTTGTAAATGGCATAATACACGCCTCCTGCGAAGCTTATGTGTGTCGTTCATTTGCATTTTATCTAGATACTACCCTTGTCTAAGTTCGTGTGAGGCTGACTATTGCGAGCTAATTCCGGAAAATAAATAAATAAAGGTTTATTTTTCAAAGTAATCTTTCGTTTCTACACTAGAATTGATATATTCATGACTCCCGCACACTGCAGCTCAATCTTCGCCCGAAGAGGGCTCAGGAGAGGAGAGGTTCGGGAGGACGCACTGAGGGCCGCCTCCCTCACCCCCAGACCATTGCTGGCCTGAGGGAGGGGGAGAGCCTGTGCCGAGGGGTACACAGGGTTCCGACAAAGGGGCGCTGGTAGCCACCCCCGCTGGTGTTGGCGGAAGGTCGAACATTTCAACCCATAGTGGTGGTGGTGCGTATTATACATGCCTCCTGCAACGGTCATGCATGTCGTTCGAGTTGCATTCTATGTAGATAATGCGTGTGTCTGAGTTTGGTCAGAGGTGGTTGTTCACGTGCTGTCCCGGAAAAGGCTAACAGCAAAAAACTGGGGAATAATAAATGTGTAGCAGATTTCTTCTTCAATTAGGTTTTGGAGAAAGTCATACGTTGACACATGATAATTTCCTGGAGTTGAAAAAAAAGTTGGAGGCGCCGGGCATCGATCCCGGTACCTCTCGCATGCTAAGCGAGCGCTCTACCTTCTGAGCTACGCCCCCCGTAATAATTATTATTGTTAAACTTATAGGAATTATCAACCGCATTTCATTATCCAATCTTGCTTCTAATAGAATCCTGTTGAAAAGAAAATGTTTCAAGAATAATTTTAATCTTGGGTGGTACGAACGCCCCCGCTCAAGTAGCACAACACCGCCACAAATTACTCAGCTAAGGAAAAAGCCTCAGCAGGTAGGTAGGTAGTTGTGGTACCTACAGAGTTCCCACTGAGTCAAGAGAGACTAGAATTCGTCGCGAACGTAATCTCTGAGACTCTCGAGAAAATACTCACAGAGGAACCACCAGTGCAATTTCCCAAATGCACACACAAATCAGGCTGTTTATAGTGTACACGGATCGCATTAGTGCAGACCTCCGAGCAATAAAAATATAGAGGTGGCCTCCCTATTCAAACCCAACAGAAATGTAGACAACCATAATGTTAATCTCTCTCATTATAAAATTTGGGCAAGGGGGCTGAGGGGATTGTTTACATACAATTCAGAGGACTGATGACCCAGGGGCGTGCGGAAAAATATCTGTGAATTTTTGCACTATAGAGTCAATATCTCGGCCAATAAGCACTCAAATCACCAAAAAACATCCAAAAAACAACACTCTAAGAAATAACCACAACGTCATCAACAAGCATCAACATGAGAACAAACAATGGAAAACGAAAACCAAGGATCGTTAGACCTCGAAGAAACCCGAACGTCCCGAACCGGTTTTATCTATTTTGACCTTCAGAGGACTGTTGTAAATATAAACAAGCTAATATCGCTACCCTAATTAGCAAACCTCATAAGTCCAAAACGTCTAACTTTTCAGGAGCACAATAAAACATGCTTATAATTTAATATATGCCTAAAAATGTTTAAAAATACTTCTAATACATTTTTCTAATTGGTTTCTTATTGTTGTTAAATAATAAAACCAATTTTCTTATAGGAACTTTTTATTTTGGAGTTAAGGGTTTTTATATATATTTACGTTGGAGATACGAGTTTTTCTTTGGAGTTAAGAGTTTTTCTATACATTTATATTGGAGATACGAGTTTTTTTTTCACAACTAAGACTAAATGATGAGTACATAATTGGTGTAGGAAAATTGAAACAATTTTTTTCTTTCCAGAACAATTGGACTTTTATTTATATAAAAAATAAAAAATTTTTTGCTCTTACATAGTACCTAAATAAATGGAATACTATCATAAAACACATGATAGTCTCTTGGTAAAACAGACTTGAGGTCTTGTAGGTCATTACACTTCCTTCGTTTTATTTTCAGCCTTTCTTTGTACAGGTTTGGTAAATTTTGGATTGCCATAACTTGAACAGTCAAGTTTTTTCGTTGTGGTAGAAGCTGCCATTCTTCTGAAAAATTGAACTTGAACCTGATTGAGCCATCCGGGAAGTACTGCAAAGCACGAATGTCTATAACACGTGGGTCACCAACAAATTTGCCAGGTCTAATGCTTGTATAGAATAGATGGGCTTCAAAATTTTTGAAATAAGTGTGATCCAAATATTCAACTTTGTACCCATCTGGATGTTTCCGGGCTTGTCTACATACATTTACATAGTCTGCTGGAACATTTATGTTTACGTTTTTGAGCCTTCGCTCAATCAAAGAGTGCATTGCATCGCCCTCCATTTGGGTGTGGCCCACTTCCAAGTATTTTTGCTCCACAGTAACTTGATTTGAGCACGAAAAGTGTAACAGAGCGTTTGCTACTATTGCGCTTCTTTTCTGGTACGCACATCCATCACTAAACAGAACTAGCTTGGTCTTTCCTTTAGGTAAAGGAAGTTGTGACTGCAAAAACTTAGATATTATTGTTGCAAACTCATTTGATGTTAGGCCACCTTCTGTTTCATTCCAAAGGTAACAAAACTCTTCGTGTGTTCCTAAGTTGTAGATTGTAAAGTTGTGTGTGGCAAGTTTCATTTTATAGTACAGCGCTGATACATTGAACTTAGGAGATAGCAGCAAGGCTTGTAAGTCCATTGTATAAGTTAAACAGTCATTTCTCTTTACGTCTGCTTCCTTCTCCATCCTAGCTTCGTCTTTTCTTATTATATGTGCTTCATAGTCTTCCTCACTCAAATTTCCAACTTTATATGATTCACACTTATCACAGGCATCATTCTTTGGCTTAAACAAACCTAAGTTGTGGTCTGCAAACAATTGATCAAATTTACATTGAGAAAGCGAATCAACATTTTTCTGAATACACCATTTATTTTTATAAAACAAGTAAAGTTCTCTTTTGGATTTCCAGTTAGGCTCTAGATACTTTTTACTTGTTCGTTTACGACAATAATGGGATTCAACATTAGGTAAACTTCGTAAAAACTCCTCCAATGCTTCAACTTGAATTGACTTCCTGAGTTTTTTACGATTGGGCTCCATAGCTCTCCCATTCATGTCAATATTTTCATCAACGTCATCCAGAATTTCTTCATTATTAACTTCATTTTCTTCATCTTGCCAATGTAATGCCATCCATTCTCCAATTGACAGTGTATTTTGAAACATAGTTTTGCATACTCTCACATTAGTTCCTGATTTTTTTAAATAATACTTGCAAGAAAACTTTCTTCCGCTTTTTCCATCATCTTTGCGACCTCTGGCTCTTGCTATTTCAGTTTTTTGGGTCAATAATTTTACGAATACCTTTTTCCCCTGCCAGTCAAGTTTCCAAAATTTATCAAAGTTATTTTTTCTTTCATTTTCACTTAATAGTGCGCACTGTAACAAACTATTATCTTTTCTTTTACATTTGCAACGCATTTGCATTTTCCGCGCATTTCTTTTTATATCATACTCATACTGTCCTGCATTATTTTTTTTCTTAGCATAGTATTCTTTTCCATGCTTTCTTGCCTCTTTCCATTCATTAATTTTCCATGTAGCAATCTTTACCTGGTGACGTTTCTTTCGTTGTTTTGTTGCTAAATTCTTAGCATTATCAATGCCCTGATGATCAACGTCTACGACCAAATTGTCTTCAGCTTCAGATAATTCTTCTTGCTCAAGAATGTCAACCGGGTTTTCAGCTAAGTTTATGTCATCTTGAGGTAAGCTTTCTTTCTCAGGAATAACAACAGGATTATCAGGTACGTTAATGTCATTTTCATGTTGGTTTTCAACTAAGTTTATGTCATCTTGTTCTTGCTCAGGATTTTCAGGTAGATTAGTGTCATCTTTAGGTAGGTTTCCTTGGTCAAGAATGTCAACAGCTTCTAGGACCTCCATGTTTTCTAAATCTAGGTAAGGGGACAAGTCATCATTTTTTTCTATGTCAGCGATTACATCAGACATAATATTGAGACCAGAGACACTATAATTGTAATCTACATTGTCTTGAACTTGATTAACAGGCGTTCTGGCAAGACTTTCTACAATAGAGGGATAACTACAATTTTCTTCAACTTGACATAAAGATCCGTCGCTGTTTACAATGAAAGTCATAGGTTCATCGGTGTTTACAGCACGCAGAGCTAACTCCACTAACTTCTGCCCTCGTGACATTCTGAAAAAAATTTAAGGGGTTTTGTATTGTTGCCATAAACACCTAGTATATCGTATCCCCAAAATAAACCAATTACCAGAAGCGGTTGCCAGTACTGGAAGGACTTAAAAGCCTGTTAAAGTCAAATCACTATCCATAATTTACAAAGCGGAGATTTCGCAGACCAATTATTTGTAGCTTATTTGAAAAATAAAATAAATAAAAGGATAGAGAACACTGAAACCTTGGTAGTTATCAAAACTCTTAACTCCACAATAGATCTAATGTAACCTCAAAACTGAAAATATGCAAACCTTGTAACTCCATACTACGAATATAACAGGGTTTTAAGCCCCTAAACGGTAAACATTGCATTAAAACTAAATGAAAAAATGTTTATTTGTACTTACTTTTCAACTATCAAAAGTCTTTTGCATGTAAAAAAAGAAAACTATCACAAAACTACCCAAGCAACGTAGAGCACTACACGTGTTGTCTTCGCTGTAATGCAAAACACTAGGAACAGGTGGGAGTTACCAGGTCTGGCAACTTAAAAATGCAACAAGGGAGTTCAGAGGTTTGCTAGATATAAAATATCAAACTAATCAATTTTTTTGGATTTCCGAGGTTTGAAACACGTGATAGATGATTTTTGTCTCTACAGGTTGGTACAAAAAGGTGACTTTGGCAAAATACTGGAGTTACGAGGTTTGCTAATTAGGGTAGCGATATGCTGGCTTAAGAAACAAGGACAGAAAGGCATCTCTATATTTTTATTGCTCGGAGGTGCAGACTGACTGACGGGAGTCATCTCAACCATATAAGGGAGGGGGCAACCCTGACAGTGCTGGAAGGTGACGAAGGTGGAGGGTGTGGGAGCTTCGCTCTCGGGTTTTCATCAGATTATTAATGCCAAAATAATGTCTCGTTAAATTAATATGAAATATAGTCGAAATTTAGATGCAATAAAAATGGTCGACTATACCGATGTTCGAATGATTATTGCAATGGAATGATTATTGTGAATAGCACAAACATCGTCCATAGAATATCTATGGACGATGACACAGACCAAGTACGTTTATGTTCCTATTTAACCTAGAACCTACAGGATATAATTTATCATTCCACATTATTTTTAATGTTATTTTTGCGTATGGCGATAATCTGTTTTGTTATTTGAATAATAATAATTGGATTTTTTGGTATTTCATTTCAAAAAATTACTTTCTATTATATCATTAGAAAGGAATGGTTATGCTGAATAGTACAGGCAAGAAAAAGTTGTATGTTCCTATTTATGTTATGGACCTACACAGTATTGTTTTTTTCCCAATTTTTTCAATATTTTTTTCGGCGGCTTTTTATAACGCCGACGAATGAAAATAAAATATCACAGTAGTAGCAACTGTTATCAAGTGACGTATGGTTTCCATAGCCAACTTTTCAATTTTTGGCTTTCATTTTGCTTCCACGGCCTACTCGGTGAATTTCAATAATAATTTTTTTCTGATCTAGTTTCTGGTTAGATACCAACTTGTGATATGTCATTAGAAAGGGAATTGAATGCTGAATAAAGCGAAATGAAAAAAAAATAGGGTTTCCATTTAAAATATGAAAGTTGATGTTACTTCCGGTCAGACCGGAAGTTAACTTCGACATGTCAATATGCTCAAATTCTAGCTCTTATGTCATTATATCGATGCTCCAAATTTCACAAACCTACTTCATACAGTAACTGAGATATTCCGTAGGCAATACTTCCGTAGCCACCCGGTATATCAAAGTATTGTTATATTACCCTTGAATACAACCGGGAGGGGCAAGCCACAGGATGAAAGCTTTGCGGTAATATTTTTGGTGCCAAACGTGATCGAACGTCAGAGATTTCTTATGCAACAACCATGTTATCACCACATTTTTACATAGATTTCTGCCGTATATAGTATCCGAAAGAATTTATCTTGGGTACTATGATATAATGAATGCGTAAAGAATAGCTTGCTAAAAGTTGAGAGAGCATTACAATTTCTCCTCGAATAGCTCAAAGCAATATCCAATTGTCGTCCGAACTGGCATAGTGACGTAGTCTGTTGAAGAATCGAGTGGGGTAAAGGGAGAGAAGAACAGCACTGCGTCTCTCTTTATTATATAGTATTATAATATAATTGCGTTCCTTGTTACTTTTTAGGTTTGTCTATACCCAAGTTATATGATATATGAGCAAGCAGGTCATGGGTTTATCTCTAATGTAGGAAAGCATATTTTCGATCATTCACAATTCCTGAATGTTCAACTATTTCGTAAGCTCAATATTGATGTCTCTTTCTATAACCATAGAAGTAGTAGATAGCAGTGCAATCGGTCTGTAGTTTCATGAGCTCGATGTTGATGACTTTTCCGTGACCTTAAATATATCAGAGAGTAGTGCGATAGGTCTATAAGTTCTAGGTAGAGTTTTCCCTATTTTTTTCGGGAACTGGTTATACTCTACCAATTTTGTAGTTTGGTGAAAATACCCAAAAATCATAGCAGGTGAATTTAAAATTACTGTTATTGGTTACTGACAATTTTTTTACAAGACAACAGTATTGTATACGCAGCAACTTTTTGTGGAAAATCAATTTATTTGCTCTTATATATACACTCGTATACGTTTCCCTGAATTCACATATTTTTTAATTTCAGACTGTGACATTTTGTTTTTGTCAGTTCATATCAATGTACTTCACAGGATATTGATGGAAAAATATAATTGTTTAGCTCTAAAAGCTATTTTTATTCAAAAACAACGGTTTGGTGCAACACAACCAAAACCATTATACCTTGAAGGTATCCCCTTAAAGTTCTTTCTTACGCATCGAACCCATGATTGCTGACGTGTTACCACGAACTATCTCGATAATCAATCGTTGCATCAAGGAACGTTAGTGATCCAGGGTTATTAATAATTTTTTCCAATTTCTTCAACAATTTCGATACAGATCGGTCCAAATCCTCCCAGGGGAACAGATGCCAATGATGAAACAATACATTTATTTTCAAATAACTGGTAGGTACTCAGTTTTCTTTTCTCACTTCTGCATGTCCTGTTGATTTTCTAGAAGCTATTATTACGGTTAGGTAAAATTTAAACAATAAATCTGTCATTTTTCACATGTACTTCTGTACTTCTTTTTCTTCAATGGATCACCCTGTATGTTAATCCATATAAAAATTTACATAAACTCAGATGGAAAGTATTCCTTGGGTAGCCATATATAGATACTTCGCAGTTTCCTACCCTTCCCGAGTTTTTACAACTTGTGTAGTCATAGTCATCCTCTTTCAATAATTGACTCCATACATTAAGTTCAGCAGATACACCGAACCTTAATTACATCCCTGACATTCTTTTCCGTTTGTGCAAGGGGAAGGCCACATAATTTATTACCAAAAATTCCATAGCGATGAAAACCATTACAGAAGTGTGGGTCAGATAAGAAAACTTCAAACTGACACCATAAATAATGGAATGAGACAAAGTATGTAAAATAATTTCATGAGGGAATTTGGAAAGAAGGTATTTGTTCCTGATAAATTCAAATACACTAGATTATCAAGGTAAACATCTGAAAGTTATTCGAGAAGTAATTTTGGACAACATACTGTTTAAAACGAATCATTTTGACGGAGTAGTCTATTCTGACCATAATATCCCACAAAGTGTAAAATGTGAAGAACGTTTGAATTACAACATACTGTTAGTTGATTGATGAAAAGTGACCTGTAATTTATGATTCAATTTTCTGGAAATCATCACATAGGTGACATAGTAGGAATGACTCGATGTCATTATGCAATCATGTGCTAAAATACCTGATTTACCTTTACGAAACTTCCTTAAATGTTACCATTTTCATATCTATAAATGAACTCATTACTAAAATTATAGATTTGATAAAACGAAAACAAAATACTAATTTTAAATACGTCAAACAATTAAAATATGAAACAATTGTAAATTTGCTCGGAATGAAAAATAATGAAGTTAAAAGTATGCTTTCAACAGTTATACAATTCAAAATATACATTCATTAAAATACAATAAATAGTCACAGAGTCATCCCAAAGTCTCACTCTAAAATTCGTCACAATTGTAATAGGCTTTCTTTATTACGGCCTGTTCAAACCCATTTCTAAATTTTTTTATAAGTAGTCTCATTTGTTAGTTTTGCGGGTTAGTGATCTTATATATTTTTACTTACATAAATTAAAGAATCTTTTGTCAAGGTCGACTTTGGGATGGGAAGAGGTATTTTTCTAGCATGGCTTGCTTGTTTCAGGGATTCAGTGGTGTGGTATTTTTTGTAAGTTAGGCAAACAGATTCTAAAATAAAAATACAAGAAAGAGTTAAAAAAAAGTACCTTATGACGTTTGCGATCCAACCTTGCATAAATATCTGATTGCTCGCTTCTGTAAAATAAATACTGACTGAAATAGATATTAAGTACAGAATCCCCAAAATGAGATTCCATACTTTAAGTGATATTTGATCAGAGAATAATAAACCATCTTTGCCATTGATAGACTCAGTACATTTGCTACAATTATGAGTGCGTAACATCTTGATTACAATTTCTTTGGTTAATTCTATAACATGATAATCAAACTTCAGTTTACTATCTATGAGTATTCCTAGAAATTTGGTGTTTTTTTATTTTATAATGTATGACCGTAAGAACATTTTCAGTTTTTTTCAACTACTCAATTTTATGGGTTCAATAATAATGTGCAGAGTGGTAAATCTGTCATAGTGATATGTATGTATAACATAAGTGTAGAAAAGTAGATTAAATTGATACACGACTGGCCAATGGTTCAATATATACAGTGTGTCCCACTTTGAGAAGCACCATCTCCGTATTTTCTTATTCGACGACCGATTTCAAAACAATTTTTTTTTCAACATGATTATCCAGTTATCTCATTTCAAATTTACTCGGCCAACTATGATCAATGGAAAATGCAAAATATCAGTTAGTAGTAGTTGGAATAGCTTATATTATAAACACGTTGAGAACTCTCTGAAACACATGTGTTCAAATTTTCTCGACGGTGTCGTATATAGGGTGTTTTTTATTGAGAATAATTATCCCATGAACAAAAATAATGAAAAAGAATAGTATATCATAAATATATTCATATACTCCTTGAACATCTGTTTAGTATTTTTCGTGCACATATTATCATACAATGGGTGCTGTTTTCACTAGGAATTAATTATTTTTTAAGTTCAGTTATACTGAAATTCATGGACACTTGAATCAAATATTGATCTTTCTGCTTTTCCTATA
The DNA here is from genome assembly GCA_958502065.1 of Chrysolina americana. Classification (NCBI taxonomy): domain Eukaryota; kingdom Metazoa; phylum Arthropoda; class Insecta; order Coleoptera; family Chrysomelidae; genus Chrysolina; species Chrysolina americana. The sequence continues at coordinate 15,390,753 of OY293421.1, read as the reverse complement.
CAATTTGGTAGTTCCTATGATTATATTTTGATTATTAAAAAAAATTCATAAAAATCGTAAACTAAATAAAATTTATTACTATTAATAGGTACTTCAAAACAAAAAGTAATGAAAACTTATGAATAAACTTCCTTATTTTTTCATATTTCAGTATTCTCTATTAATGCTCCATTATTTTCTATACATTTTAGAATTCTCCTGTTGTCTGTAGCAACCTTCTTGAATATATTAGGGGTAATGCCATGACATGTTTCCAAAATTCTTTCTTCTAGTTCTGCTCTACTTCTAGGCCTAGACTTATACACGTTTTGCTTCAAGGTACCCCACAAGAAGAAATCAAGTGGGTTCAGGTCTGGGGACCTTGCTGGCCAGTGAATAACTGGAGTATTGCCACCGTATTGCGACCTATATATTTTCTTCTGATCTTGGTGTCCAACCAAGCGCGAGAAGTGCATTATGAATGCTTGCACCATCGAACTGAATATATATGTCCCGTCGTAACTCTGTCGGAATGTCTTCCAGTCCATCCCATAATTGAGTATTCAAAAAATTGAGGAACATTTGTGGATTTACGTTGCCTTCGAAAAGAAATGATACAATTTTTTTCTCTAAAATACCACACCACAGGTTGATTTTATGGGAATATTACCGCTTACATTCAATCACCCAGTGGGGGTTTTCGGTGCTTCAATAACGGGAATTTTGGGAGGAAACTACACCGTTTGCCGTGAAAGTTGCCATGTCCGTGAATAAAATGTTATTCAAAGGATTTTGATTGTTCATAAATTCTCCTAGGCACCAAAGGCAATATTCCGGTCTTCTAATATTGTCTCCATCCTCAAGAGTGTGAAGGAATTCTGGTTTAAATGGAATGAGTTTTTCATTTTTCAAATACCTCCAAGTTTTTGATTTTGGTATGCCGAGATCGAGAGAGCATTGCCTAAGACTACTTGTGGGATTATGATTGAAATTATCTGAATTATTTCTATTGTCATTTTCTCGTCTCCCGCACCCCCTCTTGTTGAATTCAGCACAGTTCCTAAGCTGTTGAATAATCTACTTATCCGACTCACCCTAGTGTGATTAATGGCATCCCGATCTTGATGCCTTCTATTGAATTCAATGGATGCTTCTCTTGATGACCTGGTATCATCACCAATGATTTTAATAATATCTATTCTCTCCGAGAGAGTGAGCTTTCGTTGCATAGGCATTGTTATAATGAAATCTTACACATTAAACAACAATCGTTATATGTCAATTTATTTGAAAATGTGAATATCGCGTTACTTCCATAGCCATCTTGAGGATATATACTAAAGGCTAGTAGCTTTTTAGTCAAGAGACTTAAGTAAGAGAGAGGTGGAGAAAGATATACATTATAATGAAGGGTTGTGTTTCCACGGCAGTCATGATCATCAGTTTGTGAATTCTCTGGGCATTCTGCATAAGTGGAAAAATAGTTATGAGATCGGTACCTTTCTTTGATACAGTTTCAGTGAAACTTTATATCACGATATTTATTGTCATCCTACAAATAATGGAAACCGAACTTAATTGGACTCTTGTATATTTCTGAAGGGAACACAGAAAATATAAACATTCGATTGAAGCATTTATAAATTTTATAATATATCATAGTAATTATTAATTAACTTGAAAAATAATTAAATACTAGTAACAGAAGAAGAATTCTCAAATGTATGAATGACAATTGAGGATGAATAGAGAATACTAAATCATGATAAATAAATAACATTAATTCAGGATTTTATATTTGTTTTTGATTTGAAGAATAATTTAAAAAAAATCATTTGGTTCACGATTTTTATAATTTCCTTTCAATATTCAAAATATAATCGTAGCAGAAGGACCTCGGTCGATATCCTTTTGAATTGAATGTAATTCTAGTTCAATAAACAACATTCAATATTTTTTTATTTAATTGTAGAAACTACCAAATTGTATAGGAAAAGCAGAATAGATCAAAATTTAGTTCGTGTCTATGAATATCAGAAAAATTTAACTGAAAAGATAATTCTTTCCTTGTGCAAACAACACCCTGTGTATAATATGTGCAGAGAAATACTGAACACACGTTGAAGAGGTACATGGATATATTCATGATATTATACTATCCTTTTTTTATTAGTTTTGTTCGTGGGAAAATTATTCTCAATAAAAAACACCCTATATACGATACCGTCGTGAAAATTTGAACACATGTGTTGCAGAGAGTTCGCGACGTGTTTATAATATTAGTTTTCCTCTAAAAAAATCCCTGATATTACTAACTGATCATAGTTGGCCGTCTGAAAGTGAAATGAGATAAATGAATAATCAGAAATGTAGATCTCATTGAGTACTACATGTTGAAAATTGTTTTGAAATCGGTATTCGAATAAGAAAATACGGAGGTGCTGCTGCTCAAAGTGGGACACACTGTAGATTTCCTACTCACACCATGTTCACATAATACCACTTCTAATAATCCTAGATGTAGAAAAAAACTCAGCATTTTGGATACGGAAGGACAATAACCTACAATGTATATGTTCGTATTAATAAGGAGAATATGGACTGAGGAATGCCAAAAGAATGGGATATAGAACAAGTTTTATAATAACTATTCATAAAAAATTAGACCAACAAACCTGTAATAATTACCGATGACTACTCAACACAGCGTATAAAATAATGACATCAATAATACAATCAAGGTTGGCAAGTATTACACAAAATAGAAACAACAAAAGACCAATAAAAAAACAAACTCATGATAGCACTGAAAGAGTTGGAAATTCCACAAAAACTGAGAAAGCTGATACCAATGACGATGAAAACAACTAAGATCACAATAAGAACACAAAAAGGAGAAACGGAGGAATTCACAATCAACAAAGGGGTAAAACATAGGGGACGGGGACTCACTTTCAACGACGTTATTCAACCAAACTTTAGAATGTGTGCTGAGGAGAATTAACTAAAGGAATCTTAGGACAGGAGGTGGACAAACTATTAATTGCGTTCGCTGATGATATGTCCGTAATTACCAAGACCAGTAGGGTAATGAAATAATGAATAATGGGGCTTAGGATTCAACCAAGAAAAAACGAAAGTAATGAGATTAGGAACAGATTAAATACAGGGAAAGATCAAAATAGGAGTGAGAGTGAGAGTTCAAATATCTACGAGTAACGATAAGTAAAACAGGAGGGAGAAGCCAAAAAAAAAAGAAAACAAATTAAACGCAAACAGAGCATACTTCGCCAATAAAACATTATTGAAAAGTAAAACATTAACAAAAACTAGTAAAATAAATATTTACAATACTATAATTAGACCAATTATGTTATACGGAGCGGAGACGATGACGAGGAAGACGTGAGGAAATGTGAAAGACAAATTATGAGAGCAATATTAGGACCAAAAACATCTCAGAGGAATACAGAATAAGGACTAACCTAGAAATTAAACATGAATTGAAAGAAGACATAATATGTAAAATAAAACGACATAGAATTAGATGGTTGGGGCATGTATGGAGGGCAGGAAATGGGGCAGTAACTTACTCAATGTTACTATAGGACCCCGGCGGAGGAAAGACAATAGAAAGACCAAAATGAATGCAGGAAGTGGACTTACGCAGGACAGGAGTGACAAACTGGCAAGAAAAACACAAAGACAGGGTAAGATGGAGAAATATAGTCTAAAGCATAATTTAATAGATTGGGCGTGATCTACACAAAAAAAAAACTAGGTGTAGATAGCTTTCGAAGCTTAACCCCACAAGGGGTTTATAGCCACCGTATATACAGTGTGTTTCACTTTTCATGGATCATGTAATTTTCAACGGATAACTATGAAGTTCTCAGGATTGATAGATAAACTAGAAATGAATTCACTGCACAAAAGGTGTCATCCTACGTGATATACACTGCACGCCAACAGCGATGGAACCACCCATTTTTTCGGAAAGTTGTGATAAACGGAAAAATTGGACCGAAATTCTTTCGAATTTGTGTTTAGGATCCCCAAAGTACTACTAATACACCTGTCACCTGAGAGTGAGAGTTCAAATATCTACGAGTAACGATAAGTAAAACAGGAGGGAGAAGCCAAAAAAAAAAGAAAACAAATTAAACGCAAACAGAGCATACTTCGCCAATAAAACATTATTGAAAAGTAAAACATTAACAAAAACTAGTAAAATAAATATTTACAATACTATAATTAGACCAATTATGTTATACGGAGCGGAGACGATGACGAGGAAGACGTGAGGAAATGTGAAAGACAAATTATGAGAGCAATATTAGGACCAAAAACATCTCAGAGGAATACAGAATAAGGACTAACCTAGAAATTAAACATGAATTGAAAGAAGACATAATATGTAAAATAAAACGACATAGAATTAGATGGTTGGGGCATGTATGGAGGGCAGGAAATGGGGCAGTAACTTACTCAATGTTACTATAGGACCCCGGCGGAGGAAAGACAATAGAAAGACCAAAATGAATGCAGGAAGTGGACTTACGCAGGACAGGAGTGACAAACTGGCAAGAAAAACACAAAGACAGGGTAAGATGGAGAAATATAGTCTAAAGCATAATTTAATAGATTGGGCGTGATCTACACAAAAAAAAAACTAGGTGTAGATAGCTTTCGAAGCTTAACCCCACAAGGGGTTTATAGCCACCGTATATACAGTGTGTTTCACTTTTCATGGATCATGTAATTTTCAACGGATAACTATGAAGTTCTCAGGATTGATAGATAAACTAGAAATGAATTCACTGCACAAAAGGTGTCATCCTACGTGATATACACTGCACGCCAACAGCGATGGAACCACCCATTTTTTCGGAAAGTTGTGATAAACGGAAAAATTGGACCGAAATTCTTTCGAATTTGTGTTTAGGATCCCCAAAGTACTACTAATACACCTGTCACCTGAAAAATGTTCAGTTCTGAGAAATTATAATTTGTTTTACTTTTCAGGATTAATACCACGAGTGATTGAATTTTCGCGATAAGTCTGTCGATTTAGTTCTGAACGAAACTGAATTGCTTCGTGAAGTGAAAACGCCACGAGTCCGTAGGACGAGTGGTGTTTTCTCAAAACAATTCAGTTGAGTTCATAAATAAAAGACAGACTTATGAGATAAATTCAATTACGAGTTGAATTTTTTTAGACTATTTCACGAATGAAGTTTCTTCATTAATATAAATACGAAAAATATATAACAGTCATAAACAAATTATTAAAATCGTCAATATTATAATTCATTCATTTTGACACAATCAGGTACGATTAATATTGATAGAACTGCCAAACTTTGTGTTTCCATGGTTACGTCGTTGAAATTACCGAAGCTGATCCTGTCAGGGCCAGTTTATCAATGTCTTGTTAGCGTACTTTGACTCCCGGTTAAATCTGACTCGTAGTTAGAATGAATATGACATTTGCTAAATGAAGGAATTGACTCACATTCTAACCATGAGTAAAATTTAGCTCGAAGTTAAAGTACATTGAAAAACCGGCTATCAGAATTTAAAGACAGCTGGTGTTATCGCGATAACACGAGCAGTCTTTGGTTTGCGATTGGACATATAATGTGAGAATTTTAAGATAAGTGAAATAGTCATGGAAACGCCCCCGTATCTTTCGTAATTTTCGACGTAGACTAAGAAATTTTCAGGATAAATAGATACACCAAAAATGAATTTACTGCATAAAAGGGGTCATCATACGTGATACACACGGGGGCGTTTTCATGGGAAGTGAAACAAATTTAGATTTATTTTTCCGGAGGCAGGTGTATTAGTAGTAATTTGAGGATCCTAAATACGAATCCGGAAGAATTTTGGGCCAATTTTTCCCCCTAATATAACTTTCCTGCTGTTGCTAATAAAGCTATATATGGGCCGCGGTAGTGTGCGGGTTGAGTTATCGCCTCATAAGCCAAAGAGCGTGAGTTCGAATCTCAGCATTGCCACCAGTCTCGTGCATGGAATCACACGTAATAAAAGGTAAGGGCTACGTCTTCCCCTAGCTCGCACAAGTCTCTGACTTCCTGAGGGTTGCACGTAAGGGTGCAAACGGTTGACGGATATAACAATTTTTAATAAGTTAATAACTACAAATTCAGTTGATGGTGAGAATATGAAACGATGAAATTTAAACTTAGTGAAAAACTAATTAATCACTACAAGAAAACATTTGAAAGTATTTATGAATTCAGTTTGTTGAAAATGAGATATATTGATAATTTCTAGAATAATTAATAATTTTTCTGGTATCCTGAGTAACGCTCTTCCATAGTGAAATAATAACTTACCTTAATTTCGTATATAATTTCTACGAATACTAATTAGTTTTGAACGACAGGTAGGGTATCACTCGCATATAAGATCTATGGAATATTTTTGGTAAACCAAATACCTTCAATTATCTGAACAGTGGAGTAGCAGAACTAGCAGCAAGAAATTGAATTCTGTCAACCGTGTAACAGCTACTGAACAACCATTAGAAGTAACTGTAAATGTATCAAATTTCATTTTGACGCCACCGACTTGCGCTTCCGTCATAACTGAGGTAATAAAAGGACTCTTATATAAAAAATGTCAAATCCCTTATACATATAGTTGGATGAAGGCGGTTTTGGAGAAGAAAAAAATATGCGACACTGAGAGTGAACAAACAAGAAGACCAGTAAACCTATCCGCTGCTAATTACTTTCGTATCGTATCCACGGCGTATGAGATACTAGAGAGGGTCATGCGAGGAATTACACAAGAGATTTGTGAAAATGTATCGACTATTGATGAAGTAGTGATTGTTATTGGTCCAACGCCGCAGTGCCCGAAAGAAATATATACCGTTAACATTTCATCCATAGACACCAGAAGACATTTCGAAAGAAACCACCTTGCTGACCTGTATAAAACACCACGAATATTGAGGGAAATATTTTTATCACAAAGTTGGTTAGCCGGTATGGACAGTTCTTTGACCAGAACAAATACTTACGTATACCTAAAGAAATATGGAAAGTGCAGCAGTGAGGAAAGTGCTTCTCAGGCAGCTTTTGTACCTTTCAGACCATTATCGGTTTCATCAAAAGTAAAGCATGTTAGGATTAATTTGTGTTCAGATAATCAAATGTTGGACAATTGCTGTGGAAATTTCCAAATTTTCTGTGATGATATTGAATGTGCCATTTCAACAGAAGTACAGTCAGGAAGTAGTGATATTGTGGGGAAAGATATTCATTGTTATCAGTTCAGAGATTTGATCAGAGGATTCAAAGATTGTTTTATAAACGAAAAACACGCCAGTGAACTCTGGTAATTTGTATATATCAATAATAATGACAATTACTCAATTTCCAGAATTTATTATTATTGGCCCCATCCGTAGGATAACTGAAGCTGATGGTTGAACTTGTTAATGTTCTGCTATTGCTTGGTAATAGCAAAATAACGGAAATGGCGAATAAAGGTGACGTTATTTTTTACTGCCTACAAATGGTAAATTTTTATTATGCGGACAGTCGAAAGCAGTTCAGTGTAAATTTGGATATGGCAAAGAACAATACTGATGTATAGGCCGATTCAGCTACATGCGTGCCCATGAAGGGTATTTGAAGCACGGGTAGTTTAAACGCCTTTTACTCACGTTTCTATCACATGAATATATTTTATTTGGTTCTGCAATAATACTGTCAATGCTATTCGAGTATTTCAAATGATACCTACCGATGTATTTTTCACTTCCTTTAAGGCCGATTCAAATACATGTGTGCCCATTCTGCATGAGATACAGTGAAAATATATGTATATATATATATATATATAGATATATATATATATATATATATATATATATATATATATATATATATATATATATATATGAAAACTAAAAGTTCGGGTTGAACCGCGTCTAGAATTTGTTGAAATTCGACGTTTCGGCTCCGATTTTGGAGCCATTTTCAAGAACTGAAAAAGAAAGAAAATTAATAAATGGTTGAAACGTAATTCTACGCTGAGGTCTCAATCTGCCTACTCCTCAGGTATAATTACGTTCGGTTTTTGTGACTTGACGTCGGGGTCTCAATCTGCCTACTCCCCATGTCTCGTCACTGGTTCTCTCTAAGGTCTCAATCTGCCTACTCCTTCGAGAGAACTGAGGAATTGTGGGTTGAGGAACTGTATTTATAGTGGACGTGGCTGTAATGGCCGTGTGCAATGTATTGGCGCGAGGTGAACTATGGGCGGGAACTGAGTTGGCGCTAGATGAGCTGTGTGCGGGAACTTGGTTGGCGCTAAGTGAGCTATGTGCGGGAACTGGGTTGGTGGGAAATGAGTTGATGCGTGCAATGAGAGGCTTCCAGGTACTGGGAAGTCTACGTCCGTCGTCGCGAGTGTTGAGGCAATTGGGGCGCTTCTCTATCTCGAGGGCTTCTCGGATGATCCTGGTTTGCAGAGTTTTCTCGGTGGAAATTGTTTTTGTGTTTTTGAAGTCTATTTTGTGACCTGTGTCTTCTCGATGTTTATAAAGTGCGGAAGTGGAAGATGCCTGACGCACAGCAAGTTCGTGTTCGTAGACTCTGGAAGTTACTCGTCTGTTAGTCTGGCCAATATAACTTCTCGGGCAGTCTGAACATGGTATTTCATATATACCTTGAGAATCGTTTGGTATTGTGTCCTTGGGAGATCTGAGAAATTTGGATATTTGGTTGTTGGCCGTGAATATTGTTTTTATCTCGTGTTTTCTCAAGATATTACTGATTTTGTCTGTCACACCTTTGATGTATGGTAGGAAAGCTTTGTGTGGCTGGATACTCTCTAGTGGATCATTTGTTTTTGGAGGACGGGTCAGTTGATGGCGGATAGACTTGTCGATTAGCGAATTGTTGTAACCATTCTGAAGTAAGGCTGATTTCAGTTTGTCCAGCTCTTGTGGTCTATTCTGGTTGTCGGTAAGCTGAATTGATCTGTATATCAGGGAGTTCAATACGGAGTTTGTTTGTGCTGGATGGTGATGAGAGTTTGCGTGTAGGTATCGGTTGGTGTGGGTCTGTTTCCTGTGTACCGTGTGGGTGAAAGAGTTATTGGATTTCGTAATGAGAACGTCCAGGAAAGCTAGGGAGTTGTTCATTTCGGTCTCCATTGTAAATTTCATGTTGGGATGGATATCGTTTAGGTGATCTAAGAACGTGTTTAAGATTTCGTAACCATGAGGCCATATGACGAAAATGTCGTCAACGTATCTGAACCAGCAAGTAGGCTTGTGGTCGAATGCTTCTACAGCCCTGGTTTCGAAGTCTTCCATGAAAAGGTTTGCAAGGACTGGAGAAAGGGGGGAACCCATGGGAGCACCTTTCACTTGTTTGTAGTAATTTCCTTGGAAAAGGAAGTACGTGTTGTTCATACAGTGACTGATGAGGTCCAGGGTGTCTTTTGGAATTCTGTGTTTCGTTTTAAGGATTTCTAGCGTGTCCGTTAGGGGAATATTTGTGAAGAGGGAGACAACATCGAAGCTCACTAGGATATCTGTGTTCTGGATTCTATAGGATTTGAGAAGGTCTAAGAAGTGGAATGAATAAATAAGAAATGAATGAATATATATATATATATATATATATATATATATATATATATATATGTGTTCAGATAGGTTTCCGCGGTCAGATATTTGAAAACTAAAAGTTCGGGTTGAACCGCGTCTGGAATTTGTTGAAATTCGACGTTTCGGCTCCGATTTTGGAGCCATTTTCAAGAACTGAAAAAGAAAGAAAATAAGAAAATTTATAAATGGTTGAAACGTAATTCTACGCTGAGGTCTCAATCTGCCTACTCCTCAGGTTTAATTACGTTCGGTTTTTGTGACTTGACGTCGGGGTCTCAATCTGCCTACTCCCCATGTCTCGTCACTGGTTCTCTCTAAGGTCTCAATCTGCCTACTCCTTCGAGAGAACTGAGGAATTGTGGGTTGAGGAACTGTATTTATAGTGTACAGTTCTCTCGAAGGAGTAGGCAGATTGAGACCTTAGAGAGAACCAGTGACGAGACATGGGGAGTAGGCAGATTGAGACCCCGACGTCAAGTCACAAAAACCGAACGTAATTAAACCTGAGGAGTAGGCAGATTGAGACCTCAGCGTAGAATTACGTTTCAACCATTTATAAATTTTCTTATTTTCTTTCTTTTTCAGTTCTTGAAAATGGCTCCAAAATCGGAGCCGAAACGTCGAATTTCAACAAATTCCAGACGCGGTTCAACCCGAACTTTTAGTTTTCATATATATATATATATATATATATATATATATATATATATATATATATATATATTTGTTATATATATTTATATTTGTTGACTCCGTTCATTTGTTGTTTCACCTGCAATCAAGTGTTGCACATCCTTACACTTGCTTTCACCGTACTGATGAGATCCCTAAGATCGAAACACGTGTCTACGGTTGCATTTTTACTAGAGGGCTTAGTACAATAAAATGTTCCTTCTTGTTGTTCACAATTTTCCTCGAGAGCATATCCCTGTTTCATTTATATATATATATATATATATATATATATATATATATATATATATATATATATATATATATATATATATATATATATATATATATATATATATATATATATATATATATATATATATATATATATCTCAAGCTAGGGAACTTGTTGGGTAAGCAGCATGCAGGAAAGTATACTCTAAGTATACATAAAGTAAAGTATACATAAAGATAATCGTCACACATTAAAACTAATTATATTTGAATTTATGTAAAATGGATACCATACCGGTGTCCGTAACGGCCGGCGTGAAGAAGAGAAACAATTATATTTTAAAATTAAGTTGACATGTGAAGTTAGTTCGGGTACGTTCCTGCGGGAACTGTACTAGAATGTAAATTTAGACAGATTGAACCTACTCAGAACTGGAAAAGTGTAACACAAGCTTGGAACAATAGATTAGACATTGTTTCATTGATTATGACATATGACTGTTGTAAATTTATATATATATATATTTATTTATTATTATTTATTATTATTTATATATATATATATATATATATATATATATATATATATATATATATATATATATATATATATATATATATATATATATATATATATATATATATATATAAAACAATTTATCTAAGAATATTCTCAGTGAAAATATCCCTTGGGGTTGCAGTCAGAAAAAGTGGCCTGGTAAAGAACAACTCTTTGTTAAATTGTCGAGCTTTCGAAAATATTTATTTTCATTTTCAAGACATCTGAAAATATTAATCGTGTGAACAAACAGAACACTCTTAATATGATGTAAAACAACTTACTAACGTGAGATTAATTTTGTGAAAACAGCAGAAAAACTTCTTGGTCATTCCTTATGTATGTAAGGTTATGTCACAACACAAAACGAGATGAAACAACAATAATAACACTATGTCATGTACATGAACACGATTAAAAAACATTATGATTTTATGAGTTATGAAAGGAAAACTTTTAATTAAAATTTGGAAAAATGTTAATCATTATAAAACTCGCCTTTGAGACCGCACGTGGTTCAAGGGACGCACAAGTGCGGTAAAAATATGTCGAGAAAGAGAAGAAGAGAGTACTGACAAATTTCAACGTCAAACACGTCAAATGTCAACAGTCAACCTTGTATGTTCCATGAAACACGCTTCAGCTCTGTTCTGAGTTATGACCTCTACGGGGGATTGTGAGAACTATTATTAAAGTTATTTTAATTTGCAAAATTATTTTTATGGAGAGAAAGAATATAATTATAAATTATACTAAGATTGGCAATATCAGACCGCTTATTCATACTATTAGGTTCTTTACTAACGTAAATAAATATTCTTAGATAAATTGGTTTTTTTCAACTAGTCCAGTCAAGAGACTACCTCTCTCTATATATATATATATGATAGTTTCTAAGAATTTTTTTTATATATTTACTTTTTTTTTTTTTCATTGTTACCTACTGGTCATTAGATTTTTGGTTACCTGCGTGATATATAAGCCGGTGCCCCAGAGCTAAAGTTTCAGTTAGTAATGGATATTACCTAGTTGGTGTTGATGAATATTTCGCAGCTCCCCAGAATACTAATGAACACAATAGGATTACCGACTCTATGATTGTAAGTAGAACAGTTGTATAATTTTTGGTTTGATTTTTCAAAATTCCTAACATGTTTTGGCAGCTTTTCTCTCCTGAAGAAGCTAATAAAGATTAGCGAAATATTGAGATATAGAACGAATGAGTTTTATTGGTAAACACACCGCAAACCCGAGAAGTCCCCAGCTGATTTTGTAAAGTTCGGTCGAGAATACATCCCTACTATATACCCTACTATATATATGTGTTCAGATAGGTTTACGGTCAGATATTTGAAATCTAAAGGTTCGGGTTGAACCGCGTCTAGAATTTGTTGAAATTCGACGTTTCGGCTTCGATTTTGGAGCCATTTTCAAGAACTGAAAAAGAAAGAAAATTAATAAATGGTTGAAACGTAATTCTACGCTGAGGTCTCAATCTGCCTACTCCTCAGGTATAATTACGTTAGGTTTTTGTGACTTGACGTCGGGGTCTCAATCTGCCTACTCCCCATGTCTCGTCACTGGTTCTCTCTAAGGTCTCAATCTGCCCACTCTTTCGAGAGAACTGAGAACGGTTTGTTTGCATTACTGCACATAAAATTTATTGGTGACTTTAACATTAAATTTGTTTGAGGTCTTTTGCATAAGAAAATAGTGTTGTGTCTAGATGTTATTCTTGGAATAACAACAACAATCAGTTTTTTCTAATATGACATTATTTATGCTGTAGGGAAACTGTAATGTATTGACTTTACTGCTGAGTGTTAAGATTTTACATTTAGATATGTTCAAAAGAAAGCAATTTTCAAGTGTAAAATATTCATTTGATTTTGCAATATCACACAGTCATCTAAACAGGTTATATTAGCGAATAATTTCAAATCAACTGCAAACATAAACCTATTGCACTTCAATAGGTTGCACAAGTCATTAATACATATCAGAAATAATAAAGGACCAAGATTGGACCCTTGAGGTACTCCGCTAGTTGAAAAAAAAATATTTGAATAAAAACCATTGTAATGAACATACTGTTTGCGTTGATGTAGGTAAGATTCTAAGAGTTGTAAGCAAGTTTCATTAAAGCCCATTATTGAAAGTTTGTGAAGAAGTATATTATGACTGATCTTATCGAAAGCCTTAGAAAAATCTGTGTACACCACATCGACCTGCCACCTTCGATCTAAAGTTTTACACAAATATTGATTGAAAATAGCCAGGTTACTAATGGTGGATCTAGAATTCATAAAACCATGTTGGTATTCAGATATTATATGTTTGGTGGACAGATAAATGCGACTGTACAATGAATGATAATCAACTGTTTAACTAATATTTACTTAGGAATGATGTTTGCCCCATTTTTCCCCTTTGTGGAAACGTGTGGAGAGAATTTTACTTATTCTCTCCGGTACAAATTTCGAACTTTGTTCGAAATATTACAGGTACCTGAAGTATGCGCTGACTGAGGAGTGTTTGTTGCGACCAACTCAGTTGTGGATCGCGCTTCATTCGTCAGAAAATATTAGTTAAACAATTGAATATTATTCATTGGGCAGGGCCATTATTATGTTTTCCGATTTCCCCTGGCATTGATGAGAGGCAAAACCTCGAAACATGCATGTCTGCAGGTGGTCATCTCCTGCCATAATCTACCGTTTAATCACAAGATAAGCACTACTTGCAATAGGGTCTTCTTGAAATAACGTCGCACAAATATCTGTCAGACCTAGTTCAATGACCGTCGTGGTATTAGCCAGTAGTTGTTTTTTGACAAATGTTTGCCTCATTTTTCCACTTGGTCGAAATGTGTGGAGAGAAGGGTACTTCGACTTTGTCGATTTTATTCGTTTCCTTATGTTGATACTCTCGTGTCCATATTTTCGAACTTTGAAATATTACAGTTTTAATTTATTATTTGTCAACCATTTATCAGTGTCAGATTCTGCATTCTTTTTAGTTTTTATTTTGGAGTAATAAGCTTGTTCCATCAACAAATTGCAAGTTATCCTGAATCTTGAAATTATTCATGTAAATCAAGTATAAAATTGCTATCAAAACATATCCTTTGTAAATAGTAATGAAGGTCATGATAATAGATCAGATATGTCTAATAAATATTATGATTATTTTCTCTTAAATTCCAGAATCGTGACAGACATTAAATCGATAGAAACGATTATAACTTCCGAGTGGTATGCAGACAGCCAATTGAAATGTTTGATAATTTGTGCTAATATACACTTCATTCCATTTGAAAAAAGTTTTGAAATTTGTTAAATTCTGTTGGTTCTGTAAGCTTGCAAAATAATTCTCAGTTATCTAGTTTACTTTTGTTTTTGATTTATCTTCCGAGCTATCATAGAACTTGAGCAATCGGACTCTGATGCACCATTGTACCTCCCTGTATAATACCGAACATTTCAAAACCATCAGTCAAAAACTAGCTTAAGAAAATGTCATGAAATATTTTTTTTTTCGAGTATTTGAGGCTGAACTGAAACTTTGTCCTCGGTATGATATATTGTACTTTTCTCTTTTTTTTGTGAGGGTGTGACCATTTGCCACCATTTATATTTACAAGCAATAGATCGGAACATCAAAATTTTCCTTTCAATACGAATATTCACCATTCTTTATATAAAATACTTTGTGCTGTCATAGCGGGTATTTCAAATATTGATGCGTACGAGAGTCTCGCAAGGTCTCGTCTCGTTTTCAAGACGATACTTGAGATGATACTCGGACAAGACAAGACGAGACTTTTATTGGTCTCGTCTCGAGTATCGTGCATGAGGTCTCGTATGAGAGTCTCGCAGGTGAATATTTTTACGTGCGGACTTGAGAACTTGATAAAAATCGGATTTTGTAATTGATTATGATATTTTGTATTCAGTAAATCCTACGCTTTCCGACGGAGAATGGATGCAGGAGCATCAAAAATATTATTCTATGCCTCGGAGTAATAAAGAAACATATATATATTTCAATAGTGGAAAATTCACTCTTCTGAATTTTCTATTATAGATATGTTTAATGGCACAAGATCTCTTAAACATACCGGCTGTCCAGACGGAAAGATAGGTCTCACGTGCTGCGTTAACTATAAGAAACCATCGAAATCATCTCAATAATGAATCTGCACGATGTTTGTTATGCCTAAACAACTGGGTGAAAAATGAGGGCTGTCTGTGTGTTGTTTTTTTCAACTTTGATTTTTCAACTTATTTCATTGCCAAAATGATTAAATAATGCTAAGTTTTTATTTTGTTTAGATGTATTACTCTCAAATACATGATGTTATGTTTCAACAATTGTAATCTTCTTTTCCGACTCTTACATTAAGGCACGTATTTAAGCATTCCTTATTGCACTGAAATAATAAGATTATGCATGACGATATTTCGATTCTTTTACGAGACTCTCGTACGAGAAGCGAGACCAGACGAGAGTGGAGGCTGCTAGACGAGACTCGATACGAGATTTATCATTTCATCGGCGAGACAAGACAAGACTTTATGAAAATCTCGTCTCGTTGGTCTCGTGCGAACCACTAATTTCAAATTCGAGGGCCACCATTGGGATTTCGGAAACTGTAAGAGATACAACGATGGTTAAATCGGCGCACATTTGCGCATCTATGTGACCAGCAATATGCTGCTAGGAAAGTTTCAAAACTCCGTGTTTATCCGGAGATATCTGGAAAAAAAACGAAAATTTAAAAAACTATTTTTATTTTTTTCTGGCCTTATTTGATGAAGGATATCAAAACAAACAGCATTCTACATTGCCATTTTGTCCCCGATATACGACCGTATTTTCAGATTTACCATTCGACGTTTAATTTCTTGCCCCAGCATCAAGTTTATTTTTTTCTCAGTCAGGTCGTCCGGTGCACTAGGTTTTCCGGGGCTGGTCACCGATGTCAAATTCGTGACGAGCGGCTTACGAAACCACCGGCGCACGAGTTTCTCTTGATTTATCGCAAGTTAAGCAGGAACTCCAGGGGATGACGTTCCCAATGCCTTCCTTATCTCCAAGTTTACAGAGGGCATAATATTCAGATTTGGCGACCTGAGAAACCCCTGGTTGCAAAATTTCGTACAGTTCGGGTGTTTTTTGTGACAGATATGAATTTTTTCATATCACTTGAAATTTTGCAGTTGGAGTAATGCATTTTTTGATGCACCAATGCATTTTTCATGACATCTGGAAAACAAAATACAAGCAAAGTTTCTGCATGAGCTAACGATTCGAATGCAAAAATCCTCATCTCGATCCGTTTGTTTGCACAAATTTCCAGGGTTTTGTGCCAAATTTTTGCACCTAATTTCGGATTCAGATTCATCATTAAAAGCACTGCTTTTATCTGCTGATTGTCAATCTAGAATTATATTAAAAATCTTGTACTGAATTTCCATGCAAATATATTTTACACATAGGAAAATTTGTCCTGTTCAGCTCACATTATGATTGACGGACCATCCGGGTGAAAGCATGGCAATCAAATTAAACAACGAAGTGCCGTGACTAAATGATAGTGTAAGGACAACTTATCGTCAATCTACTCAGTCAATTGAGATGGTTAACAATTTTCAGAAAAGACCAAAATATATGTATCCAAGTATAATGGCTATGGGGGTTATTAGCACTAATCAAGTTGATGAAACGATATTATATCGTTTACATATTCTATTCATGAGAATCATGTACATTAACAGTTATGCATTAACGACCAAAGAATGTACGGATGCGACGGACTCAATGTGATAAAAAGTCATTCCTATATGTTATTTTGTTTTTAATGAATTTTTCTTCAATGGAGCACCATACTGAGTACAATTATGGTTTCAGAATAGATGAAATAACTTGATTCGATTAATTTTTTGAAATAGAGAACCATGAGTATTGAAGGATATAAAATAATAATAATACTCCTTTATATATACTAATAGTCTACACAAAGGTATAGCCTGGGCGGAAAGATGACAGCTATTACTATTATTTAGCGTGGCGCTCGGGGCGACTTACTGATGTTTAGTGATGTATTCACTTTTCATCTGTAGGAAAACCCAGAAAATCTACAACACCACCCCGAGTGGTCGGTGGGACGTCCATTTAGTAAAACCTTGGATATGATTACAGCATAGTAAAAATATGCACATAAGAGTAAATGAGCATGCATCAACCCAGAAATTGAATTAAAACAATATGTAGTAGAGTTATATCAAGCAGGCTACTTAGTTAGAGGAAGGACATAGGATTGGCCAATATAATAGCGGCTTAATGTCTTACTTATACTACCCATATAGAAATATTGCCTTGACAAGTACTGATTCAATTTACTATTTAACCCTTTGTTAAACACTTCTGAAAAAAGTTTTCTCTCAATAGATGTGCAGTTGAAACATATGAACAATAAAAAATAATTAAATAAAAATGAAACATAAAATAAAACATAATCTGAAAAGTGCGATTTAGGGCCCTCCTGGTCATAAAAGAGAACATAGGCATCTCCGCTCACGATCGATATGTCCTGAGGTAGTTAACCTGTTAATTAGGTGGCCGTAGGTAAGCGTGGTCATGGGTGTGCACCCTTATCGTTTGTATTCCTCTAGAATTGACCTGGACATATAAAAATTCTCCTCATTTCTCTGGCTGTAAGTTTGACACTTGATAACGATCGGAGATAATAAACCGATTGAAACGTCGTGCTCATAGAAACACTCCAGACAATGGAAGTACGCAGTTGAAGTAATCAACTCATATCATTGTCCAAAACCTTCAAAACATTTGTTCGTTAACTAGCAAATGCTGAAAAGTTTTCATATTTTGTTTTATGCTCTCGACAACTTCTCTTATTTTGAATAAACGATCTGGTATATGCATAGGCAAGGTAGAATTGTTGGCAGAGGGCAAATATTCTTTAATTTCTTACCATCTAGTGTCAAGCACCCCGATAAGGCACATCCCAATAAACCGTTCCAACTTCTTAGAAGACACGGAAATTACGACCAATATCAGTTTAGGCCACATACAGGAAGGGCGAATGGAAAATTTCTGTGGCCATTTGAAGTCTATCGTTTATAAATCACAGCCATATTCTCTTCAAGTTCTGCGAAAACGTATAACTGTAAAGTGTCAAAGAATAACTGCTGATATGTTGCAGAATGTTAGAGACTCGATACAGTATCGATTTTATTATTGCATGAATGTTAATGGAGGACATTTCGAACAGTTTGTACGATAACTTCGACGTGTACACCTGATTATTAAACTTGAAACTCTAATTATTTCATATTTTTATTACAAAAACAATAGTCTCTCACCAAGCTACAGGTTTAAAGCTACGGTGGTGGAAACCACTGAAAATTAGTTCCCCTTCAAATCAAATATCGACGTGTTCGAGCATTTTCCAAAATTTTGAATTTCATTCCTACAAATTAGGCTGGAAAGTTTCCATTGGCCCACACTGTATAATAGATAGGTTTGGTCAGCAATATACTGCATCAAAATGTGATCAATCAATTTTTGAAAATAATGCAGTGGTGTATCAACAAATATCTCAGGCATCAACTGTTAGGCCCAAAATAGGCAGCCAGAAGAAATAGACACACCGAAAGCGTGTCTCATATTTTAATGTTGTTATCTTCTAAATTATATTTTTCATTATTGATATTCGAAAAATAACAAATTTAAGAATCGTCGATATTTTCGAAATCTAATCACGGCACAAATGAAATGTTTATTTTGTTTGCAGAAATTTGAAATGAACTGACAACATCATTGTTGAGTTAACTGGTTCGAAAATTTGTCCGTGCAAATATGCAATGACCAAAAGTTACCATCCTGACATGAATAAATTCAATAAACTTTTTGCGTAGATTCGATGTGTTTCATGTTTTCAAGGTTGAGTTTTTGAATGAGCAATACCGTTTTTGATGAAATAATATAAGACATTCATTCTGATTCCAATACGTGATACTTTGTTATGTCACAACCTTTAATATTTCACAAAAACTAGAATTTTCACGTAGGCTCTGACTCCGTCAATAACACTTGTTAAATGAGTTGATTCGTTTCTACGCTATTATGTATCACGTAATTTGACAAATGACGGTCGAGTTATATTTCATTTTATTTCCCAAATATGTCAATTAACCAATAACGTTTATTAATGAATATAATATGTCACACGACTTGTGAAATGTGTTGCATATATTCAGGCAACGCCAAGAAGGACCAAGCAGGTTATTCGCAAAATGAACGAAGCGGGTTTATCAGCAATTAAATTTTGACAGATGAGGGAAATAATCAAAGAAAGAAAACGGGATATGATGAGGCTGTTTTATGAATCAGACACCTATACACAGAAAAAATACAACCAGCAAGAACATTAATCAAAAAATTAAATAACCTTACCGAGTATGGTAGTTTCAAAGAATCGAGGAATAAATATGGAAATCGATTTGATGAAAATACGAGAAACAATTTTCAAAATGCGGCAATAAACTTCTATTATTTTATTAATATATTGTTTTTTTACTTGTCTGTTTTTTAGATAAATATGAATCCGTCAGTTTCAACACAAAAAGTTGCTTTCAATACAAGAAGAAATGGTCTAAAATGCTACGAAATTCATATCTGCCAAAAATCATAAATACCCAGGTGATCTTGAATGGAAGTTGGCTTACTGTAATTGGCTAATGAATAGAAATGATTTTTCCAAATTTCTCTTAAAGGTCATTTGGGCGGATGAGAGCACTTTCACTAATTGTAATATGTTCAATAGAACCATTGAGCACATCTGGAGTAAGAACAATCCTAGAGAGTTTAGAGCAGTTGAGGCCAGAGGTACAGTTCAGTTTGAATATATGGGCTGGAATTTTTGGAGATCAAATCCTTGGTCCATATTTTTCAATGGAACACGCAATAGAGAAACTTATCTGGCGTTTCTCCGAGGCCCTTTTGAGAATTATCTAGACATTTTACCTCTTGTGAATTTAATTAAATATTGGTTTCAAGTTGACATTTTTAATTATTGCTAATTTTGAGTTGGACGTTTTCTGCTTAACTACATCCAGTTTTGAAAATACCGTCGTATAGCGGGGACAAAATGGCAATGTAAATGTTCTGTTAATTTTAATATAATTTATCAAATAACGCCAGAAAAAAAATTAAAATGATTTTTCAAAATTTTGTTTTTCTCCAGATATATCCAGATATACTCGGAATTTTTAAACTTTTGGTATAATTCCGTTAACTAATAGCCATAAGCTATCAACAATTTTTTTTTGAACCTGCGTTGTTTGGCCGTCTGAACAAAAAACCAAATGAAATTTTTAGCGGACTCAACTAACTTCGGAGATGTGGGCCTATTTTTGAGTGATGACTGGCATTATTCAGGACACATTTCTACCGCGAAAAATCACTCGAAATTCTTTTTTCTTCAAACTAACACAATATATACAACCCCTTATTGACCTAGTTCGCAGTCTTTCTTTATTGAAAACGCTACTTTTTAGGAAAAAACTCATCCTTCTTTTATGATCACATAACCAACAAATCTAGGCAAAATGGTTAGTGAATTTGGTTTCTGGAAAAAAGTGAGTGAATAATTACCTATTCATGTTGAAATTAAATGCATGGAAAAGTTGGCTGTTCAAATATGCAAAGTTCAAAGTTACCAACTTCACCAAATAAATTCACTAAACATTTTACATAAATGTGTCTTTTAGATGTTTTTGAAAGAAGGTTGAATTTTTGGAGAAACAATGCCTTTTTAATAAAAATATAGTGTAAAACGGGTGAATTAGGGCGTGTACATTGTGTTGAATTAAAGAAGGAAGAATTTTGAGTGTTTTTTCGTGGTAGAAATGTGTCTTAAAAAATAGCAGTCATCACTCAAAAATAGGCCCATATCTCCGAAATTAGTTGAGACCGCCAAAAATTTCGTTCGGATTTTTTGTTCAGGAGGCCAAACTACGTAAGTTACATGAAAAAATTTGTTGATAGCTTGTGGCTATTAGTTAACGGAATTTTATCAAATTAAAAATCTCCTGATTCTCCGGATATACCCGGAATTTTGAAACTTTCCAGCAGCATATTTTTCGTTACATAGATGAGCAAATATGCCCCAATTAACCATATTTGTATCACTTATAGTTTCCAAAATCCCAATGGTGGTTCTCGAATTTGAATGACCCGGTATAGTTTGCAAAATTTTCAGTTTGTAAACGGTGTTCAGATAAAAAATGCATAAGAAATGACTAACCTATTTTCGTTACCCGCAAACCCTCTCATCCATTCCGATTCTTGATCTAGAACAAAGAGTAATTTATTCAGTCGAATATATTGCCTACATCATACATCTCACCTACTTGCAGTATTTCGTAAATACTACCACGACAAATGTATTTGAAACCACAGAAACACCTCACACAATCTTCACATCACGTTTTTACGAGATTTTTAGTGTTATTACCGACATCACTGTAGTTCTTTCAGTTCCTGCCACGAAAAGGTCTTCAACACAACCGGTACCTATATTACTACGAGTCTTCTTAGGTTATTTTCACATTTTCACAGAGATTTCAGACAAATTTTTGACAAGATGTAAACATTTCGTGCGAACGATAATGATCACGCCTACTATGATTAATTGGTTTACTACACAGTTTTCTAACGGTTCCAATTGTGTGAAAAGAATATCTACTTGTTCAGTGAAAACGAATTCCAGAGCATCCTTCGTTTTTTTGGTTGGGCTGATTCAGTTCTGGACGTCAGTGATGCTTATTTTGCGTACAGTCGGATTTATAATGAATGACAGTGAATTTCTTAAAGCAATCACCTCTGTGGATATTACGATGATAAGTCTTGTAAATTTTCAAATGGTATATGAATGGGAGGAAATGATGGACTAGGCGATTTAATTTTCGAATTAAAAATTAGGATTTTTTTGAAATCTGTATTTAGCTAAAAAATTAGAATCTCGCAATGTTGATTAGTTACTCAGTTTTTGGATTATTAATTGTTATGGTCTCTTCCAAATTGGCTTAGGATCAGATCATTGATATACTGGAGCTCAATATTGAAAAAGAACCTTCATACTTAGTGCTATAATTTGGCAAATTCATTCAATTAGAAGTACTATGAACAGAAATGAAAAAATAAATTCAAAAAGTTTTAATTTCGATGTTTGACTCAAATGTATCTGTAAAATCTGTATAAAATGAAAATATAAAAGAACAAATAGCAAGCACATTTTTACAGGCACTTTTCATGTTCAACAACTTGATGTTGTTTGAAACTATTTTCAAGTAAGTAGTAAAGTGACTCCCTCATTGATTTTAACGCATGATATGACTGATATTTTGGGAAGAGTAGAAGTTTCCGCCTCTAGTGTAATCAAAATATGATCAGGACCGCTATTCTTGAATTCAATAGAAAGTCACACCCTCTTTGAATTTCCACTTCCTCCTTTTTCTATTACTTCCAAAAATGCCTATTCTTCAAATGAGTTAATGGAAAGGAGAAAGGCAATTGAATATAAACGTTGCCAAACTTCTGAAGAACTTTTCAACTATGCACACAATTATGAATTGTGACAGGAAAGAATCATAATAATAATAATGCTTCCTCATAAATACTCGTTGAGTGTACCCAAAGGCATGCTTGTGCGGGTAGAGGACGGCTATTATTATTATTAGCCACGGCACTCCGGGGCGACTTACTGATTTTTGGTGGCGTATTCACTTTTCAGCTGTAGGAAAACCTACAACACCACCGCGGGTAGTCGGTGTGCACTCCAAGCTAGCACCAGACGAGATTGGTATCTAGACAACTCACAATACACTTGCTTTTCAACAAGGCATGCGGTCGCCTATCGATCCGATATAAAGTAGAGAAGAAAAATATTCTTGTACCTACATCAGGCTCGAACCGACTATCGCTATGCTGGAGTTTCGAACGGCCTATACATAACAAGCAACACAACCTTGTTATTTTTATCTCTTCAGCGTTTTCGTGTCATGACTCATGTTTGGCGGAAAACTGTTTTGGTTTCTAGTTGTTTTACTATTCCAAAATTGCAGTTTGACTATAATGAATGAAAAACATATCATACCGCAGCAGAAAACTCGAATGATACATTTTTTAAACGATCATCCCCATTTGTATACGGGGAAATTTACCTCAAGTTATGCTCGTGCTCATGCAACAATTTACGATCAGAGACATCAAATAGCTCAGATCGTGGAAGAACATCCTTTTCAATATGCCAATCCTCTACAGCTTTAATGAATTAGTTGGTTGATATCGTCCATAATTTAATCGGTATTAATTACAGTAATGAATAGTTGAATGGGTATATAAACAAATGTAGAGAAATTTGAAACTTCACACTCCAACATACGGATTTTGAGGTTATGATTTTCATTTCTACTCCCTCTTTCAATTTCTCTCACTCGGAACCAGTAAGTCAGCAAGAAAATTTCATGTAGTAGAAATCATTCAAGAATACAGTATTTGGAAATCAAGCTCCTTTTTTCTAAATTTCTATTAAAATTTCTACACCCTAAACTCAAGAATAGTGGTCCTGAATGAGGGAAGCAATGACGTTATAGGAGAAAATAGAGAAAACATTGGCAAACAGTTGTCTAGAAACTCTCTTAAAAATATTCGATTGAGACAATGAACAATGGCAAGATGTAATGTATGATCAGCTCATGAGGAATTGTCTCAAATGGTTTATGTTGTACAGATCCCCTTTTTGGATTCTCATTTTTGAGTTCAGGTCCTTCTACTGACCGCAGTGGTCATGATGGTAGAGCGCTAGTCTATCAATCAGAAGGACGTGGGTTCGATTCCCAGCATAGTCACTAGTCTCGTGCTAGGAATTGCACGTTAATTCTTAGCTCGCACAAATTTCGACTTCTGAGGGCTGTCGTTCGTAGGGGAATGACAGCTGGTTAACGAAAAAAACAATTTGAACAACAACAAACAAAAAAATATCTTTTTGCCTTCCATTGCTGATGTATGTGTGTGCGTGAGTTAGTCTCACTCTATCAAGGCATCTGCCTAGTGTCACTGTTGGGAATTTCTTCCTTTGCTGGGAGAGAGGGTATTGGGTTACCCTTTTTTTGTTCACAACAAAATACTGTGTATTGTTTGGAACTCTGAAGGGGTTCTAGCGAAGTTTTGGACTGTTTGTACTTGGTGAGGGATTGCCCGCTTCCCTCATTTGGCCCCAACTCAGATCCTGCACGGAGGTCATCTCGCACCATTCTAACTCCCGCAAATCCAGCTTCCTTCCACTGACCACGTTCACTCGAAGAAGTAGGCAGATTGGGATATTAGAGAGAACCAGTGTATGGGCATATAATAGGTAGGTTTACAGAAGCGACCCCGACAGGCGGCACCTTTGATCTTCGTGTTACCAAATTGAGTGACCTTGGGTAGTTTATCTGTCACCAGAAGATGGCTCATTTGTGGAGGCTACAACTTTTACTGATTCAATTTGGTAGTCTAAGTTGTTATTTGACAAACGTTGATTCATATTAACTGACTGAATCAGATCATACCTGAATATCAAATGCGAATTACTGCAAAAAGAAAGATTGATGCACGAAACACATACATATCTATGTGTTCTGTGGGTTGACGTTGACTGCATGCGCATTTAGTTTTGGAACAGTGAAATAAGGGGAGTGTCGCTTCTGTAACCCTACCTATTTTGTGGTATGGAAAAAACAATATTAATAAGCAAACCATACACATGTATTGAGGTGAGTTACTACAGTTTCTTTGAATAAAGTCACCGTTTTGAAGATTTGATTTTTTATGGAAGATTATTAAAATATGTGTACATTCTTGCATCGAAAATACTTCTTTGTGCTCAAAAAGTTTGTTGGATCTAAATATGATTCTTTTGTCTATGTATGTTATGCCTATATTTTAATTTTATAGATAAGCTTCCTGGGAACTTATTGTTCAGTAGTTTATATATGAATATAATATCTTAAGAATTACATATGTGTCAATACATAACCAGTATAGTTTTTCTGGCATGTTGGATAATTTCACGTATCTATTACGTCCCAGTAGTACATACATCTGTTTAGTGGAATTCTCCTATTATTCAAACCATCCTCTTGGCACTTAAACAGAATTGAAAAACAGTATTCGAAATGTCGCTAGATGATACAAAGCTGGCAAATATTGAGGTCCTGCACGTCCAATCCAGCGATTAGGGTAGGTGATGTCGAGATGACGAGCAAGAACCCTAAAATGAGCTGGCGCCCCGTCGTGCGTAAACCACATGTTGCCTCTTACAAGTATATGGGTACTTGTTCTAACAAAATGGGCGAATGATTTTGCAAAATGTCCGTGTAGGATGCAACTGTTAATCTTTCTGTTAGAATGGGCTAATTAGGTATTCACCAATAATTCCTACCCAAACGTTCGTCAAAATCAAATGCCGAAATGATTTCCTCTAATAGCGTCAAGATTTTCGTCGGTCCAAAAATAGTAATTGTGAAAGTTCAAAATTGCATTTCGTAAAAAATTTGGTAAACACTTATATCAGATGAATCAACCACCTGCAAAACATTATTCTTGGATGAATATCTCGAGGCAGTAGAGCTGCACCTGCTGTATGTTTCTTTTGAGAACTTTCCAAATGGTTTTTGGGATTACTTCAAGCTGCAGTGTACCTATAGCTTCTTCTAGCTAAGACGTTGTCACCCTATCTGCTGGTCTCCACCACCTTCATTTTCATTCATCACATAATCTTGCATGTAGCGTTCTAAATATTTTAGCATGAGGAATTACTCTGTTAGGATATCTGCCCCGGTAAATTCTCCCAAATTTCCATTTGCTAATCCATAGATAATGTTCGTATCAGCCAATTCAGTGTTAGTGAAATTATTCATGCTAATTGACAACTCTGAATTTTACTGCTATGAAAATAATTTTCCACGATGAACTGAAGCGTAGAGTTGAATCATACTGGACTGGATCATAGAACTGTAGTACTCGAGCCTTTAACTGAATAGTAAGACTAAATGATGGATAGATAGATATCTGAATGATGTCAGAACTATGTTTTGTTTTCTGTTACACTAGCCTAATGACGAAGCAACCTTACCTGTATTTAATTGCCATTATCCACTATCGTATGCGGGTACGCCTATCATGGATTAAGCTATTAAATTATTACCGATGGTGAGCAGATAACAACCAATAATTCAAAACAAAAGTGAACTTTTTCAATTTGAAATGAAATATGTGTAGGAAAACCCTACTATCAATGTGAGCTGGTCTCCAATGCAGGTCTTCATGATATGCAATAGAGTGGCTTTAATTTTTTTTTCTCGAAAACGAAGCCAAATATGAAGAAAAGACAAGAAAACACAAAGTTGCATTTTTTTAATCAAAAAAAAATTATTTGTGGAAAAAAAAACAGTGGCCTACTTTTTTTACAATATTGTTGGCTGTGATGCCCAATGAGACGCTACTGGCCCTAATACTTTCAATATAGTAATGGCTGAATGGGCGATTAGTTCAAATAAATGTACTAAATTTCAATCAAATTAGTTCTAATTCATGATATTTTATAATTATAGTTTTTTTATCAACGCCCTGTATCTCAGAAATGAAGCTACTCCGAACATACGTACATAACAACATTTCTTCCTAAAATGACTTAACGAATCACATCTTGCGGTGAGGGAACACCTTGTATAAGGTGTTCTGCGGATTAGCAAAATTTTTAGTGATTTTTTGGATACGTAATCTACATAATCACTGAAAGGACCCCACACAATAGCATAGGAAATTGGCCCACAGTGGGATTTGACTGAAATTTACATACAGTTCGATAATTTTATCATTACCCATCCGTCATCAATTTATGATCGAAGAAATTACACACCATCTATCGAACATCTCTTTCTAACAACCGCTATAAGCGAATCAAAATTCGTTAACATTTGTCATCTAAGCTAAGAATTATGGTATTGTGATGATCGATTAAAACTCAAAACAGTGAAAAGAGATAGCCATAAAACCGACAGTGTTTAACATTTCAACTAAACTTGCCAAACATTGTATTGACTAGCGTAGTACCATCAATTGCGTATTGTTTGTCAACAGTTTTACTTTGTTTTGCAGTCGAATATATATAAAAACAGTTTTTTTAAAGCTAAACGACTCTTGGAATAATTACTTTCAAAGTAAGTACAGTACAATGCGTTTTATACACAAATACTCTTCAAAATCTTCAACCTCACAATTGACATTTGTGACTATAATTCCGTACAACCGGGATATTAACACAACAGTTATTCTCAGTGTGGAAACCCTATTGAGAGAAAGGAACATTACCGAAATCTATAAATACAGGTCAAAAACGTTCACAATATATTTTAACTCTTTTTGAGAATATGCATGGATCTTTCAATTCTACATTCACAAGCACAACAATTTGTTTTGAACTTGCGCGAATATTTTGAAAGAGAAAGAGCGAACGGTGGACCTTCTTTTACCACTTTCATCTGTTCAAGAGGTAACAATTAAAACCACAAAAGAAATGTCATAACTTTTCTTTACTGTAATTTAGAGAGTTGCAGATGCACTTAAAATATCTCGAAAAACTGTGTACAACATCAAAATGAGAACAATTCCTGAACAAATGTAACCGCCCCTTTTTCATCAATCACAGGAAATCAGGAAAGTCATTGGATTTATGTATATTAGTTGAAAAGTCAAACTTTATTGTCACATTTATTTTTTTTTTTAATTTGAAACTTCACTGATGCCTCATAGATTTATTTTCAATATCAAAAATACAATGTAAAATAATTATCAATTAAATACAGGTATATAAAAAAAATAAAAACTAAAATCTATTCTATTCTTTGCACGAAAAATAATATGAACAATTAGTAATGCGAGACACAAGAGAATCGTTGTACACATGCCACGAGTCTGTGAAAGGATGTCTACAGATACTCGTGTAGTGTCCGCTGTTGGTAGTCCCAGTGTGAATTAATACTGCATAAAGATTGTAACAGCATGAGACTACATTTTCAGCCTCATAGTTCCTCATATCTAAACCCTCTAAAGGAAAATCATCATCATCATATCTAGTATTGGATAAACATTGGATAACACTATTCATGAAGCAAGTATTGCCATCATTTACTAAGCCGTTAACCCAATGAGATGACGGTATTTGAATCAAGCCTAATAACATTGAAGCATTTTGTGCTGCAATCAACTTTGCTATCAATATCAGAGCAGTAACTAATACTAATATTTGTGTCTTGAGATGATGAAATCGAGTTTAGACAACTGGATATTGAATGGGACAGAAATATGGCAGAATTAGGACGATTTGGAGGATCTTTTTGATGTACGTTTTCAATTTTTAACGAAATGTCCTCATCATTCACATTACTTTTAGTTTTCTCTTCAATTACTGATTCACTACTAGATTTTATAGGATACTCAATGGGAATATTGTTGTTTCGTATTTTAGACTTTACTGAAAAAGAAAATTTTCGAGGATACAAAAACAGTTCATCTAATTGACGAGAAGGAGGAATATTTCCGAGAACTGAAGCATCATTTCCCCTCTGAATTGCGATTACGTGTGATGCTGCAACCGTGTCCACGCATGTAAAATCCCAGATAACAAGTTTACCCAACTTCCAAGGAACAAGTGGCATACCATCAGGCTGATTTCTATCGTCACGGCTCACACCCAAAGGTTCCAAAATAGCTGGAATTTTTGCTGTATTCAATGCTCTTTTAATCAGATCATTCCCGGCATTATGGCGAGAATGACGGCCAGCACTGAACTTGCAGCTCAAACCGTGAATACCGTTGTCGTCGACTTCATTGCCACATTTGCATATATGAGATATGCAAACTGAATTTCTGATTCGTCGTCCAGCAGAGTTTCTAATGAAGATACAGGTAGAGCATTGAGCCATGATCCAGAATGTGGGGAAGAAACTGCTTTGAAAATGGCCTTTTCAGTTATAGACGTAGCTGAATCTAGCAGTTTTTACCAGTTTGTATCTACAAGTGGAGGCCGTAGATGAATTCAGCAAATGAATTTTGGATCGAGAAATCAACAATTGTTCACTCTCAGAGTAAATGTGGTTTGGTTCATCGGAGAAGATACATAATAAAATTATGTTCATTAATTGAGAAACACTATAAGAAGAGGGCAGAAAGGGTGGTAAAGCAAGGTCAGAAGCGAGACGAATACCCAAACCTCTTCGGTTTACTGGCAATGTTGCCTGAATCCAAAAATTGTTTTCCAAATGGTTATTCGTTATGCCTTCTAACATTCTTCGTAATATACTATCAAAAAGATGGAGTTTCTCTCCACAGTGCCAAGTAGGACAACATCGCATTATATAAGTTAGCTTTGGTATTGCGAGACAGTTCTTCAATAGAAAAAAGGCCACATGAGCTGGAATAATATTAATCCGAGATGAAATCACAGACAAAGATTGAATTTTTTCTGTAAGGCATTTTGGAAGTGCTTCATCCGAAAGAGGAGCTCCAAGAAGACGCCCGTTGGATTTGTCAAGTATTTTAATTCCTAGGGCAATGGAATTGAATTTCGCAACGACATCAGGAACTTCGCTTTTCAAAAAGAAGATTTCACATTTTTGAAATATCAATTCTAAACCAACTTTCTTTGAATTAAAAATTATCTTCTTAAAATTGTCCAGAACTGATTCAACATCTCCTCCAATCGATCCATCGTCCAAATACCAACAATTGAAATTTATGTCTATGGATTTTGTAATTTCATCAATCGCAAGGCAGAAAAGAATAGTTCCGAGAACTGAAGTAGCATTTCCCCTCTGAATTGCGATTAAGTGTGATGCTGCAACCGTGTCCACGCATCTAAAATCCCAGACAACAAGTTTACCCAACTTCCAAGGAACAAGTGGCATACCATCAGGCTGATTTCCATTGTCACGGCTCACACCCAAAGGAAATCAGGAAATTCGCTTTTCGAAAAAAAGATTTCACATATTTGAAAATTCAATTCTAAACCAACTTTCTTTGAATTAAAAATTATCTTCTTAAAATTGTCCAGAACTGATTCAACATCTCCTCCAATCGATCCATCGTCCAAATACCAACAATTGAAATTTGTGTCTATGGATTTTGTGATTTCATCAATCGCAAGAGCAGGACCTGAAGGATCACCTTGCTGAATACCTCTTTCTGATATTATTATGTTTTCACTTAAATTCAGAAAACTACTGATTTTATAGCTCTGAGAGGGATTGATAGAGATTAGGTATATTGTATTTGATTTTGTTCAGTAGTATATTTCTATGAACCATATTGAATGCATTTTTGAAATCCAATTCTAGAATTTTTTTTTAAATTGGATTCGGATGATGACTTACAAATTGACGAGCAGAATAAGCGACCGCTTCACATCCACCAAGGGTTCCAAAACCAAACTGTATTTGGCGAAATAGTTTACCCAATTGATCTCTCACATTTGAACATGATATTTTGGCCACTAAACGACGGTAAAATGTACCGGCCGCTATAGGTCTGATTCCACCATCTTTCTTTTTCAGCGAAAGAAGTGATGCTCGATAAATAATTGTAAAAATTTGTTCAAGAACCTTTCCTTCATGGATGAGAGAAGCTTTTCTCTTGAAAATCCAGAGCTGTGACTGAGCAAATCCTTATTTAAACTCGACAGATATCTCTGCTAGATACCCGCGTCTTCATTATTTTAAAAAAACATAATCTCAAAATGTTGCTTCATCTCCTAAACAGGTAAATGTTGAATTAAAGGTATATGTTAATAACTTACATAATATGAAAACAAAAATATAATCTTAAAATATTGCCTTATCTTCTAAACAGCTAAATGCTAAATTAAAGGTATATGTTAATTACTTGCATAATATGATAACAAACAAATTATTTCAGCAAGCTATACAATAAACTATTGGGTATTGGTCCCCCATCATTATTCATGATTTTATTATGTTTACTTATTTCTAAGCTTTCCTAGGCATCTATATGCCTGTTGTTGTTAACTTGTCTAACTAATCTTAATGAACTGAAGTCTGTGGAATGGTTTGTTGTTTTTGGGCGACAGCGGATTTTTCTGTTCTTCCATATTTTAGATGCGCTAAGTGTTCTTTATACCTTACTTTAATAGATCTTTTGGTCTGTCCATAATATTTTGCATCGCAGTCTTTACATTTGATTTCGTAGATTCCAGAATTATCAGAATTCTCAGCTTTGTCCTTAGGGTTACCAAAAATGCTCGGTAGTGTCTGACTTGTTTTAAATACCACCCTTATAAATTATATAATAATATAATAATAATATAAATTAATTAAAAACTAATGAAGACGCGGGCATCTAGCAGAGATATCCATCCAGTATAAATAAGAACAACTTTTTATGTAGATTTAGTTTAATCTTCCTTTTGAAGATGGTCACTTGATGACCGAAACACGTGTCGAGGTGTTGAAAATAGTGGTTTGGTGTTGGGATAAAACTCCAGTATATTCATTACTACACCAAAGGTTCCAAACAGTACAGTGCAAGAATTATTCTCAAGACAAAGGCTTGTTGTGCTGGATCTTGTATCTCGTTTTCGAAATGCAGTTATAATATCAGTCCTCCTAAAGTATGAATTTTGAAGTGTACCTATATTTATTTGAATTTTTTTCTTCGAGAAAAACTTGTTTCCCTTCAATCTTTGAACGATGAACTGAAAAATAAGGAGATTGTTTCGATGTGCAAATCATCTTTGAATGTTTTACTAAAAGAGCTGAGATTTAAATTTAAAACAGATAATAACCGAAGAGCTTTGATTGAAAAGACTCATATTTGTAAACATTCGAACTAGTTCGAATATATTGTGCCAGAGAGGTATCAACAATGTTGAAAGAATACAGGGGTACCCTTCTCTCTAAGCGTTTCCACAAAGTGGAAAATAAAGGAAAACATCTGTCAGAAAACAACTACTTCCCTGGCTAATACCACGACGGACATTGAACTACAACTGACAGATATTTGTGCAACGTTCTTCAAAGAAGACCCAATTGCAAGTGCTTTTCTAGTAATTAAACAGAAAATTATTCTTCATTTGGCTGGGAATGACCACCTGCAGACATGCATGTTTCGAGATTTATTGCCTAAATCATATTATTCATTTGGCAGGGACAGGACAATTATAATGTTGTCCGACCTACCCTGTCACTGATGAGAGGCAATAAACCTCGAAACATGCATGTCTGCAGTTGGTCATTCCCAGCCAAATGAAGGATAATTTTCTGTTTAATTACGAGACAAGCACTTGCAATTGGGTCTTCGTTGAAGAACGTTGCACAAATATCTGTCAGTTGTAGTTCAATGTCCGTCCTGGTATTAGCCAGGGAAGTATTTGTTTTCTGACAGATGTTTGCCTTTATTTTCCACTTTGTGGAATCGCTTAGAGAGAAGGGTACCCCCGTATTCTTTCAACATTGTTGATACCTCTCTGGCACAATATATTCGAACTAATTCGAATGTTTACAGATTTCTCTTCCCGGAGACTGTGCTGCTTGGGAGTGTTTTGTCTTGTTCCGTGCGGATGGCGCTTCGATCAACTTGGTTGTATATCGTGGTGTTATCCGTGGGGAAATATTAGTTAAACAGTTGATTATAATTCATTTGGCAGGGACAGGACAATTATAATGTTGTCCGACCTACCCTGTCACTGATGAGAGGCAATAAACCTCGAAACATGCATGTCTGCAGGTTGTCATTCCCAGCCAAATGAAGGATAATTTTCTGTTTAATTACGAGACAAGCACAAGCACTTGCAATTGGGTCTTCTTTGAAGAACGTTGTACACATATCTGTCAGTTGTAGTTTAATGTCCGTCGTGGTATTAGCCAGGGAAGTAGTTGTTTTCTGACAGATGTTTGCCTTTATTTTCCACTTTGTGGAATCGCTTAGAGAGAAGGGTACCCCCGTATTCTTTCAACATTGTTGATACCTCTCTGGCACAATATATTCGAACTAATTCGAATGTTTACAGATTTCTCTTCCCGGAGACTGTGCTGCTTGGGAGTGTTTTGTCTTGTTCCGTGCGGATGGCGCTTCGATCAACTTGGTTGTAGATCGTGGTGTTATCCGTGGGGAAATATTAGTTAAACAGTTGATTATAATTCATTTGGCAGGGACAGGACAATTATAATGTTGTCCGACCTACCCTGTCACTGATGAGAGGCAATAAACCTCGAAACATGCATGTCTGCAGTTGGTCATTCCCAGCCAAATGAAGGATAATTTTCTGTTTAATTACGAGACAAGCACTTGCAATTGGGTCTTCGTTGAAGAACGTTGCACAAATATCTGTCAGTTGTAGTTCAATGTCCGTCCTGGTATTAGCCAGGGAAGTAGTTGTTTGCTGACAGATGTTTGCCTTTATTTTCCACTTTGTGGAAACGCTTAGAGAGAAGGGTACCCCTGTATTCTTTCAACAAAGACTCATATTGTTTCACATATTTTACGTAAATACCAGAAAACCGAAAAAGTTGATATCCACGAGAAGGTTTTTTTTTAGATGAATCATGGATTTATTCTAGAGGAAATGAAACCAAGTCTTGACAGGATAATACTGTCAAAAGTATACGCAAACCCGAAGGATATGATGGTAAAGGATTTATTGTTGTGCGTGCTGGTTCTACGAAAGGGTTTGTTCCTGAAGCCAGTTTATTGTTCTGTGCAAAATCTTTGACTCTAGATTATCATGGAGAAATGAATAGTACAATGTTCACCAAGTGGATCACTTCACTGTTAATTCCCAGTTTGGAAGAGCCATCTTTGATAATAATGTACAATGCACCATACCACAGTGAAATTTTGAATAAACAGCCTACCACTTCTTCAAGAAAATCGGAAATTGTTAGTTGGCTACAGGAAAATAATATTGATTTTGATGAGAAATTAACAAAACCAGAGTTATTGCAATTGGCTAAGATGAACCGAAAGGAAAACATATATATTATAGATGATCTGGTACGAGAACATGGGCATGAAGTATTAAGATTACCACATTATCACCCAGACTTTAATGATACTGAATTAATTTGGCCTAATTGTAAGACATACTACAACAATCATATTGGCAGAGATGGATACAGTGATGAAAAAGTATTGGGTATGTGGAATGAAGCATTAGAGAAGTGCAACACTGAATCCTGGGAAAAATGTGTAAAACACACCGAATCACTCATTGAAAAATGGTATGAACGATAAAAGTTCCTATGTAATATGGTTATTAAACCCATTATTAAAAACATTGGTGACAGTTCTGAATCTGAAAATTATTAAATATATTAATTTGTTTTTACTTTCAAAAATGGTACAAAGTTCTACATACTCGCATTACATAAATAAATGTATGAGTAGATTTTTTGTTAATCATGTGTTGAGTATTTCATTACCAAATATATTTTAACTGGTGTTCTTTCACTTCTTAGATATTCATTCATTTACTGGGTCCTTGCATCCATGCACGAATAAGAAATTGAAAAAGTTTGAATACCTAAGTCTAGAAGATTTCTTTTCTGAATTTTAGTCATGTTTGAATGTAAACTCATTTTTTGATATCACGTATGAAAAGGTTTTGGAAATAATACACTCCTACCTAGTTTTTTGACTTTTTTCGTTAACTATTACCTACAGAAATTGCATTAATGTGGATAAAATTAGGATTTGATGGATTTGTGTCAAACGGCTGCCGAGGTATGGATACAACTTCCTTATATGAGTGTGACTGAAATTAGAACGTATGCAAAGGTTTCGGAAATATTGCGCTCGAATCTAGTTTTTAAACAACTTTTTTCGTTAACTTTTACCTACAGAAATTGAATTAATGTGGATAAAATTGATGGAATTTTGTCAAACGGCTGCGGAGATATGGATAAAACAACTTCCTTTTATAAGTGTCACTGAAATTAGAATACAGTAGGGAGGTCAAAAGTATCTTGTAAACTCACTGGATTCGTAAAAATTCCGTGTGCTAGGAATCGCACGTTAAAATTAATCTAACGCTAATCATTGGCTCGCACAAATTTCAACTACTGAGGGCTGCCGTTCGTAAGGGGACGACAGCTGGTTAACGGAAAAAACAATTTCAAACAGATTCATCCCTTTTTGCCTTTGTTTCTCCAGCAATCCTTTCAAAATTTGAAACATTGAATATTCTCACTGGACGGCACTTTTTTACATATTTGGAAAATAAAGAAAAAACGAAACGGAACTAAAAATATCTCATTGGTGGTTAGCCATTTCCATGAATCTGAAAATGTTAATTTATTCAATTTAGTAATTCACTATCCTATCTTACTACCTACACGTTGTAATGTTATCGGGATATTAGCCACGGCATTCTATATTTAGATGTTATTTTGACTAAAAAGTCTCGACTTATTTCATAAGCATTGATGACGCACGGGTAAAGATAAAATAATCGAACTGTATCTTATTGGTATTATTGACTTTCTGATCAAATGTTCTTAAGTAGGGCCCTTGACAATTATTGGTTCTCTATAAGACCAATGATTCAGCTCACAGGGCCGTATTCAGTATAGGTGCCCAAAAAACAAAAACCAAAATTAATCGATTAATATAAAAAAATCAGTTGATTGATTTTATTGTTTAGACAGACTTATGAGATAAATTCATACACGAGTGGACATTTATTAGACTATTTCACATAGTGAAAGTAAAGATATCTGATCGAACGAACGAAATAAATATTTAATTGAAACATAGCAATCTGCTCGTTTTTAAATGCATGCATCGCGTGACTAGGTACTTACATTTGACGTTTAACTGTCGCATACACAAATCTGGAACCACCGAACTTGACAGGCCAATCAGAGTCAAAAGTCATGTTTGGTGTTATCATTAATCCGAACTTGACCTGAGCTCCTGATTGGTTCATTTGCCAAATACGTGAAATAGTCAATATCATATATTTCGATTTCTGCGGATTGGCAACCCAGACAACAGATCAACCTGAAAATTTGACATTATGTATAAATGAATATGATCTACACGCCTAAAATATTTTAGATAATGCGGCGTTGTCGCTTCTGCTATAAAGAAGCAACTACTTTCTCGGCTTGTATATTGTAATAGTTTCCATTTATATCAATTTCAAGAAAATGCATATTTGTCATATTTGTCACATTACAACTGAATGGTAAAAATTTAGTTTTGTTTAAGTTAATAGTAAGGAGTTTGTGATCGAACCATTCTTTTACTACCCTGATGTTATTTGTCAGATGTCAATATGATTGAAGAAGAACATTTTTTGTGCTTAGTAAATGATGGAAAAAGAAATCATTCTTAACCTATGCCTCAACCAAATTAAAGTACCTATTTTTGTTCAAAAATAACAGAATTATGTACCACAAAATAATTTCATGAATCAACCAACAAATTCTAATTTTCCTCAACCCAATTTCAACAAAAATTTCAAATCAAAATTTCACAAATCCGAATTTTTCAAATCAAAATCGTACTTTTCCTAGTCAACCAATCCAAATTCAAACACGACAAGTGCCTCAAAGGTTTTTTACCAATCAACAGGTTTTTAAAAACCAAATAATAACACGAATGTTTCGAAACCTAGAAATCAAGTACCTCGACATAAACCAAACCCTATGTCTACAGTAACTAGAAATGTGAATCCTCCGCAGTACTCACAACAAACACAATATTTTCAGCCTCAATCTAAACCAACTTTTATTTCTGAGGAAATTCATCAAATAAATGAACCTCATTATCAAAATGAAAATAATTATGAATCCACATGTGAACAGACAGACCCGAATCTTGTTAGTGAAGATTATCGCTATATATTTGAAGATTCACAAAACAGTGAAGAACAATTTGATGAAACAATTTCTGAAAACGATAATCAAAATTTCGAAAATTCAAATCAAAATTTTTCGGCTCCAGCCTATGGAACGGAGACAAAGAAAATTACCTTTCATCCTAATTTCGATTTCAAATTTTCGACAATTGAGAATTCTTTTAGACTCTGGAAGTCACATCTCACTTTTGAATCCGGCTTTTGCCAAGAAGTATTTTCCCCAATATATTTATAATAAACCAAATATAATCAAAACGTCTTGTAGACAACAAACCTCTACATTTGAAGCACGTATACCAGCATTCCCAGAATTTCAGTCTGGCACAAAAATAATATTTACACTTTTTGATTTTCATCCATTCTTTGATGGACTGTTGAGTTTTAAAGATGTTGAGAACATGGGATTTAATTGGAATATTCAAGAAGGATATTTGTATAAAAATGATATTGTTATCCAAGTCTTACAATGTTCACCATCCGAATATGATTGCTTCACCATAACTTTCTGCGGAACTGAAAGGGTTAGAACCAAACTTCCAGTTAATACTTCAGTGAATGGAACTTATCTTGTTCCTCAAACAAATTTGAATCAAAACTGCTTTATTCCGGAAGGTATAACTACAATAGAAAATGGCCGAGCAATAGTAGAGATTCATAATTTTAATTCTCAAGACATTCATATGAATTTGACAAAACCGCTTCAAGTATACCGAATTGAAGATTCAGAAATTTATCAAGCCGTAATTAATGTTAATAATTCTTTCCCAAATGAAGATAAAATTGAAAATTTATTGCGCCTTGATCATTTGAATTCGGAAGAAAAATATAAAATTCTTAAACTTTGCAAAAAATTGTATAGTGTATTTCACTATCCTGATCAACCACTTTCTTCTACAACTCAAACCACCCATGAAATAAAGACAAGAGATGAAGAAGCAATTTATTCCAAATCATATAGTTTTCCGGAAATTCATAAAAAATAAGTGACTAAGCAAATAACACAAATGTTGAATGACGGTATAATAAGGAATAGTTCGAACCCTTGGTCAAGCTCCGTTTGGATAGTTTCGAAAAAACCTGACGCGAGTGGACAGCAAAAATGGCGCATTGTAATTGATTATAGAAAATTGAACAATAAAAGAATTAAGGACAGATATCCTATCCCTAATATTGATGACATTTTAGAAAAACTTGGAAAAGCTCAATACTTCACTACTCTTGATTTAGCTAGTGGCTCTCACCAAATCAAAATTAATAAAAACTCCATAGAAAAAAACTGCTTTTTCTACTGACCTAGGACACTTTAAGTTCTTGCGCATGCCATTTGGTTTGAAAAATGCCCCCTCCACTTTTCAGCGTATGATCAATGAGGTCTTGAAAGATTATGTGAACACAATTTGTTTGGTAAATATGGATGACGTTATTATAGTCTCTTCAATATTAGATGAGCACATATGTAATATAAAAAAAGTATTTAAGAAATTTCAAGAGTATAATCTGAAGATTCAACCAGACAAAAGTGAATTTTTACATGAACAAGAATTTTCAGGACATGTTATAACACCTCAAGGTATACAACCTAATCCAAAGAAAGTGAAAGCTATAGAAAAATTTCCCATTCCGATAACATTTAAAGAAATAAAAAGTTTTTTGGGCATAATAGGATTTTATAGAAAATTCATAAATAATCTAGCAAAATAACGAAACCCCTAACTCAATGTTTGAAGAAAGGTAAAAAAGTTGAACACTCTCAAGAATTTATAAATGCATTCGAAACTTGTGGAAAACTTCTTTGTAATGAACCAATCTTAGTACACCCTGATTTTTCGAAAACTTTTACTCTTACTACAGATGCAAGTCAATGTGATATAGGTTCAATTTTATGTCAAGACGGAAAACCTGTATGTTTCGCCAGTCGAACTCTAAATCCAAATGAATCCAATTATTCCACCAATTCGATACCTGTATGGATTATTATCCTTTCTTGCATCTTTTTATGCATCATTATTTTCCTTGGGTAGCATTTTACTACAAAAATTGCTACCCATCTATGTAATCTATGGCAATATTACCAATCAAGGCCCATATGGACGATATGAAGACTAGGCAACCAGACCTACCCCAGTTTTCATCTTAAGGAGGGAGGAGTTACGTTCCTAGGTCCTGCCCTGCAGCCTGCATCTAGACAAATTGCAACTCCAACATCTACCGGGACTTATCTATGCTGACTTGCTTTTTACCGTGATTTATCTTTTATACCGAAGATTATTTCTTTCGTATGATTTTCAACCAATCAGAATGTCCAATTTAGTTAAGTTACCTCGTATAATTTCGATAATACCTGATTATACATAGAGTAGCTCCACCAATCGAAAATTTTAAAATAATTTCATTTTCATAGTAACCACATCGACATCAATATACAACAAACAGAACTGTCAAATTGTGACGTTTATCAAAAATTGTTCAAAAGTGAGTCGATTGTGTGAAAGGTGAATGTTAGAAAAGGGTTATTCAATACAAAATTGGTTTCAAAATACGAGAATGCCTTACGAACCACATCACTGCTGAGGCATACACGTAACTTTAGTACCAGAGAGTTCAAGATTATCAGCGTTTATAAAAGTACTTGTTTAGTAAAGAAAAAATCGAAAATAATTTATATCTCTAAAACGATAACAGATAGGTATAGGAAAATAGTACATGAAGTGGTTGACAAAGTAATAAGAAATCATAATATGATATTATATACAGTGTATTCCATTTGAAAAATCAAAGTAGCTGCTACTTTATAGCAAAAGCGGCCACGCCGCATCGTCCAAAAAATTTTAGTCGAGTAGATCATGTTCATGCATACTGTAAAATTTTCAAGTTGACCCGTTGTGTTGTTTGCCAGAAACGCCCAATTAACGCTCATCGTGAAAAGTCCTGTGTAGGCCATTTACAAAACACATAAGTAGCATGAGACCAAATACACTACTCTGTAGGACTTCATTATCATTGTTCTTCACAAGTAACCCAAGTAGCAAAAAATCATTGCTTTATGGAACTGATATATTTTATAAGTATCTCATAATGCCGAATTAAGGAGTATTTTATCACTTAGTGAGTTTGACTGCGATATTTTGGTGTTTGTAGAAAAATGTTTTGCTATAAATATTTATACACTCGCATTATAAAATTCAAGCTTGCTTTCGGCTTAAAATAGTTTTAAAACGCATTATAATACCGATTTGAAACTGTTTTGAAAGAGTGTTTTAAGTGCTTTATAATGATTATATAGTTTCTGTATAACACCTTTGAGTCCTGCGGTACAAAGCAGTTTTATAACAGTTATATACAAGCTATATAAAAGCTTTATGGTGTGAAGAATAAAACAGTTTTTAATGATAGAGACAATTGCTCTATAAAATAAGTATAAAATTGTATAGTCTACCTATAAAGGCGTCGATTACTCCGTTATAAACTGTTTATAGGGCAATAGTAGTATTTGGAACAAAAACGTTACAGTGTGTGCGCAATAAATACTATATAAAACATTTTTATAATAACCCTTTAGTGCCCAAGTTTGAATTCTTGTAAAAATTTTAAGAGTAAAATTGTTACAAATT
Organism: Chrysolina americana; assembly: GCA_958502065.1. Classification (NCBI taxonomy): domain Eukaryota; kingdom Metazoa; phylum Arthropoda; class Insecta; order Coleoptera; family Chrysomelidae; genus Chrysolina; species Chrysolina americana. The sequence goes on along the minus strand of OY293421.1, from coordinate 15,350,032 downwards.
TCCGCGATATAAAATTTTCAACTAATAATTATATTGCGTCATTATAATTTCCTTAGTCCTTGAATCAGTTAAATAATATGAAATTATCACCCTGGAAGAAAATAACAAGGAGTGGCAGTTTCAAAAGAAATGTGAAAAAAAAGTATCTGCAGATTTTAGATGATTGTAGTTTTGGGCCAATTTTTTGGGTCAAAATAATATTCCCTGACCATTTTCCCAGCTTTCCGGTACAATCGTTAGTTCCTTTCTACCCTTTTCCACCGTCTCCACTATTTTGAACATTTTTTTCACAAAAAATACTTCCACAATAATTTATTTTCACCCACCACGTGTTTCTACAATTTACGGGTTAGGTTTTATACCGCCGGAGCCGCACAAAGTAACGAATTAATTTTGAAGCGCAGCTTCAAGCAACCGTATATGACTTTATGATTTATAATGCCGCTTGATGTTTCCCTACACGACACTCACAGAAAGATGGTACACGGGGTTGCCACATGTTGCAGAACTTCAAATACACCTAATGACTTTAATATACTATTGGCAATACTCAACGGATTCATCTCTTTTGTGTACGAATACGTTGGAATAAATTAAACAGAGCAATAAAGTACTAAAGTACCTATCGCTCTTATAGGACCCTAGGGGGTGTATATAATCAATTATTTCACAGCTTTTTTTATTCCAGATTTGGCCATTTTAAATGTTTTGCAGGATATGATAAATACCTAGAAGTTGTCATGAATTACAATAAACGCTTTTTTGGTTTAACATTTTTGGTCATTCAAAAATAGTAGCAGTCGCAGGTTGTTTTGAAGATGCTTGAGTTACCCTCGGTGTTGGTGGGAGATAAAATACTATTTTCCTCCCTATCTCGGGGATCGAAAATTATGTTCTGATATGATACATTATTTTTGACCATTTTTGCAGAATAATAAACAACACAAATTAAAATATGGCTGATGTTAACTTTAATTTGGAGATATTTTAGTTGTAATATGACAAGAAATCAATAATGAGACGATGGAAATGTATCATATAAACAAGCATTAAAATTCTTTCAGTGTCCTTTACATGATCACCCCTAAACCAGACTCAAAAAAACAAAATGTGACAACCACTGAAATAAATAAAATCAATATAGGTTTGTTCTGGAAAAATTGTTTTTTAGCGCCATTCAAAAGAGCTCTATAAAATCATTAGGTTCTATAAGGTTTCTTATAGAATAAATTTTATTGACACATAATTATTGTATAACTCAACGCCATATTTATTTGCGGGTTTGAGCATTTGCAAGTAGCCGCCATTGTTCACGAAAAATATTTTGGAATATAAAAACATATATTTAAAGCAATTATGAACCTTTAATAAATATATAGAGCTCTACACTCTATTTATTTAATTAATCGATCATTATACAGGTATTTCCGATCAAAAATAATGACTTCGAAAACTATAGTACATATTTTAATATTTCTATCAGATCGGCCAATTTGTTACTAATTCAAGGCGCTTCTATTTTTTACTAAAAACATATATATATATATATATATATATATATATATATATATATATATATATATATATATATATATATATATTCAATCAGAAAATTTCGCTACGTAGGGTAATTCTTGGTGCTGAACACATTTCAAGAGTTTTATAAACCCAATGATATCACATATTTTCACGTTTTTTATTATGGCGACTGTTTCACTTTCATCTTTTTGAACTATGACTACCATTTCGTTGAAGATTTATCGTTCCACGTTATTTCAAAGTTATTCGACATACTCATTGTAAATTGCGTCTCTAAAGTATCGTATATAATTTCACTTTTGTTCATCTATAGGACACTTACCAGACAGCGTTTTATCATCCATATAAAACAAGTTTTTATGTTCGTATAGCTATTCTTAAAATAGTTTTAAACCGCTTTATAGGATCCCTAAGAAATATGATTGTTCTTCCCTCGTATTCCGCAATATTTCATATGTAGTAGTATCGTTTGGTGTCATGATTCACACGTTTAAAGATAAAAACCCAAGTTTTTTGCCCTCCTGCCTGACCGGAACATATCATTGTATTGTCGTGTATCATTGGAATACCACGAATAATTTAATCGTGAATAGAATTGTTTTTCGACATGCCCAAGAGACGACGTCGTTCACTCTCTTCAAGTTCTGGGGAGGATAGACCCTCGAAGAAACGTAAAGGGAAGAAATCGTATGAGAAATTACTTAAGCAAATGAGAAAATTACAAAGAAAAATTGAAGATTTTTCTTTCGACAGTGAAACTTCTCAAAGTAAGTAACTGTCATCAAAACCATCCTACGTTGTTGAATTCTTTCTATATATTATGGATGATGGATTTTTCCTTTCAATAGCTATTCGAGTAATAGGCCTGTTACCATCTCTATCTCTATTTTTTTTCATGATAGATTGTTTCTAGCTATGGCAAGCGAGTCTTGGCCGATTTTTTGCATGATCACTTCTTTTTTTAGGTGATCGTAGTTAGCAATCAGCTATTAACATTCCAGTATTAGCAGATGTACATGTCGATTCAGAAGTACCTCGGCATGTTACCCCTCCGCAGAATTCAGCGAATCCATCGGATTTGAACAATACTGAGCTGGTCGAAATTATGGGTGTAGACCCCTCTTTGATTATCAAACTGAGTGATCCAGTTCACAATGGCATTGTATCAAGGCTAAAGCACATTTTCAGCAATGGATTGGATAAGCATACTAACGAGGACTTGTTGGTAAAGTACCCCGCTCCACAAAATTGTGATTTTTTTGCATCTCCCATTCTCAATGAGGAAATCAAGAACATATTACCTGATAATAAGGTAAGGGAGGACAAGCACCTCATGGGTTTACAATCACAACTTTCTGCCGGAATTTCGGCTTTAAGTGGTTTGATGGATAAACTTATGCGAACCTCTAATGAGGACACCAGTCTCTCCACAGACGTTTTTTGATAGCTCCGTTCCTCAACAATGAATTTAAAAAATCTTTGATAACTCAAGAGATAGATACACATTTGTATGGTACTAACCTCTTAGACAAAGTCAAACAATTGCAGTCGTCTAAATCGGCAGCCAATCAAGTTGAAGCAGTAGCCACCGTTAAGCACACAAAGCCATTCATTCCGGTTTCTGGAGACAAACGTCATCAAAATTAAGTATCCACAGAAATTCGACAGTCGAAGCCACAAGAACAGCCATCATGGACCCAAAGAGGAGGGGGCGAGGGACAACAGGACATTCAAGCAGCCATTTCGACAGGAGAACTACAGATAGAGGTAGGAGTTAAAAAAACTTGCTGGAAATCTAAAGAACCAATCACTAGTTGGCAATCTCTTGGGAACTACCAAGTAGTAAAATGGATTCGAGATTATAGAATACCTTTCTATATGCCCCCTAAAAAGGGATACCAGAGTCTTAGGGCGATTGCTGGAAAGCAAGTCAAACTTTATAAATCTGCGATAAAAGACGTGTTGAGTAAAGGTGCAATTCAAATTTGTAATCATACTCCGGGGCAATTTCTTTCACCATATTTTTTAGTGCCAAAATCGGATGGTGGGTACAGATTTGTTCTAAATCTTAAATGTTTAAATAAGTTCATAATCACTCCACATTTCAAGTTGGAGGATTATAGATCTGTCTCAAGGTTAATTTCAAAGAATTGTTTTTTAGCTAAATTGGACATGAAAGATGCCTATTTGTCACTGCCTATCCACGAGGACTGTAGAAAATTTTTAAGATTAGAATTTTTAGGAAATCTTTACGAATTTACAGTTCTTCCCTTCGGCCTGAATATTGCTCCTTTCGTATTCACAAAATTGTTAAAACCAGTTATGGCTTACTTGGGATCGAGGGGTTTATTGTCAGTTATATATTTGGATGACATATTATTATTGGGTTCAGATTACAATGAATGCCGGAAAAATGTTATTTGCACATTAAATTTTCTAACTTCTTTAGGTTTCACTATCAATTATGCAAAGAGTGTATTGCAGCCAGTCACATCTTTGACTTTTTTGGGTTTTCAGTACGATACTGTTACAATGAATGTTTCTCTGCCATCAATGAAAAAAGAAAAATTATTAAAATTTTTGTTAATTTTTTCAAACAAGAAATTATGTAAAATAGGAGAATTTGCTAGGTTGATTGGACAGCTTGTAGCAGCTTCTCCGGCAATAAAATACAGTTGGATGTATGTTAAAAATTTTGAAAAAGAAAAGTGGTTGGCTCTGAAAAAATCTAGGGGAAGTTACAATCGGATGATGTCGATTCCTCAATATTTATTATCAGACCTTAAATGGTGGATACAAAACGTATCTAATTCTTTCAAAAATATAAAACCACCAGAATTTGCTTTGGAGATTTACTCAGATGCATCTTTAACTGGCTGGGGAGGTTTGTGTAACAATGAATCGACGCACGGTTTTTGGAACGCATCCCAATGTAAGAAACATATCAATTACTTAGAATTATTGGCAGCTTTCAACAGTTTGAAATCTTTTGCGAAGCACTCAAAGAACTGCAATATTCCCCTTCGCATCGACAATGTTACAGCAATTGCCACAATTGATAAAATGGGAAGTGTTCAATTCGACAATTTGAATAATATTAGCCAGGAAATTTGGAAATGGTGTGAATGTAGAAATATAGTTATTTTCGCTTCTTATGTCAGCTTGTCGCACAATACTAAGGCTGATGCTGAATCCAGAATTTTGAATATTGAAACAGAATATGAGCTGGCTCACAGGGAATTTCAGAAAATCGTTAATTTCTTGGGAAAACCTGATATTGATATTTTCGCATGTTCACTGAATAGAAAATGTTCTAATTTTGTTTCTTGGGGTCCAGATCCAGAATCTAGTGCTATAGACTGTTTCACATTGAACTGGACTTTGTTGAACTTTTATGCTTTTCCACCTTTTCCAGTTATTGCTAGAGTTTTGGAAAAAATTATTTTGAATAAAGCCACTGGAATTGTTGTAGTACCAAACTGGACCAATCAACCTTGGTTCCCTCTTTTCAATAAATTGCTTTGTAGTGAAAAATTAATACTTGGACCGTCAGAAACATTACTTTTATCTCCTTTCAGTAAACCCCATCCGAACCACAGATACCTTACCCTGGCAGTCGGGAGGTTATCCGGAAGGCATTTCTAAACCAAGGTATCTCCGAAGTAGGTATTCCTCTACTCATTGCATCTTTAGCAGAAACTACTTTGAGCCAATAAAATATAGCTTTAAAAAAGTGGTGGCATTATTGTTCAACTAGAAGATTGAACCCACTTAGTTACGATGTTAATTCTATATTATCATTTTTGAGTTTTACCATAGATGAGGGTATGTCATTCAGTTCAATTAATGTTTATAAGTCTGCCTTATCTTTAATCTTAGGTTTCCCTGAAAGAGATGAAAAAATATATAAGCGATTTTTAAAAGGTTATTACAACTTAAATCCGCCCAAACCAAGGTACTCATCTACTTGGGATCCAGCTCCAGTGTTGACATACTTAGAAAATCAGTTTCCATTGGAAAAACTATCTTTAGAAGTTTTGAGTTTGAAGCTCGTAACTCTTTTGGCCCTTACATGTGGTCATGGAACGCAGACTCTGTCTCTTATCAATACAGATAGTATAATCTTGAAAACTGATCTCATAGAAATCTGAATCACTGAAAAAATTAAAACTTCAGGCCCCTGAAGACTGAGTCCTCTACTCAGTTTCCCATTTTTTGTAGAGAAACCTCAGCTTTGCGTAGCTTCCACTTTACGCTATTATTTGAAAGTAACAGAGAATATTCGTTCAACTCTGAATGATCATAAATTATTTTTAACTTACAAGAAACCTCACCTAGTCGCTTCCTCGCAAACCCTAAGTCGCTGAATAAAAAAGACATTATGTACCAGCGGAATTGACACAATTTTTAAAGGTTACAGTACTCGTCATACTTCTGCCTCTGCCGCATTCAGAGCTGGCCTTAATATTGATACAATTCGTAATACTGTAGGCTGGTCAAAGAATTCAAATGTATTTAACAAGTTTTATAAGATGCCTGTTGCAGAAGATCCAACAGTTTTCGCAAAGACTATCCTTTCTATGGGAAATGTTTAATATAAAAATTTTGTATGTTTATATTATATCTGTACTATTTATTATTACTAAAATAAATTTACCTATTGCATAGATTTTAATTGAATCTTTAAACGTCTACATATGAAATATTGCGGAATACGAGGGAAGAACAATTGATAGATTAATCGACTTACCTGTAAGGAAGATCAATCTAAATTGTTCGACCTCGTATTCCGGAATATTTCATTCCCACCCTGCCACTAAAACCCTAAAAATCTATGCAAAAAATTACACTCTCCAATACAATGATATGTTCCGGTCAGGCAGGAGGGCAAAAAACTTTGATTTTTTATCTTTAAACGTGTGAATCATGACACCGAACGATACTACTACATAAGAAATATTCCGGAATACGAGGTCGAACAATTTAGATTGATCTTCCTTACAGGTAAGTCGATTAATCTATTAATTATAATGGTTGTAAACCGCATATTTGGATATGCTGTATAAATAATCTAATAGACATTATTATAAAACAGTTTTTTAACTATCACATAAAGACATTTTATTGAGATGATATAAATAGTTATAAGCTATGTGTTAAAGAATCAAAATATTTTATAATTTGGGCCTTTTTTGGTTGTATACGTACTGTATCTTATAAAACAGATTTTGCTACTAGGGAACTTTTCTTCATTGACCTCTGATTGCTACGAGTAAGATATGATTCAAACCATATGGTTACAGCTTTGTGCCAAAGGAACACAATGCTCAATGTAAAAAGCTCATTTATTTGTCTTGTATTTTTGATGACTGTTCTCTATCTTCTAGATAATTAAATCAGTTCGGTAATGAAAATGTGCATCAATATGAGTAAATTCACTTTTTCGTTAATGAAATGTTGTTCTGAACTTGATAACCTCGAATTCAAGTCATTACAAAACTATAAAGAAGTAATATAACATTTTTTATCTGTCGGTGTATATATCCATAACATGAATGTAAATAAACTCAACCCAATATCTAACTCTCAACGTATATTTAACTTATTGAGTTGACATCAATAATAGTGTTCACCCATACCAAGAGCACGTAAAGATAAATCAAATGCAGGATAAGAGAGAAAATAAAATACCGCTTATCAATCATTTTTATCAAAGGCGACTTGATGCATGAATATCGTGAACTCCATGAGAACCCGATTCTTGGTATGATTGCCTGTCGTACAGAATGTCTTCATTTGTTTAATGTACACATCGATGTCTACAACAATATTTGAAGACGAACATGTTTATTTACCATAGATATGGGTCTTTGGTTCATGGCCGATTTCAGCGGTGCAGACAAGCAGACTGAGCACACATGAAGCATTCGATATGTCACTGAAACATCGTTGTTTGAGCTTTTAAGGCGTATTTATTGGGGATTGTCTGGTACGATATATTTTCCGGCGGAAGTTTTCAAACTCTTATAGGACATATGTCCATCCGGGTTGTCTCACATCCGATTTGGTATAAGGAAGAAACTTTGTATTTCGTGCAGAAAATTTTAGTATTCAATATATGGATACGTGCACACAGCTTGAAAATTTCACTTAATGATTTAAATGATTCATTCAGGTCAAACGGTTGGGTAAATTTTTCAACCGATCTCTTTAGCAATTATTGAAACCTTCGTCTTCATCGGAATTAGGGCCCGCTCCACTGGCCCTTGGAACACTGTCAGTTCTGTTGAATTTTTCAACTAGTTCTCTCAAATATTTTGGTATGGTAGTTCCAATGGTCCTGACCAACCATGTAGATTGTTTCAAATTTCTCTTCATGAGAACGTGCATGAACCATAATAATGATTAATTAATATTCAATAATACTTTATCCTGAAAAATATTCAGTCCTGGAAAGTTAAAATTTGTCTCGCTTTTTAGGGAAGCAACACGGTAACTTTCGTTACTATCGAGGTAGAATAATGAAACTCTCAGGGTTGAAGGAAATGCACCAATGGTGTGGGGCTAAGTGGTATACACCACCCTCCAGTCGCAATGGAACAACCCATTTCATGGTAAATCGTATTAGGATGGCAAAATAAACTCGAAATGCCTTCAAACTCGTGATCCAGACCCTCAAATAACTACAGATACACCTTTTCCCGAAAAAATTGCAGTCCTGAAGCCCTCTAGTATAACTGTAAAATTTGCAGAAATCAAGGGATGTCGTGACGTTGCCATGAAAACAAATTAGAATTGGAATAAAGCAAGAATAAAAGTGCGAATCGAATTAATTCTTATTTCCTCGTGTTGATTATATCATTGTTTCTGTTAATTCCTCTTTTCTGTTGATTTTATTATTTCCGTCTATCCTATTGATCCTGTTGTATATTTGTTTCTGTTTTTATTGATATCTATGCATTTTGAAATCGATTATCAGTATCAAATAGGTCCTGACGAACTAAAAGTTCCAATAAAAATGCTTCGTAGCATCACTGATAGTGATAGATACATTCGTCTGGATGCCCTGCGCGCCCTTGCTGGTGTCGAATCCATCCCATTATATGTTAGAAGCCTGTCAGATAAATTCTATAGGTTCCACCTCCCCAAGAGTTCGTTAACCAGATACCTTACCAGGCTCATAATGCATGATAATCAGCCCCGCAAACAATGCGGGCTGATATATCAATCGTTGCCATCTTCCAGGAAAGATCGCCGGTAACACCTACGGCGCAAAGTACCTCAACCCGGTTTTTTGCATCATCCTTTTCGAGGACAGCACGAAATAATCACCTCTGTCCAAAACTCAGACAAAAGCAGTATCTACATTGAATGCAACAGGGACGACATGCTTTGCAGGAGGCATCTATTATACGTACTATCACAACTATGGGTTGGAATGCTAGACCAACCGCCAACACCAGCGGAGACGGAAACCAGCGCCATTTCACCGGTACCCTGTCTACCTCTTGGCACATGCGCTCCCCCTCCCTCTGGCCAGCAATGGTCAGGGGGGAGGAAAGCGGCTCTCCGTGCGTCCTCCTCTCCTCATCAAGCTGTAGTGTGAAGGAGTTATGAACATATTAATGTAGAATGAAATGTAAACAATGCAAAATAAACTTATAAAGAAAAGTAATAGAAGTGAGGAATTTGAAAAAATCTTGTTGATGATGGAGGCATATAGAGCCGATCCACATGAAAGTTTAATACATTTTTCACTTCTACTCAAGATCATCCGAAAGAAAAACTGGAGATGCTTGAAAATTCTCCACACCCTATATGGTAGTGACGAAGAGAGAAGAATGGAATGACAAACATTTGGTAGGTACTCAAAAAATTCAGTGACGAGGAGGAGACTTTTACCAAACCGTTAGTGGTGAAAGTATTAGAATTTGAAATTATGGGCTGACCAAAATCAGTACTGAGTGGTTAATTGTCAAGATCAAATATCCCAAAAGATGAATGTGTGGTGTGGAACATTAAATGAGAGAATAACAGGCCCTTTTTTTATTTAACGAAATCAAAGAGGAGATTAATTTTTTAATTTTATGCAGAATGAATGTTCTAACTTTCTAGTAGAACTGGCTCGGGATATAAGAAATACATGGATTTTTCAGTTGGACAGTTCATCCGTTTACACCAACGTTGGTACAAGGATATGGATGAACAGAAACCTTCCTAGAAAATGGCTAATACCCCTCATCTCACCCCCTACACTTCTATAAATGGGATGATGATGAACTCCACGCAAGAATACTTGAAGCATGCTAAGAAGTAACACCTGATGCGGAACTGCGAAATGAATAATAGAAAACGAATAGAAAATGTACATTATTTGAGAGAGGACTTATAAAAGAAACAATTATTTGAATTTTTTCAATCCGTATCGATCAAAAATTGAATAATTGTGATTTAGGAATTGGTGGTATATATGGAAATCTATTTTCATCTGTTTGAAACTGGATATATTTCATATTAAACTTTAGCTCAACCATGAAACTTCATAATGTTGGGTTAACTCTAAATGAATCCATTATATTTCCTCAACTCAGTTGCAGTAACTTTTTCAATTTCAGTGCATGCTTTCCAAGGAACATAATAGACCGCATTAGTGAGACGTCAAAATATATGCAACTAACAGTGCACTGAGTCCTGACGAAATATATCTGAACGAAGCTCCGCTAACATGAACCTTCAGTAACCATTACATAAGGTTTAGAATCTGCAGTCAAAATTATAATGTTATTAATTTAATTATTTCGCTATTATCAGCAATATTTGAGAAATGTATGTATTTGAATTCGATAGAAGAAGAATTCATACGTTTTATAGAATGGTTAACGTAAATAAAGTCTTCTAAATAACTTCTGAATAAATTCCAGAAATTCCATTATGCGTCGACCAATAGCAAAATAGAATCATGCTTCTAACTTCATGATGTTTGCTCGTGTCGTGTCCACAGAACACACATTATGTCATATGTAAGATGTATTTGAGATTTTCATTAAAAAGTATGAATGTCTGCGTAGATGAAAATGTCTGATAAACTTATTTCATCTTTCAACATCTTCAGCAATGTTTTTAAATTAGAGTGGGAATAAAATGAAACACTTGGCTGATCCCCAGTTTACTGTTTCGTGCCTAAATTATGAGAGCCATCTAGCGGTGATGCACTTCTTTGCAGCATGAAGTTAGATGTAGATGAATATTCAAATTTATTTCGTCTATAAATTATGTATAATCCTTTCAGAAAATTGTTTTAAGGAAATATCGTTTCTTCTATCCTTCATATTCAAGCCCCGCTGTAGGCAATTCCTTAAATATTTACTTATTTCGTGTGAGAGCATAAAACAAAAAAGAGCTGTTACGATAATTCTATTATCGTTCTTATGTCATACGCATTTAAGGTCGAGAATGACGCATATCATTTCGCGCCAAATGATTTAGAACTCGGTGTAATATTGGTTGCATATTTGTGACGTCATCACTAATGCAGTCCGTTAGGATTTATTTCTGGATAATCAAGTAGGCAATTAATTTTTGACAATTATTGCAACCAATCGAAACCATCAATTCAAAGTGTGGGGAATTATCCCACTTGTATATTTTAGATTTTACTTCATATAATTATGTGAGTTATTAATTAGGTCAATATTTCCCACATTTCAATTTCAAATATTATTGTAAGCTCTTGTATATATTTCAAATCCAGCTGAGTTGTCGTTCTTACAAACAAACCGGGAATTTCCAGCTCATAACATTTTACCCAAATTGCTTTCCTATAATCCGATTTAACGAGTACCTACGCTTACCTAGATTGACCATTTTTCCCAAGTTGTAATTGATTGGAAATCTCTAGGATTATATTTCGGCAGTTTTATTTACGGATTCAAGACGAAACAAAATCCTTTTTTCCTGAGATGGTTTGTTCTGGGATTTTCCAGTTAGAAACGGTCAGTCACGGTCAGTCAACCGAAAGACACAGTTCATTCTTCGACTTCAAAACCTTCGGTCGTCCTTCAACTGAAACCTTACTGAGATTCATTGCTATTTTCAATAAAAAGATTTATCAAACGTTATCTCAAGTGTTCGGCTTTGCCACAAAATTAAGTTACCAACTAAAATTACATAATAGGTGATACGGTGATCAGCCGATATCACCAAAGTGGTGACCGCGACGTTATCTCCTTTCGTGAGTGATATTCTTCTGGTAACCGAAGTGAACTCTTTTCGTGAGTGACTTTCTACCGCTAAGTGACGTGAATTTTTTTTTGGTTTTTGGTTACCCACGTAACGTTCAACAAACATGCCGACCAACCAGACCAACTCAGTAGCTATATCTGTTGCCAGTTCAACCCCTCCGACCCTGAAATCTGGTTGAATTACAATTCAGTTCGGAATCTGTTAACGACCACGCAAAGCGGTACCTCAGTGTACTCAAGGCACTACTGCGGCGATATAGCAGCGAGGTAAGAGACATTATAGTGCAACCTGTTGATGAGCAGTCCTACAACCGGCTCAAAACTGAACTTATAAAACGACTCAGCACCTCTCCCAGGAAGAAGAAACCAAACAGCTTCTTCAACAAGAACAAATGGGGAGCGACAAACCATCTCACTTCCTGCGACGTCTCCAAAATTTGGCTGGTACCACTGTTCCGGACTCGCTCTTACGAACCTTATGGCAGAGTCGCCTGCAAACAGAAATACAAACCACTGTCGCGGTCTGAACGAGTAACACGCTCGACGAATCAGCAGAGACCACAGATCGCGTTTACGATATTTTATCGTCGCGATCCTCCATCGCTGCTGCAACAACGGCCCCAACGAATATTATCAGCGGCTGCAAACCCTTGCATTGAATATGGAACGAGTCATGGCACGGCTAGATGCAATAGAGGCACGGATGAACAACATCGAACGGGGCAAACCGCGATCCAACTTGCGACAGCCGCGCCTCAGGAGCCGAGCCCGTTCTCAGTTGGGTTTGTATTGGTACCATACCAAGTTTGGCATCGCAGCTAAAAGTTGTACTGTACCATGCCAGTGGTCGGCGGAAAACTAGCTGGGCAGTCGCTCATAGCGGGTAGCGATTTCAGCCCAACACAATCCCCCCGTTTGTTCGTTCGTGACAGGTCCTCCAACACTCAATTTCTAGTGGATACAGGCGCAGATCTATGCATGTATCCTCGCTGTCTACTCCAAAAGCCGCGCGAAAAGTCACCTTGCGTACTTTCCGCGTAAATGGGACACAAATCATGACATATGGCACGTACACTTGTACCCTGGCCTTCGGAGGGATTTCACTTGGAGGTTTGTTGTTGCAGACATCTCCAAGCCCATTATAGGAGCTGATTTTTTGGTGCACTTTGGACTACTGCCAGACCTACTCAAAGGTCGAGTGGTCGATTCGTTCACTACGCTTACCTTCGCGGGAGAGGTGACGCAGTGTAACACACCCTCAGTCAAGACTGTTACTGGTTCTACTCCATATCACGGCTTGTTGAACGAGTTTCCTGACTCGCCCAGAAGGTATTCCTAAGGAAATCCAACACAACACCAAGCATCATATAGTGACCACTCCAGGACCACCAGTTGCTCAGAAACCACGACGCCTCGCTCCAGATAAACTCCGTGTCGCCAAAAAGGAATTTGACTCCATGCACAAGTTCGCTCGACCATCACAAAGCCCTTAGATTTGGTCCCCAAGAAAGGCGACGAGTGGTGACCCTGTGGAGACTACCATGGACTCAACGCCAGGACAATTCCAGACTGCTATCAAGTTCGAAGACTTTTCGTAGTGTCTCCTAGGCAAATCCATTTTTTCCACAGTGGACCTAGTGCGCGCGTTCAATCAAATTCCAGTTGCTGAAGAAGACATTCCCAAAACCGCGATAACAACCCCATTCGTACTGTTCGAGTACCGATTTATGACTTTCGGTCTCCGGAATGCTGCACAGACTTTTCAACGCTTTATCGACGAAGTCCTACGCGGGTTAGACTTTTGCTTCGCCTACATAGACGACATTCTTCTCGATTCAGCTTCCCCTGAAGAACATCTCCTCCATATGCGAATTCTGTTCGAAAGATTAGTGAAGTACGGTGTCGTCATTAACACCGCGAAGTGCGTATTCGGTCAGGCTACCTAGTGTCAGAGACAGGTAAACGCCTCTTGCCTGAAAAAGTTGCCGCGATTCGTGCCTTTCCCCGACCGGACACCGTTAAGCAACTCAGACAATTTTTAGGTATGATAAACTTTTACCGCCGATTCTTACTTAAAGCTGCCACTATCCAGGCATCGCTGAACGACCTTTTAAAAGACAATGTTGAAGAAATAACACCAGTGAATTGGACTCCAGCAGCAAATACAGCTTTTGAGTTCAGCAAAGAGAGCTTAGTTCAGGCGACTTTGCTGGCTCATCCAAAGATGGACTCCAACCTCGCGATTTTTAGTGACGCTTCGAACTTTTCGGTCGGTGCCACTTTATAGCAGTTGTGTAGCGGTGGTTGGGAGCCACTTAGTTTCTTTTCCAAAAAACTCCGAATAGAAATACAGTGTTTTTGACTGCGAACTCTTGGCTATATACCTGGCCGTACGACATTTCCGACATATGGTGGAAGCAATACAGTTCGCGATTTACACTGATCATAAGCCACTAACTTTTGCTTTTCGTCAAAAAGATAAACAGTGCTCGCCGCGTCAGTTTCGTTACCTGGATTTCATTGGACAATTTTCTACTGACATTCGACACGTTTCCGGTGAAAACAATGTAGTTGCGGATGCATTATCACGCATTGAAGAACTGGAAGTTGCCTTATACTTTGAAGCCCTCGCTGCATCCCAGGAAAACGACGCCGAACTCAAGAAACTTAACAAGAAGACTCATCCTTGCAGCTCAAACGCATACAATTTCCCGGCACCAATGCCACGATTGTATGCAACGTTTCGACAACAACAGTTCGATCATTCGTCACTCAAACTTTCCGAAGAGCAACTTTTGACACTGTACACCGCCTCTCTCATCCTGGTGCCAACGCCACCGTGAATATGGTAACACAACGTTTCGTGTGGCCATCTGTCAACAAGGATTGCAGAGTATGGGCGAAAAGTTGATTGAACTGTCAACGATCGAAAGTGAGCCTGCACGTTACGACACCTGTTGGCGTATTCATGCCATCTTCAGCCAGGTTCGAGCATGTGCACAAGGACATAGTGATCATGCCATTGCTCGATGGATATCATCGCTACTGTCTCACTATGATCGACAGATTCACCCGATGGCCAGAAGCCATACCTTTTCGTGAGCAGGAAGCAGCTACTGTAGCTGCAGCATTCTACAACCACTGGATTTGTTGGTTCGGCACGCCACTCAGAGTTACCACTGATCAAGGCCGCCAGTTCGAATCACACCGTCTCAAGCACTTGAACCGGTTGACAGGTACGACTTATCTACGAACCACGGCATACCATCCAGCAGCAAATGGAATGATCGAGAGATTTCACCGTCAGCTAAAGGCAGCAATCAGATGTCACAACAATCAGCAATGGACCAAGACCCTTCCTACAACCCTTCTTGGTATTCGATCTGCCTAGAAAGAAGACCTACAGTCCACTGCAGCAGAAACGCTTTATAGACAGACCATTCGGATTCCAGCAGAATTTATCTCAGCCAGAGCACCTCATTCAAGTGAGAGCGTTTCAGAATTCATCCAGCAACTGCGAGAACACATACAACAAATTCGGCCCACACCTGGTTCCAAGAAAACGTTCGTTTTCAAAGACCTGCCAACAGCAGAATTCGTCTTTTTAAGACATGATGCCACTATAGCTCCACTGCAGCAGTCCTACGATGGTCCATTCAAGGTCATAAAAAGGTCTGACAAGACCTTTGTCATACATATGCGTGGCCGCGATGTCACTGTCTCAAACCAGCCTTCATCGTATCAAAGGAACTCGAAGACGACGCATCACGACCTCCGGAGCAAGAATTCTTCATTTTTCAAGATAATCTTGCCACCCCGACGTTGCTAACATCCATCTAACAGACGCCAGGCCCCACCGCAGCGCATTCTGGACCCAACTACAGTCCTCGGACAACAAGATCTGGAAGAAGAGTAAGGTTTCCTGATCGACTGCAAGTTGGTTTCTCCTGAAGCTTCTCCACTGGCAGGAGGGTGTTGTGGGGAATTATCCCACTTGTATATTTTAGATTTTACTTCATATATGTGAATTATTAATTAGGTCAATATTTCCTACATTTCAGTTTCAAGTATTATTGTAAGCTCCTGTATATATTTCAAATCCAGCTGAGGTGTCGTTCCTAGAAACAAACCGGGAATATCCAATCACAGCATTATTAAAGTGAAAATTTCACACCTCTACTTTTTAACTAATAGATGCCTTATTTTGACTAGGCAACTAAAAAAAATTCCGGAAGTTTTTTCGTGGCGCCACGATATTTAAGTGGAAATTTTTTGACAATTGAAAAGATAAACATATGATCTACAACCATTAAATATTGTGGATATACCTGTGAATAATGCAAAATTTCTATAAGAATTAAAATTTGAAACTTGTAAAATACTTATACAATACTTACAACGAAACTCTATAAAACTAGGAACTAATCATCTCAATTTGGTTTCAGATCCTATCTATATAACCTGGGTGCTCTTCCTATCTTCCGTGGCAACATTTCGGGGATGTGTAATGCTTGGCCGTTGCCCCCAAGCGAGAAAAGTTTATACCTGTGTTGTGTTTGTCTTAACTAATTCCATCGGTAACAACAATACGAATGATACGAGATAATACGATCTACAATTACAATCAACAACAGAAGAGAATATGGGAACTCTCAGACGTACTTTATTGTACACTCTCTTCTAGACATAATAATTAGAAAATTTGTCCCTGGGTACATGTCTCGTGACGAATCCCAATAACCCAAGAAGAAGAAGAAGAACCATAGGAAAATAGTCAGGATTTTCTAAGCGACTTTCTAGATTCATTTATTCAAATATTGATGTATGTAACGTCAAGTAAAATTTCTGAATGTTGTAGAAAAGTTTTTTTATCGCTAATTTCATCGGGACTGACCGGCGCGGGAGTTTTACTATTCTATCTTGATCATGTTCTATCAGTTGGAGTATCTCTAATAAGTTGGGGATCCCGATCACGAATCTGAATAAATTTCGAGTCTATTTTGCCCCCTTATATGATTTTCCGTGACAATGGGTTGTTCCATAGCGACTTGCGGGTGGTGTATATCACGCAGGTCTACACCAAATCAAATCGTTTTATTATTCTTTTCTAACAGTTTTTAAAATTGTATAGGACTTGTCAATTACATTGTACTCACACAATCATACTCTAGAGGCTTAGTTCATTTATAAATAGTGACGGTAGTGTGAGAATTTTGTAATATCTAACAAGATATCTTACAAGAATAATCTGAAGGTTTGAAAGCAATACATCGCAACACACACTTCTGAGAGACAAAAACTTTTGCAGAAAAAACAGAGTTTCCCCAAAAAGCAATGCCATAGCGCAGGCATGATTCAATTTGTGAATAATAATATGATAATAATTGTTGTTTATCAAGAATATGACGTAAGTTCCTGAGAAGGTAAGTAGTTCTCGACAATTTCTTGGAAATAGATTCACAATGGGTTTTAAAGTTCATATTCTTATATAAATGAATACCTAGGAATTTGGTGCAGTCTGTTGGTACCAGCTCTTCATTACAGATTTGTATGCTCATTGAGTCACGGTGCTGTTGTGGCAATTGAAACTGAATAATGCATGTTTTAGAAGCAGTTAAAAACAAAGAGTTATTTGGGAACCAGTTTGTCAGGGAATCCAGAACACTATTACATTCCTTATCTACACATTTGCTCGATTTATCAGAAACAATAATTATAGAGGTATCATCAGCATATAAGGTAAAGTGAGATTTGCCATGTATCTGAGGAATTTCATTGACGTATAAGAGAAACAGGATAAGGCCCACAACTGACCCTTGGGGCACTCCTATATTGATATTAGAGTAATCAGAATTGTCAGTTGTGACCGATGTTGGGTTGTCATTAGATATAGTGACAAATTATTTCCTATCCTTAACAAATGTTGAAATCCATTGGAGAAGTACGCCACGGATTCCATATGCATGTAATTTGTTGCATAATTTATCGAGATCAATACAATCAAATGCCCTGCTGAGTTCGCAAAACATCCCGACAGGACACTCACCGGCATCAATCAATTTTATGAGTTCTTCGTAAAAGGATTGAATCGCCGTATTGGTAGATAAATTCATGCTGAGATTTACTCACTATTGAGAATGTCCCCAAGAAATCCTGTAGCCTATTCAAAACTCATATTCAAATACCTTGGAGAAACCTGAAGTCATAGTTAGCGGACTATAGTTATTCAGAAGCTTTGGATTATTCTTCTTATGAACGGGCAATACTTTTCCAATTTTCAACTCAGTAGGAAAAGTACCCGTGACAAATTTACAAGGTTTGTAAGAGGCTCTATAATATATTGGAGAACCTATTATTTTTCTGTTTATAATTCAGCAAGATAAATAATTCTTTGCTGCTATATGGCTTTAAGAAGAATGTAGAGCTGTTAGATGTAATAACAGAATGTTCATGACCTATGGGTCTGATGTTATTCACATCGAACCAGAAGGTGCATATTCATAATTTCTCTCAGTCCTGAGAGTATCATTATTCTACCTCGATAATTATTACGCTAGTTATGAGGATGCTTCCACGAAAAGTGAGACAAATTCAGATTTTTCATGACTGAATTTTTTTTAAGAAAAATGTGAATCCGTATAAAGATTTACCTTACATTAGATAACTTTTTTCTTTCTTAAATTCTGGAGAATGCTATCGCCCATTAGCTCCGCGATCACCTCCAAAGTAATAACATTTTACCGATGATGCTATCTGGTTTCAGATCGAATTATAGTTGTGCACAGTCTAATTTTAATTTATTACAGCAAGGCATTCGATATTATAAATCACCAACTTCTCCTCTCTATACTACATTATAATGGGTTATCACATAACTCTATTAAATTCATCAAGTCATACTAGTTAAAGTAGAGAATGTAACATCAGATTGTGAGGTATTATACTCATGAGTACCACAAGGTTCAATTATCTGGCCTATACTTTATACAATTTATACCACGTAATTATCCGTTGGCTTGAATAAATTGAAATATATGATCCGAAATTATATTACTCATTCAAACTCAATAATGAAGTATTAGACGGTGTGTATGTTATAATTCAGAACTTGAACAATTCTAAAAAACATGCACTGCGCCTAAACTTTGCTACAAGTACTCAGTAATTACTTAAGGACCATATGGAACTAGGTCGAGAGTTGGTAGTTTGGGTATTAAAATTGGTGAAGTGGAACTGCCAGTCGTAAATCAAGTAAATCAAAAAGACGTACAGAGAGGAGAAAATATTATATCCCCATAGATATTAGAACTAAGTTACTTCTTTGTGACACTTTAATATTGTCAACCTTCAACCCCTGTGATGTTGTTTACCATTATTTTCTTAATACTACTGAACAGCAAATAATTCAAAGATTTCAAAACTCGTGCTTAGGATTTTCTTATGGAATTTTTAAACGGGAACAAAAAAGGTAAATGGTTGAAAATGGCTAATAGGCGTACACTTCATACCTCAGTGTTATATCACTCAATAATCTTCATCAAAACACCGCCCTATCTCTATAACAGAATACAGTATAGGACTGATATTCATCACATGAAGATCAGACGTAAAAGGATCCACATTGTTGGACATTTCACAGAATATCAAAAAAAAAATCTTTCACCTACAAAATAGCTGAATTATATAATAATACACACTACTAAACTGTTTATTTCTAACATCACTATAAACATACAACTACTTCACTCACTAATAAAATGCTTAGATCTATACAACTAGCTAAATATTCCAAACACTTATATACTTCTTCAAAAACTGCTTATTTATCACTTCTTCATAAAACTTCTCGAGTATCTCTCCCTTATATACTCGAGTCGTGTGGGCTAGATTCTTCCCAATTCCGCTCTAGATTAGTCAGGACAGAATTCCACCCAAAAAAACTTTTCTTGGAATTAATTATCGTCAAAACGCTTCAGCCGGGTAGCTAGGGGATTTTTATCAATCTCGTAACAAGCCAGATCTTTAGTGAATTTTAATTATTGCCACAAACAAAACTTTTTGGAAAATAATGCACGAATTTAATTTTTCTTTGCTATGTCGAAAAATTTACAATGAATCTACTCATGATACCTTATGTGAATTACTTCACGTGATTTGCTGTAAATATTACAATCTTCAACCGTGTGTCTTTATATTTTCATTTATGTATTTTCACTATGTAAGGTGCAAGAGTTAAAATGGAAACATCCAAATCCTTTTGGCAGTTAGAAATGTAATTTTTATTGTCCAATTATTATTTTTCTATCAATAATACATTTTTTTATTATTATTATAAAGTGGAGGCCGGGATCACGAATTTGGAAGAATTTCGAGCTTATTTGCCTCCTAATATGATTTATTGTGAAAATGGGTTGGTTCATCGCCACTGATGGCAGGCGGTGTCTATCAAATGAAGTTCAACGTCCAGTAGTGGTTTTAGCCGGGAACTGGTTGTTTTCTCTAAGACATTACAAAAAAAAGGCTACTTTTAACCGATTTTGTATTTCTCTCGAATAATATGTCTTTAATTTTTGTTTGTTCTTGAATTTGCTCTACGAGTCAACTGGCTGCACCCTTATGAGTAATCCTCAGAAGTCTTTTTGTCTTGGGAATTTATATTTTGTGAAACTTGAGAATGCAAACGCATTTATCACAGAAACAGATTTTACAAGTCGACGTGGAAACCTCCATGATTGATTCTATCTTTTGAAGATTACGTTTTGTTATGTTTATGCTATGTTTCTGTTTACCATTCGCACATCATTTTTCCAAAATCTTCGCTACATCAGATGAACTTTAGGAAGATCCATCAAAACACCATGATACCATAATTGATACAAAATGTTGAGAATTTGGATACCGTGAAAGATGCGTATATGAAATAATATTATTATAAATAAAAAAGTGTCGAAACAAAATACGAATTTTCATCAAATGAGGCCACGTTGCATATACAAATAGGCTATTACAAACTAGACTGCTTCTTGGCTTTCATTATTCTTACTATCAGTTTCCACTACCGATTAGCATTTTCCAAGACAAACACTATCAAGTATCAACACGTGCAAGAACTGCGTCGCATCCTGAACTTGAAGGAAAACTTCCAAGAATTCAACTTGCATCCATCACTGTTCCATAGCTGAACCTAATAGCAAAATTCCTGTGATAAAATCCAATCCACCACAGAATAACTTTGGATCATCTCTCATACTCTCGGGATCAATCGTCTATTCGGGGTATGATTGAGAGTCTCAGAGGAATTTAATCCTTTTAAGCCCAACGGTCCTTCCTTTCGTGCTGATGCAACCGGTAGGGCATTATAAATATTAAGATCTTTTGCAAATATTTCGGTTCCCTTAGAGCCCGGTCATAAATCATGAATCGAAGGGGGCATTTTGATTGAAATGCACAGTCGTCGAAACAGGACCGGCATCTGTAATTTTTTCGTCCCACACTTTGAATATACTGCCTTCTGGTATTTATGAAAACTCAATTTCCGGAAAGCCTCCATTTGGTCAATAATAATGATATAATATACGTTTATTCATGACTATAAAATACAATACGATACAAAAATTTAAATATACAGGATATAAAATATAAAATATAGGTGTATAATAGGAGGAATATTGAGTACCATAAGGAAACTGAATAAACATTTACAACTCCAGAAGTATTAAACATATTTGTATGTGGTGAGTATTAAAGCAAATTTCAATTAGAACATAAATAAAATAATACATAATTTATACGTTTTGACATCTTCAGGACACCGTGAGATACCAAAAGAGGGTCAAAATAATAAACGTAAAAAAAAATTAATAACAAATAAAGTTTTCACCATTACTTTTCCAGTACCAATCATTGAACTATGTTCAGGTAACAGTGAAAACTTCAGAAGAACATTTTATTTTCATTTACAAAAAGATGAGTTTTCTGTTTAACTGAAATAAATTCATTCAGTTTGAAAATATTTGTAATATTTCAAACATGAACACTTTCAGTAGAAATTCTCGACCGTGCTTGGAATTGCACTTAAAAAGATAAAACCCTCTTCATTCCCAGCTCGCACAAGAATTATGTAGACTTCTGAGTGTTGCTCATAGGGGTGCAGCCGGACGACTGTTATAGAACAAATTTTAGAAGAATCAAATAGTATCCCAGAGTTAGGTTCATCAGGCAGAGTTAACCCATATCAATCCTTCATAATTTAAAGGTCTTTAGAGATCCGATATGACGCTCATTCTCTTTAGTGTTGTTCTTCACTCTGAGAACCCACAAAGCAAAAGTTTTCGATCAGCTGATATGTATTTGTAACAACAGTTTTTGTAAGTGATATTATGTCGAAAGGTGACAATGAGTAACAACAGATAAGATTTTTGTTTTATTTCATAATTGGGGTGTTTATATTGAATATTATTCTTTGAGATGTTTAAAAAGTTATCCAACATCATGGAAAATAATAATTTTCCTTTTTTAAAACAATTATTAACTCGAAAAATATGAAGTGAATGTGAATGTGAAAGGACAGTAGGGTAATTCCTTGCTTTGATAGTTTCAGGTCAGTATTCTGTCAAACAATTTTCTTCAACTGAACTTATAGAAGAGGTACAAAATCTGGACCTTCAAGTATTACCAGAAAATATTGTCATTTTACGTCCGGGCGATGCCAATGATACTGAAGAAGATTCGGATGAAGAAGATATAGTTACCGCAAGTAATTTACCGGGTTCTCATCTATGAGCAGAAGCCAAAGCAATATATGAAGATAAAAAAACATCGCCGGTGAGTTATAAATATCTGTTATTCGCGCACATGCTCAAGCAATATTTCATGATGAATGCGAGATACTGAGGACGACCTAATTTTTTTATCAGCGGTAATTAAAAGTATACCAAAGAAAATAAATCACGTATTTGGAACAAGACTTGCAAACAGAATTAAACACTATACTATTTCTACGGCTATAACATATAATAGCGAAATGATTTTACAACAGAATTGTGAAATTTAAATTCAATTATTCTAAAAATTATAATATAATTATTAACAGTTATAAATAATAATAATAATAATAAAAGTACTTTATTGGATACCCAATAGCCTTTTTACACTGATTAAATGTTATTTTTGAAGCATCTGGGTACGGCACTGAAATGTTTACATTTTCCTTGTGCTCCAGAGTATAAGATCTTGAAGTGGACGGCAGGTTTTCAGAATCATCGATAATTTTATTTTTCGATTTATTTTTCATAGACTCGTCAATATAATGTGCTACCGTGGTTAATCTCCAACCTCCATGATAATCTATTATGGGTGTGGTCAGGAAATGAAATTGAAGACATAAAATGTACCTCTTGATTAATCAAGAACAGTTAGGAAAGAGCGGTATTGTGTTATGGCCGTAGAAAAACTACTTGGTCCCTGACAGCCAACGTTCAATTTTTTGTTTTGTGATGAGTTGATTGAGAAGATTGTTACTTTCACTAATGCTATGCTCACCTAAATAATTCCTGCATGAAAAGAGAGCAGGGATACTTTGAATACACACTGATAGACAAGGAAATCATCCATTGAACAGAGCTCAACGTTTCTCACAGTCTGGAAAGAAGGAGGTTTATATAATTCAACCAAATATCATCAAACGTTAATTATAACGATAACATGGGTGGGGTCAAACGCAGTGATCAGAATATTGGTCAATTTCTCCGCACATAGAAAGAAGTGGTTGGTATTTTTATCTAATTGCCCACTGCATTCACATGGCAGTTCAAAACTCCTGGCATCTGCACAAAAACAACGGTGGAAATATTATTCTTTCCAATTGCAAATGTATAAGCAAACTGTGATATGGGGTACTTCAAAATTACCCAGAAATCATAATGAATTTTTTGATACACAAAAAGCGAATTTTTTATGTAGAAAGTAGAAAGTAGATCAGGTTTGAAGATAGGTAAGTATTAATATAATGTTATGTTGATTAAATCTGAATAAAATACGTTTCGTAAAATCTTATTGTACTTCTTAGCCCTACCGTCCTTTAAAAAGGCACAACATTTCTGAACAATACAGAACTGAGAGATTATTTTTGAATTTTTCCTGCTCTATAGTGCTATCACAGATATACGAAAAAAACAAGTTTTAGGGTTTTACGGGTTTGAAACAGATATCTTGTGGGTTGAAAAACGAACAATGCACAAAACAAGATACGTGAAATTACAATAAATTGTTGTTCCACTTGAGTGCACGCTAAAGTTCAACTGAAAAACCAATTGAAAGAATAATGCACATTATTCATAATAAAATTATGTATTAATAGTTCATGAAGGTAAAAAAAATTTGCAAAATAATAAATGAAGATGAACTTAACTGGTCATCATTTCAAATCCATGTATATGAATAAATTTTTTAGATTGAACTTTTTGATATATTTCGAACTCAAAGCAGTGCAATCCAGAGTTGAATATTTTTACCCCTTCTCCATGAAAGATGACACATTTTCACATTTTTGTCACCTTTTATCATGAAATCAGCAATAGAAAAGCTTTCCCTTTGACACATTGTATACACAACTCAAAAATTTCAATTGTGGATTTGATAAATTATTCCCCTCTTTATGAATATTTGTACACTTTCTGGAAAATTGAATATTGCTTGATTACTCATTTATCAGTTTCCTTATTTGTTATCTTAATCTATTGAAGATAGTATTTTATGGAGCTATATATAATAATATTTGAAATATTAATATATTTTTTTCTACGTGTTGTAGTAAAAATACGATGAAATGAAAATGATATAATCAAAAATGCCTAAATGAATTTCAAAAATACAACTCATATCACGTAATGTTGACATGGATTCTTATTGACATACCTAAGTATAAAGTGAACTAAGAACTTGGCGTTGTTACTCAGCAGTCCGTCTGAGTACCTATATGACGGTGTTTGCGAGGCTCATTATCAGCATGATAAAGTCTTTAATGAGAGGACCTTTGCGAAGAGTATTTGTGAATATCATAAAAAAATTGTTTGAAATAGGTCTATAGGTATAGGGTGTATGGCCATCCATGTCAGGTTTCAGGATCAGTACAACCACAGCCATTTTAAGGCAATTTAGATACATTTGAAATGCGAATAAAGTACAACAATTCGACACGGCCCTTCTTGCCAAGTTTCTTGAGCATAACTGTGTCCAGTCCATCAGCCCCAGTCGCCTCGTTTTTTGGAAGTTTTTAATGACCACCTCATAGGTCTTCTAAAAGACTGTAATAATGATAATACTCCCTCATAAACTCTCATAGAGTGTAACCCAAAGGCATAACCTGTGTATGTGGAGAATGGCTGTTATCATTATTTGTCGTGGTGCTCAGAGGTGACTTACTGATGTTTGGTGACGCAGAATTCCAACCTGGCCAAATGCAAGCGGCAGTTTCAAAGGCCGACATCTAACTGCCTCCAAGCACCGTGTGTTATAACATTTCGTATTTGATACTTCCACAAATATTGAAAGTAAACAGAAAAAATTAACCGACATAACCCAAATGTTAAATATGAATTCAAGGTTGGCATCATTTATTAGTCCTTATGTTTATTTCTTGGAAAGTTCTCAGGACATTTCCAGAATTTCTTATTTCTCTACTGTTAGTAAATGAATACCAGTTACATCATTTGCTTCAAGGTCTTCATGAGCACGTTGAAAATGTTACATTTATCAGTAAATAAAAGTATTTTTCATATCTTCGGGCCATTTTCATTCAAAAATGGTGGTTTCGATTGGCTGCAGATTATGATCATTAAAAAAAAAATATTTTACTCCACAAGTATGTTTCATTATATCCCTTCGTCCATCATACTCTGTTAATTTCGAAGTATTGCCTAAGCCAACCCTGCAAATCTGTGAGTGAATGATCGAGGGTTTCTTTGAGAAGTTTTGTCATATGTCAACCGTACAAGGGTGGGCTCAGAGGGTTGGTCGAACTAATTTCCTTATGATGTTGATTAACAGGTCGTTAGTGGTTGAAATTTCTGGGAAACATCTTTCATCGCTTGATGGAGAGGACACTGTATGAAAGACCTCTCATGTAGTTTTCTTTGAATAATCTGAAAAATATTATTTCACATTACTCTTAGAATAATTTGAGTTATGGAAGAGATTTACTTACTTACTAAGATGGAATTTTCTTGGAGGCATTTTTAAATTTACGACAAAATAACAGCAACAGCTGGGACTACTTACTGAACGTTTCGTATTACTTCATCGCGAAGTACTAATTATCTAAGTATCTAATTAATACACAATTCCACCTCTGATGTATTTTATCTATTTTTATCATCGTAACTGTACAACTCACATATAAGAAATGTTAGTACTCATTAATTAAAAGATATTTTTATCAGTAAAATAACATAACTATACTAGGTTACTATACAGTGCAATCCATTTAAAACGAGCCACCCTGAATAACTGTTGGTACAATGATTTTCAGGAAGAATAAAAAAACACGTTAACAATAGTATACAGGGGGACACATTTTGACATATTCACGTTTGATCTAACTTTCGCACCACAAGAGAAAGTCACCAACTTTTTTTAAATAGATCGCCCCATATTGTTTCGCATTATCATATGCTTCATGATGAGCAGATTTCAACCAAGTATAAAACTTGTGGTGTAAATGAAGCTTATGGTTCGGGAGCTACAAATTATTTGAGTTGAAAATGAGCCACCCTAATAAAACCCCAATAAAAAAACCAGGTCAACATACAGGGCAATTCAAATTCGACCCCCACCATTGGAATCTCTTAAACTACAGGAGATACGTCGAAGCTTAAATTGGGGCAAAGTTGCGTATTCTGGTGCTTAACAAAATACTGTTTTAAAACTTGGAAAATTTCGAGTATTTCCGGAAATATCGGGAAAAAACTGAAAATCGGAATTTTCGTTTATATGTTTTTCTATAGATATTTGACAACATAGCTCAAAACCAAAAGTACATTTCCATTGATACTTCTTTTCAGCTACACGTTTTTATGTTCAGATTTACTATTCGACGTTACGTCTGCTGGCATTCATCATCAACTTTTTTTTTCTGTTATGGGCGCCATATTGTTTTTTTATACAGAAAAATTGTGATTCTCATTCTGATTTCATAATTTGTTATGATTTGCACTTCTGAAACCACAGATATTAAAAAAAATAACTTCATCTGAGATGGTCATGACTCCATCGAAAAATTTTGTTTAATAAACACTAGTTGTCAAAACTCATTAAACATCATAAGTTTGCACAAATACTTCAGTCGAAATGTCCTCATTCTCAAATGAAGAAAAACGAGATATGTCGAAACTTTATTATAAATTTGATAGGAATAGTACGAAAAGAGCACAAATTTATTTTGAATTATATCCGGAAAGACAACAGCCGGATAGAACATTATTCTGAATTTTGGACAAACACTTGGCTGAGTACGGTGCGTTTGAAATTACCAAGAATGAAATATGGAAGCAGAATGGAACAAAATATTAGACGTAACTTATTAGCCGAGGTAAAATAATTGTTCATTCCATATTCGAAGAAGTATAATTATTTTTTTGTACTTTTTTAGATAAATGCAGATCCTTCCAAATCAACACATCAAGACTCGGTAGAAATGGATGTGCCACAGACGAGCGTTTGGAGGGAATTAAAAAAAAAATGGTTTAAAATGTTATGAGATACATATTTCACAAAAATTACATCCAGGAGATCCTGAGAGAAGGATGGAATGTTGTACCTGGCTCTCGAATAGGGAGGACCCTACAGACTTCTTGAAAAACGTTATTTGGACCGATGAAAGTACTTTTTCACACTGTGGTGTTTTTAATAGAAATAATGAGCACATTTGGAGTGAAAATAATCCACGACACTTCAGAGAAGTCAGACCACAAGTTCGGATTCGTTTGAATGTGTGTGCTGGAATTTATGACGACCGAATACTTGGACCTCATTTCTTCTCTAAAACTTTGAACGGGGAAACCTTTCTTCGGTTCTTAAGAAACGAATTCGAAGAATATCTGGATACGTTTCCCCTTGTTAATTATATAACAGCTGCTGGTTTCAGCATGACGGGGCTCCTCCACACAATAAAAGAGCAGTTTGCGAATATTTACACCAAAGATTTCTTAATCGGTGGTTAGAAAATTCTGGATGAGTGAGGTGGCCGGCAAGGTCACCTGACCTCACAGTTTTGGATACTTTCTTGTGTGGCACTTTAAAGAACAGAATCTATGGAGAGCAAGAATATGACACAGTAGATGAACTTGAGACATTATCATCACGCAATTCAAGTCTCTCAGAAGAAGGGATATTGTTAGGGCTGTTCTTAATTTGAGACGACGAGCTCGGTTATGTATTCAAGAGGAAGGCCATTATTTCGAACACTTGTTGTAATACTTTTTGTGCATTTTTTACACGCTCATGATTTCATTCTTGTTTTTTAAAACGCACCCTACTCAGCCAAGTGTTTGTCCAAAATTCAGAATCTATCCGGCTGTTGTCTTTCCGGATATAATTCAAAATAAATTTGTGCTGTTTTCGTACTATTCCTATCAAATTTATAATAAAGTTTCAACATATCTCGTTTTTCTTCATTTGAGAATGAGGACATTTCGACTGAAGTATTTATGCAAACTTATGATGTTTAATGAGTTCTGACAACTAGTGTTTATTGAACAAAATTTTTCGATGGAGTCATGACCATCTCAGATGGAGTTGTTTTTTTAATATCTGTGGTTTCAGAAGTGCAAATCATAACAAATTATACATCGATGAAATCAGAATGAGAATCACAATTTTTCTGTATAAAAGAACAATATGGCGCCCATAACAGAAAAAAAAGTTGATGATGAATGCCAGAAGACGAAACGTCGAATAGTAAATCTGAACATAAAAACGTGTAATCTTCACAACGAGTAATATTTCAGCCATATATTATGCTGCCAGATTGCGACATTATTTAAACACTATTTTCCCGGTAAGATGGATTGGCCGACGAAGGCATGTAGAGTGTCCACTTAAAGCACTGACTTTACATCACTTTTTTTATGTCGTTTTTTTGAAATTGAGGAGTATAAAACCCAACCCATAAAAATTATTCAACTTCGCGGAAGAATTATCGCGAAGTGTGTCCAAGAGTGTGACCAAGAAATCTTGCAAATGGGAACATTTAGAACATCCGCTGTCTCAATTAATTTTACGTTTTACGTCCTTAGCTGTTAGTTGTAATTTATAACTTTCTTCAATCATTAAATTTGGTTTTTGCAATTTACGAATTGTTACTTTTTGTGATGTAGAGCCTGGCTAAATCAATTTGAAACATTTTGTATTTCGTATACATCAGAATACGTAAATTTGGCCAGGTGCTAATTCCCAAATTGTTTTATCTTGATTTGCGATACCCGTTGGAAACTCTGCCCTTTCAGATTTCCCAAGCAAGGTACCTAGCAAATCACCCTGTATATTTAAAACGAAAAAATGAGATTACAAATTGACCTGTTCGAGTCTTTGTCCCAAAAAGCATTCTGTTACGATTTCAACGAATCTATATAACCACCACTTCATTGAATAAACTCAGTTTAAAGGGTAGAGCACACCTGAATCAGTTTCGGACACCTTGTTTAACCAAAATTTAGCTTATCGTTAGTAAAGATTTTTCAGAATCTGCCCAAAAAATTTGAAGTTTGAAAAAAGCAGAAATGAGAACAAAAATCAACGTGTCCGTACTCGGATACGAATCAACTGGTCTAAAAGAGTACTTCGACCACACCACTGAAGATGACTGCCGTAGTTGCAGTTGAAACGTTTGAAGATTCAAACCAAAGAAGACTACAGCAAAACGCGGAAACCAACCAAAACATTGACGTCAGCCGTGAAAGCCTACATTCCTACATCATTTAACAAGTGTTTCCGACGTAGTCAGAGCCTACTTGAAAATTTTGTAGTTTTTGTGAAATATACAAGATTGTGGCATAACAAAGTATCACAAATTATACATCGTTGGAATCAGAATAAAAAACTCTATTTTAATTTGTATCAGTTCATATCATAAATTCTTAAAATACCGTCGTATAGCAGGGACAAAATGGCAATGTAAATGTGCTGTTTATTTCAATATCCTTCATCAAATAACGTCAGAATAATATAAAAATAGTTTTTCAAAATTTTGTTTTTTTCCAGATATCTCGGGATATACTCGGAATTTTAAATTTTTTTAATGGCATTTTGCTGGTCATAATGATGCGCATCTTTATATCTCTTATAGTTTCCGAAATCTCTAGGGTCTCTCTCGAATTTGAATTACCCGGTTTTCACATGAGTCATTAACTTCGGGATATTGGGTACTCCTAAAAAATTCAGGTGACATTGGCTATAGGAATGGTTTCACGTTTAGTTCAAAATAAAATGTGCAATAAAACATCTAAGTTCGATAAACGAACTCTCATCAAAGATTTGACCTCATAGGCGAATGTATGGCAAAAACTGTGAAATGTCTCGTGATATATCCCGACTGACGAAGCAAATAAAATCGATAACACTAGCAACCGACCGACAGTCCTAATCAAGAAATTGACCATAGATCATTTCCAGGTCACACTTAACTTCAATATCCCCTTGCTTTTCCGTTCACTTCTCCGAGAAGGCTCGCAGCAAAAAAGCATTATCCCGATAAAATAGAAAGCTATATGTCGAGGAGAAAAATTCTGGTAATAGATTGATAAATACGTACAAATTAACGTCAATTAACCGGGATTAGGGAGTCTGGCCTTCCTTGGAAACTATTGACAGCGAAGATCGATGAGCGCCGTTTCCATCCATCAACTGGACAGGACATTTCTTTGATTTTATGTTGAGCACGTAATTCGATTTCGTTCCAGAATGGTACAGTATGGCAGTTGTACCTTTTGAATATATGTGGTATCGAAGTGAAATCAGTGAAAGATGAATTGAGAAAGAGATTTAGGAGGAATAAAAAATCGTCACACTTGGTTGAGTGAATATTGATCGAGAGGTACGATAAAAAACATCATCTCAATTATATCGAGTGGGTTGAACATAGTATATAAAAGCAAAAGTGGACAAAGATGTCTTGCACGCGCGATATTACGAGCATGACGGCTCAGCCGGATTGCTCGAAATAATAATAGCAATGCTTATTTTAAAAAATGTTAAAATTAACAAATATATCAATAACATTTGAGGACATTGAAAGTGAACATGAGAAATCACCGACTTGCAAGCTTGTCTATAAAATAAAGCAAATGTTTGAAAGACCAATTATACTTCGCGCTATTTTTTTTATTGATTCACTTTGAAATCTTAAATACTGGCATTATTTCTACAAAAAATAGAAATTTAACATCAGTATATCGACACCCCCATCGAAAAAGGTTGTAACTCAATTTTAGTCATTTTAAAGGAGGGTCAGAAAACTAAAAATAGTTTTTTTGAATACTTGTGGAGAAACTATATAAGCCTGTAATAGTTAACAAACTGGACTTTTAGAACACAGTAAGGGTAACTTATGAGATAATGTATGCATTTATTTTATAAATCATTAGAAAGTTGAGTTTGATTGAGATTCAACCCGGACAGTTAGCATAACTTTTGGTGGAAGAAGGCTGTAAGTAGTGGTTACAACTTTGTTATAGTCATACAAGTAACTTCCGTCGCTGTTTTGATAGTAACAAAGTCGTTTTTGATACTATCCATAACTCAAAAAATTAAAATAGTCCTTTCTATGGCAGGTAGTATAAGAAGAACCGCAGTAGTTTGTGTGAATATTTATTCAGAAATCAATAACTTTGAAATTAAAATAGTATTCTGAAATGAATAAGTAACTCATGCTACAAGAGTCTCAAATTGTAATGACATCCTATTCCGAATCAGATTGCTGCCTATTATTTATATCATCGCATTTTAAATTTTTATAATAGTGATGATATAATTCAGGTATGGCATTTGAAGTACAAATGCTATTCAAGTCTTTGCTAGCTAGAGGGCCAGAATAAGCGGGAGGGGGAGTCATTCCGGATGTCATGATCATAGTGTTGATATTTTGTTTGGATGACTTTCTAGCAGAGGAACGTTTTTTATATGCTTTGTTCCTATGTCAATGCAGTACAATGTTTCGGATAGAACATCATAACTGACGTGAAGCAATTTAGGACTCTCACACTGAATTTTCAAATGTTTAATTTGGGCCCACTTTATCTTGTTATTCTCGAAATCTAATTCCAAATTAACGTAGCTGTCGTTCAATTATTTGAAATTTAGAATTTTATTCTGATCCAATTCCGTAAATTTATATGGTTTGCCTGTAACTTTGGCACATCTTATTAGTGTTACCCACTGGTCTGGAACATACAACACCTGATTCTTTTTACGTCTTTCTATGAGGGCATTCATGGCATCACCATCATTTTGTGAATGACCTACCTCAAAAAAAGCATGTGTAATATTAATTTTGAATTTGTCGACAGCATAGGAATACATAGCGAAAACTATTCTATTTTTGTTTTGACCAGCGCAACTGTCAGAAAAAAAATCCTTCACACCTTTTTGTGTTTTTTTTTCTATAAATGTTTAAACAGCACTGCTGATTTCATTGGCGTCTTTTCTACCAATCGTCTCATCCCAAACATTGCACTCTCCTTCATTTTTACCCATGTCAAAGACGGTTAAATTTTAAACTGCTAGTTTTCTCTTATAATAGATCGCCGAAACCTCTGACATTGGAGTGGATAAGATCTTTTGAAGATCATAACATGCTACAACTATTGAATTACTACATTGGACAAGCGATTTCATTCGCATTTTGAATTCTCGAACCACGTATTTGGAAGCCTTATGGAACGTATAATTTGGCTGTAAAGTTTCCCTTTCCTCAATCGACGCTCTTTTGTAAATATCACACGTTAAATATAGATCTTTTTTAGGTTTAAAAAAGTCTATGTTGAATTCATTGTAGAAAACTTCTCGATACTGTCGCTCAGTCGATTTTATTTCTGATTCGTAGTGATTGTCCTGTAACCATTCTTTATAAAGCTGATATACAGTTTGACAAACGTTATCGATTCGTCAAAATATTGTTTAGCACTTCTAGCTCTAACGTAATGTGAATCTACAACTGGTATCTGAGAAATGTGCATCCTTACACTATCTTTAATATCAGAAACTTTGTTTGGTCGATGTACATGACGACCACGCTGATCATTTAGTGAAATACACTTGAATTCTTGCTTATCAAGTTTGTTGTAGATAGTACTCACCCACTTATCTGTAATATCTAGAGTATCAAGGAACATCTTTTTGCATACCTGTATTTTATCATTGTTAATCATAAACGAATATTTATAGGTCCATTGGCGCCTTGAATGGTTGGGTGTTTCCAATACTACCTGCTTTCTAGGCAATCGCTCAACACATTCATGCACAAATTGTACCTGATCATTATGATTTCCAAGTGCCCAAAAGTCTGAGAAAATCTGACTTCTCATTACTGATACCTTTTGAGAACACTTTCTGGGACAGCTGTTATGACACCCGGGCTTCATTTGCTTTTTCCGTATCAGCTTATGTCGGCGTCGTAATCTTTGGAAAAAGTTAGGTTATATAATATAATCTACTTACCACGTTCTGGATCACTTATTCCACTGTCTCTTAGAGCTAATTCAAGTATATGCAAACTACGATTCATTTTGCAATCAAATAAACTCGAAAACTCATCAAATCACAAGTAATTTTCAGTCAAGAAATACCACATGAAACAGTAACGCACAGGTTTGCATTTATGTAAACAACTGCAGTCTTGAAAGTGAAAAGGCAGTAAAACAATAACACCAGAAGTCTATGAGGCGAAAATGCATGTAATAAGACTGTATCTCAACTTGCGCTACCATTTCCATCATCAAACTAAAAAAAAAATTGGCAACAACAAAGCTGTAACTCATTTTACAACCTTACATGCAACATATCATCCGTAACTACGAAAGTGACAGCGGAAGTAAAAGAGTTACCCCCTTCTTAAGGCTGAAATGGTGCACGTAATTTAAAATACAACTTTTTTCAATCGATTGTCAGCCAAACTACAGTTCAACTATTTTATCTTTACCCGTGCGTCATCACCACAATACCATAGTTCTCAGCTTAGAAGACAAATGTGAACGAATTTTGATTCGCTCATAGCGGTTGTTAGAAAGAGATGTTCGATAGAGCGTATGTGATTTCTTCGATCATAAATTGATTACGCATGGGTAACGATACAATAATCGAACTGTATTGCGAATTGAGATACGTCTTTTATACCGCCGTGTTCGCCTTATTTTGCTGATTTCGCCTGTGGCTGATCTCAAATTGGCCGGATTGAGAGTTACAACCTTTTTCGATGGGGGTGTCGATATATACATACATACATACACAAATACATATATACATACATGGAAATTGAAATTTGTCATCAAAGATTGAATTTTGTTGACAACATAGTCATTGATACTGAATTCTAATATCGATTCTTTGAATAAAAAAACAGAATCAGAAACATGATAACACATCTGTGCCCTTCTTCGAATATTATTCCCCCCACCTCAATTTTCCGAACACTCTAACAATAAATACTCCATTGAAGGTCCTAAATATTTTGATATTCCTTCAGATCATAAACTCTATTTTTCAGTGTACCCCATAAGAATATATCCATAACTTTTAAGTCTGGAGACCTTGCTATTGCCACCTCACCAGCCATCATTGCCTATCCATTTGTCGCCAAACCTTTCACACTGGTAATTAATACACGTCTGGTATTGTGCTGTGGAGCACCATCATGTTGAAACCAGATCATGTTATAGTTAGCCAAAGGTAATGAGGACCCAAAATTCTGTCTTTGTAAATTCCTTTCCAGACGTTAATACTGATACGCACTTAAGGTCGGATTTCTAGGAACTGCCTGGGGTTGTTTATGATCCAAATGTTTTCTATTTCGGTTGAATATCCCACAATTCGTAAAAGTACTTTCATCTGTCCAAAATACATTTCCCAGGAAAACAGTAACATCAGGTCTTATTAGCCAATTACAAAATTTTAATCACCTTTCGGAATCACCTGGTTGCAACTTTTGAGATATGTGTATTTTGTTATATTTGAAACCGCTTTTTTGAGTTGTCTTCAAGCACTTGTATGACAAATATTCATATCGGAGGAAATTTGACTGGTAGATTTCCCCGGGTTCATGTTTATCTGCAAGTTATTAATTTTTATTGTAATTTACCTCATAGGTGTAATTTACCTCATACATACCTCATTTACCAAATTTTCTTTAGTTTCCTGGTCCATTCTGTCTCCGTATTTTTTACTCGGCATTTGAATGAACCAAACTCGGTGATATTTTGTTCCAATAACTTGAACATAGTTCGTTGTGGTTGTCGTCTTCTGGGATACAAGTTTAAATAAATTTTCTATGGCCCAACACTATTTCTAGCGTATTTGTAATAATTTTTTTATCTATTCTCCTTTCTCTTCAATCGTGAAAGCCATTTTTCGTCAAAAATTCAATGACTTGTAAAATAACAAAATGTCATCAAGTGTGACAAATTGAAAGTTTAATTTAGAAACATCAAAATAGAAGAATGATAAGAATTTTTTTTCTAGTATCTCTGGTTTATCGAAAAAGAATGATTACTTATGATACAACATTGAAACGTTAATATCTGGTTCTATTCAAAACAGCAAGAATCCAATGTAGCGCCCATAAGAAAAAATAAAGTTGATGATGCTGGCCGGAAGACGAAACATCGGATAGCAAATCTGAAAACACCATTTTGTAGCAGGGGAAAAGTGAAAACGTGAAAGTGCAATTTATTTTCAAATCCTTCAAAAAATAAAATCAGAAAAAATATATACCGTTTTTTCCAAATATCTCCGGATATAATCGAAGTTTCAGAACTTTTTCAACGGCATATTGTTAGTCAGGTGCATGCTCAACTTTGCCATAACTTAACCATCTTCGTATCTGTCATAGTTTCCGAGATCCCAATGGTGATAATCGAATTTGAATCACCCCATTCATATTTTTGGCTGCCTCTATATAGAATCTGGACTGTTCTATTTATTCCATTATTATTGATATCCATGTATAAATGTAATGTATTTTTAGTACTTCAAGCTGCATATTTCTAATATGTTATTGGATCTTGTATTGGTTGAACAGTGTAATGAATCAAAATGTAAAAGCAAACAGCGGTAAAACATTGAATTTACATGATTTTGGGTAGTTTTTCTTTCTCATTGAAACAGTTAACAAAGTATTTTCAGTATAATTCTAGAAGGATCGAATTTAGATTCATTCCTAAGTGAACTAACAATCCTCATTCAGAAACTCTTGGACACTATAAAACACCTTTTTTGGAATTATTGTTGTTGAATTATTATTTTGGGGAGTGATACTATCTATTACATCATAATATAATTTTTTTAGTGTATTTTGGCACGATATTTCTTATTGCTTTTAGAGTTTAATAAAAATCTGTGGAAAACGATTTATTCAATGTCAAAAACACAGACACACATTTTCTCACAGTGTTTCGGGAAAAAATATCGACGGAAGCGTTAATTTTTTTAGCAGACCTATTGATTCTGATACAACTTTGCAGATATAGCAAAATGAATGCTTTTCAAAAACAAATATACTAATATCTACAAAAGGATATCACATATCTGATATTTGATTCAATAAGAGCATGGTAAAATGCTTCTTACTAATTTATTTCCTTTAGAATTTTAAATGTGTTAATTTTTTCTTTTAACCCCTGTAAGAAACATTTCCTCAAGTTATTTTCCAAACCTATTAAAAATATGGAAAGAACTTTGAACAGAAATATTGACTTTCATTAGCTATTTGAATTAAGAGAAAATAAAAATTTTCCCAAATTCATTGAGAATAAAAAATTTCATCGAAAACTAGACAAACCCGATTCATTCTTAGTAAATATGCAATTCCACAAACTAAATAAGTCGTCAATAAATTCAAATAATATTAATTTGCTAGGAACACTGGATTAGTCTGCATTTATCCATTTTCCAAGTCATTCAACTGTGATTCCAGATGAGGTATAAATGTCGACGCACTTATCTCATAATTATTAATTTTACTACCACCGTATGTTACAGTTCCTGCAAAGTGTTTATATTAGTTGCTTCTCCAGAGACTAAATGTTGTTGTAATGCCGCTGAATGTAAACATATACAAATTTACAGCAGGATGATCTTGGCGCGAGTGAATTATAGATAGGATGTTTAATAACCCTTTCCTTAATTGGATCCAGTTCGAACTTTTTCTTGTACCTGGGAATTTACTAATTCGATGTTTGCCTTAAGAGGATGTTATCATCAAATTCAACAACATACAAATCCGACAAACATTAAACATAGAATTTATCATAAGTTGTACGGCGTGAAATGACTGTCGACACCTGTGGGGATGAAAGGATTT
Source organism: Chrysolina americana (assembly GCA_958502065.1). Taxonomy (NCBI): domain Eukaryota; kingdom Metazoa; phylum Arthropoda; class Insecta; order Coleoptera; family Chrysomelidae; genus Chrysolina; species Chrysolina americana. The sequence continues at coordinate 15,312,688 of OY293421.1, read as the reverse complement.
ATTGATGTAACCTGTCATTTCAAGGGGTTCTATTCAATATTCATGTAGGATTTTTCTCTTACATGTATATTCAATAAGTGCTGTTTTCCAGTACCTGAATAGAGTGACAAAGAAAACTGTAGACAGTACAGACCAAAGGGAATATTAAAAACGAGTATTGTGATATCTATATCTCATTGAGTTCGAGGTGATTTAACTTTCTTAGTTTTGTCTCCTGCTCAATCCTCAATTACACTTCTGTCTCAATTACTTTGGGAGTTAAGTGTTTTGAATCTTGAAAATCGACTATTTTCAAACAGGAACTTTTGGTTAAAAATCATACATAATGCCTCCTTTTATGCCGACAATTTCTTCATGTGTTTTATGTCAAAAAGTAGTATCGGTGAAACCCATATATCTATCAACTACAAATATGGATAATAAAGACAGCTTATGTGATGCCGAAAGAAATGAGCATAGACCTCGAATAGGACGCTCCTGACCTAATGCGCTTGCGCCAGGAGATTCCTATTCAATGACACAATTTTATATTTTCATCTCTTTCCAACGTGCATGGTTCGGTACCAACAATTATCGAAGATATGAGGAGATTTGATTGAGGAGAAGCTTATCTCAACATAATCCCAGATTAGAGAACATACAGATAGGAAGCTGCGCCCCTTTTCTTTGATGTTTCAATTGCCGACACTATGACCTCGGACCTTTAAATTGGTGTGCACCGATGTTGCCAGTTCGTAAACGAAAATATCGTGCACGATGTTGCCTGTGCATGGAACATAAAATCTAATTTGTCAATTGTCATTAGTGTCAGAAATTACGATTGTTATTGTTATGAATATATTTGCTGTCACCGATTTTATGGCGTTCGGAACGATATTTCTGGCAGAAATATACATTTAGAAAATGGCTAAATGTTATGCTAATGTAAAATGCATTATTTTCCAAGATTTGGTTAAACCTGTTCTACAGTTAGAAAATTGCACATGTAAATATGCTTCTTAACAAAATTACTAATATTTTTTTAATCATAACTTTCATCAAAGTAAACTGTTACAAAGATTTCATGAATGGGTTAAAAGTTTGTAATAATATAAGGAAAGCATTGCATTTGTAACTTGGGGAGTGAATGCATTTGTAGGTCTTCGTAGTTTAACTATTTGATTTTTATCGGAATCATCCCAAAAATAAATACTTTAATTACGCATTCTTCGATATATCATCAAATGCCATTCACAAATTTCAGTCTGGAACAAAGCAGTTTTCTACAGTTTGGTGAACAATTTTCTATGTAGAAAGAAATCAAATATTTGCAAAAATAAGTTCTTTATTACTTCGAAATCAATGATACATTCTGGATATCTATTGCAAGTTCATCAAAATAGCTAATTTTCTATTTTTTTAGGCACAGTTCTGAAGCTAATATTGCTATTTTTCATTATATAATATATTCTGAACTGTAAAAATAATTTTATGAGGTACACAAAGGGAAAGTTTTTGCAGGGGTGGTAGAATTTTGGGAGACTTTTATATATAGTGTATCTATGATTGTTTGTGTTTCAACTGATGACCGAAATGATGGCTGTACATCAAGGAATTCTACTGTTGAAAGTGTGCTGGTATCAGAGGTTGAAGGAATTGTGATATCCTACAATACTTTTATCTTCTTGGATGGTATAGGACTATCAACATTTATATAATGCTCTCTTCTTCTGGTAGTGTTTGGTACACTTGCAAAATCAGTATGATCTGTAAAAAGGTTTAAGTATGTAATGAAAATACAAAAACAGTGTTTCTGCCATTTATATGAAACAGGTTTCCAACAAAATGAAATAGTGATAAATATAAAATGAGTATCCATAATAAAACGATAGTTTGAACTGTGAAGTGAAAATATTTTAAACTATTGTTTTATTATAGATTTCGCTACATCAATTCAAATAATGAAATGAATAGGTACTCACATTATATTTGACATGCTTCATACTTGATAGGCACTGCTTCAGAAAGTAAACGTGACTTTTCAAAATGCATGCTACAAACTCTAAACTTCTCATAGAAATTGCATACAGGTATCTCGTCCAAAAGTTCTTCTCGTCCACAAGCTTGTACCCAAGCCTGCACCTGAAATGTAACATTACCTCAATTTAATATGGAAAACAATGACGCTTAATTTTTAATTCACATAGTAGTAATCAATTCTATACATTATTTAGCAAAAGCTTACCTATTTAGGCGATTTTGTTATTTGTACAATAGATATCACCTACTAATAGAATAAATACTCACAATGTTTCATCTTTAGGAACCCTATGAAATTTTAACATTCCTGTTGTATCAGAAGATCCACTTCTTCTTTGTTTAGGCATTATCAGCTCAACTGCTTTAAATTAAACCCCAACGAAATCCAAAAATATTATACTCCTGTCCTCAAAAGACGAATGTTAAAAACGCTACAATAGCAATAAACAGATAAAGAGAGGAGGAATTGCACGAAATCCCTCATATTCTAGTAATACATTTAAAACGATTCTCTCCGACAGATAGGTTCAGAGGAAAGTTAAATATCACTATTGATTTTCCTTTGGAGGGTTTGGACTTGAGTAATTATGCTTCAGACACCTTAGCCCCTTGTTTTTACAGTCTCAATGCGTCGTCTCATCATAGGGGGAATCCCTATAGCGGACACAACACTGCTTGCTGTAGACATCCCTATGCTGACACATGGCATGAGTATGATGATTTACGTGTGTCCCCAATTTCATCTGAATCCCTCGTGAGTGGAGGCGTATGTTCTCTTCTATGAACAGGAAGGCTCTAAATCGCACCTTGGTGATCTTATTTAGTTATATCTTTATATATATTCTGTATTTTAAATATAAATTATTTACTTTGTACATGCTCAATAAATTATATGATAAACAAATCACAGAATGTTTCCATGATCGGCATGATCTGAGGCATAACCTAACCTTGAAATTCTAACAGCCTTCAAAGTGGGTTTTAAATTGGTGTGCAAATCTATCTCTTTCTGATTTCGTTTGTCTTGTCTAACCTTCCTATCTGTATGTTCTCTAATGTGTGACATAACTTCGTATTCTGGTATCCGTATCTGTTTACAAAGTTTATAATTTCATACTATTAGGGTTTTATTCCTGTGAAAATGACCCAGTTTTGAAAATTTTTGGATTCATGCCTGAAACAATTTAAGATCGCCGTGTTACTTCGGGTATGTGTTCAGGTGACAAAAATACTAATCACTACCACCAAACTATTTTTCTCGTCGGTTATGAGGCCGATATGGAACGAGATTTACCTTTTCAAACAACTGTCCGTCACAAAGTCAATCCACATATCCTCAGTTATAATGATTAATGAGTTTTTATCCACTTTTGGCAGAAAATTGATTGATGAAACTCTGATAACAGGTAACAAACATTATGTTATAAAGAGTTACAAATGAATTAATGAATCGATTTGTAAATGACACGAAGTTTAATTGCCGTCTTGCATAATTCTCACTTCCTTTTATTTACATTATAGAAAAATGATAGTACAGTAGTATGGTACGGTTGAAATTGTCAAAATGTCAAAATAAGCAAAACCTTAAACATTTATGACATTCGTCATGTTTCAGAATTCGGCATGCTCAGTAGTTTCTCAGCGCCCAAGCGAGAAAAGGAAAGAGATATTATTTTAATGCAATGAAAGAGTTGTATTTCGTGTAAGAATTTGATAAAATCGCAAAGCGCTTTCGTCTATTAGACCATCATCGGTGCTATACCTGCAAGTAAGTAATCGTGGAAAAATAGAGTTAAGAAATTTATAATTACTTACTCGTCAGGTATTTATACAGGAGCAATACTTATAAAAAGTCACCAAAATCATGGTTAACATTGGTTTTGATCGGACGATATTATTTTGGCTTCAATTTGATTACATGGCTTCTTATGGCGTGTTTTAAGGATTGTACATCAAACCTTTCAAAAGTTAACAGGTGGGGGCCATTAAAAGCCGCAGGTAAGGCTGGACTTGAATAGCTTGGCGAAAGGTTTAGCATTGCCTCTAAAGCTGCAGTAGAGCACGTAAATATTGCTCCTGTGGTTCCCAGACAAGCTAGCCGCTGCACTTTCTGAAGCTTGATTTGTGCTAAAATTGGTTGAATTTTTAGCGACTATACCAGTGAGGCGTAGGTGACCATAGGTTTAATGATCGTTTGGTATGACAAATGAATCAGTTTTGGTTTCAGACCATATGTCTTACCGAAGAATCTGCGCTATGTACAGCTTGCCGTTATAGTCCTGGAAATAATGTGGTTGATTTGGAAATATGTTTCTTCTACGACCACATAAAAATATGACCATTTTATGCGCTTCGTCGATCAAGGAAGTAGGCCAATTGTAAACACTCTTTCATTTCTACATCGCGAGCTGTACTGTAATGATCATTTCAGTACAGGCCATGGTAAAGGTATTGCTGAAATTTAAAGCCCAAATAGACGAGTCCTGTAAGGTTTTGCCCAGGATAATTTGAAATAGAATAAGGAATTCAATAGAAAAAGAGAAAATGTACCTTCAACTTCTACGGATTGGAAAAGTCAGGAAAATTCGACTGTGAAAATTGAAACTAATAAAAGTCCAAATATAACACTCAATAATTGTGAAAACGTAACATTTATTATTGTAAATAATAAATAAACTAATGTTGAATAGTAACATATGATTTGAAAAATATAATCGAAGTTCATATTTTATAATATCTTCGTTATACAGTGTGTCCCAGAATAAAGGGGACAAACTCCGATGGTAGAATCCTCACTTCATTTTAGGACTAAAAGTTCCTTAACCGAGTTACATTGTGTTGAAAGTGGCAAAAAAAAATGGTTTCCTAAATAACTCCGTAACGGCTCAACTTTTCTTAATGAAATTTGGTATGTCACTTGAAAGCAATCAGTTCCAAATTTCAATGTAAATCACGTGTTTGTAACTCAAAACAGGGGCGTACGGCAGATGGGTACCCCCAATTGCCCCTCCCTAACTTCCACGATACTGGATTAATATCGATTTCGTCTTCTTATTCTTAATTCTCAATATTTCCCATACAAAAAAAGGAATAGGTTTCGTTTTCGAAATATCAACGATTTTCGAGATATTTGAAGTGGAATAAGTGCGTGCGTATGTGATTATGGAAAGTCACTGTTGCAATTTGCAATTTGCCAACAATTATCGAAATATTTCAATTTGTAATCATTGCATGATATTAAACATATTGGTTATTTTGTCATAAGCAGTTATCATTCCTTCAAGAAATCAGGAGTTTTTAATAAAATTTTAAATGTTATTTTGTTAGTTGCACTATGTTTTGCAGAAAAACTACCTCAATAATTTGGTGGATATTGCGTTTCAGAAAAACGAACAGGATGGTAAATCGTTAAAATAACTTCAAACGAAAGCATATCGTAGTACATCGGGCAGTAAAAGTATGTGTCTGTCAAGCAATAAATTTGGAAATAATTTCGAAATAATGTTCATAATTTTACTTCGAGTTTGAAATATCATACAATGACCCGATTGAAATGAAGAGTCAAGAAATGGAGAAGTTCATTCAAAAGCATGTCTTAATGGGTCACTAAAAAAATACATTTCTCAACAAAAAATAAACAAACTGAACTATCAAATCATAAATATTGTTCAAACGGGCCGCCTTGGTGGAAAATTCCAGGCATATTTTGAATATGGCTACAAGCTGCTAAAATTCTAGCAACCAAATCGTCTTCACTTTCCACTGGAGTTTCATATACCATTGACTTGAGGTATCCCCAGAGGAAAAAATCCAATGGGGTTAGATCGGGTGAGCGTGCCGGCCAGTGTATTGGACCACCTCTTCCAATCCATCTGTTAGGGAAAGTGATGTTCAATTGGTCGCGCACAGTTCTTTGGAAATGGGCGGGTGCACCATCATATTGGTACCACATTCTCTGGCGAACCCAAATTGACACATCTTCCAATAATTCCTGCAGGGTGTAAATATCTCCATTCAGTCGTTGAGGAAACAAATATGGTCCAATTAATTTGTTCTCTACAATTCCAGCACAAATATTTACCCCGAATTTTTTTTGGTTTCCCCTAAAATGAACGCCATATGGATTTTCTTCTTCCCAAATGTGGCTATTGTGACTGTTGAAACAGCCTTCTCTGGTGAAGTGCGCCTCATCAGTAAATAGAACGTAACTGGGGAAATCATTTCGCTCTTCGCATCTGTTTCGGTACCATTCAGAGAAGGTTAAGCGGGGTCTGAAATCGTCTGGTCCTAAAGCCATTACTTTATTTAAACGAAAAGGATAAAGTTTCTCTTCATGAGCCACTCTCCATATTGTCGATTTTGAAATATTCATTGTTGCGGCAAGTGTCCGAATGCTGGTAGATGGATTGTTTTCTATTTGATTTAAAACGTCATCTAAATCATTATTTCTAACAATTCTTCTAGCTCCACAGTCGCTTTTGTAATGCTCAAAAGTTCCTCTTTCCTTAGCTCTTTGAGTAACTGCTGCAAAAGTTTTATGAGTCGGTTGGCGCCTATTCGGGAATTTTTGTGCGTATAATCTGGCAGCAGCTCTGGAATTTCCTCTTGCTTCTCCCTAGGTGTATATTATATCTGTATATTCTGCAGCCGTATATGGGTTCATGTCGTATACACTTACTATCAGTTATAATATTAATTGCTGGTTTCACGTAGTGACGCTTTAACTGAAAACCGTCGATATGCCAGAATAATATTATTTGACTACTGTCATTTTCAATGCACACTATTTTTCGTGGTTGGATTATACACGAATTCAATTTGAATAACTTGTGTTCAGAACTGTTCAGCAGTACAAACCAATGTAGAATTATGGATATTATTGTGAACAAAATAACCTCATTGCAACCCAAATGTTTTTTAGAAAATAAGGAGAAATTGATTGCTAACCCTAATTGAGTAATGCTTTAATTTTTCTGCAATTTTCTGAAATTCTTCTAGAAATACGACTGTGGACATAATCCATTTGAAACTTTACCATAATGCCATGATTTATAATGAAAAAGACAGCAACGTTTAATAAAATAATCAACATTGACTTTCCATAATTACATACGCACGCACTTATTCCACTTCAAATATCTCGAAAATCGTTGATATTTCGAAAACAAAACCTATTCCTTTTTTGTATGGGAAATATTGAGAATTAAGAAATAGAAGACAAAATCGATATTAATCCAGTGTCGTGGAAGTTAGGGAGGGACAATTGGGGGTACCCATCTGCCGTACGCCCCTGTTTTGAGTTACAAACACGTGATTTGCATTGAAATTTGGAACTGATTGCTGTCAAGTGACACACCAAATTTCATTAAGAAAATTTGAGCCGTTACGGAGTTTTTTAGGAAAACATATTTTTTTTGCCACTTTCAACACCCTGTATCTCGGTTAATACTCATCTTAGGATATATGTTAATTGGAACTTTTAGTCCTAAAATGAAGTGGGGATTCTACCATCGGAGTTTATCCCCTTTATTCTGGGACACCCTGTATAGTGTGAGGCGTGTGAGTAGTGAAATGTCGCTATGGTGGTAGAAAAAGTATAGTGTACAACGAACATTGAATGTCTATTTCTCACTCAGATGATTTACGGCACTCGCATTCGGCTCGTATCGTAATTTTTTTACTCGTGAGAAATGAGTGTTATTCCAAGCTCGTTGGACAATATACTATTTTAATTCGACCAAGAATGTATCAGTCTGTGGATGGTGGTCTATATGAAGCCGTTATTCCTATTTCACCATTTGCGGTTGCAAGAGCAAGTCTCAGTAATTTCGTTTCAGTCAGGGATATTAATCGTACATGAGTATTTATTTTAATTTTATAATGGAACCACATAAGATTACATGAATAGAGTAGAATAGGCATTCCTCAAGTTGGCAAGAGACAGTAGCGGAGCTGATGGGTGTTTTCTTCCCATCTTTCCTGAAAGATGGTCAGAGATTGATATATCAGCCCACCGTGTTTGCGGGGCTGATTATCGTGAATTCGGAGCCTGGTAAGGTCTCTCGTTAGCGTACTCTTGGGGAGGTGAAACCTGCAGAATTTCTCCGACAGGCTTCTAACATGTATTGGGATGGAGTCGACGCCAGCAAGGGCGCGCAGCGTATCCAGTCGAATGTATCTATCGCTCTTAGTGATGATACGGAGTACCTTGTTCTGCATCCTGTCCAATCTCATAAAAGGACATGTGTGAACCTCTGGCTATCAGTGTGTATGTGCGTTTTACCGCAGCAGCTGCCTTCTAGTTGATGTGTTTATGCCATGTTATGCGCTTGTCGAGCTGTACTCCCAGGTATCGCACATTGGTCTTGACCTCCACGGCTTTGCCCTTAACCCTCAGCTTCTGCAAGACTTTCGAGAACTTGAATTTCTTGGAGAAGTTGATGGCCTCGGACTTAGCCGGGTTTACCACGATCTTGTTTCTCTCCAAATACGGAATGATCTCCCTTTCCAGACGGGTCTGGACCTGCATAGCAGCTGCAACGCTGGAGAACGATTGGGCATATATCGCGGTGTCATCCGCGTATATAGCCGTCTTCGTTCTCTCGCACATAGGGAAATCATGCGTATGTAGAGAGTATAGATGCGGGGATAGGCTAGATCCCTGCGGGACACCCGCTTCGATTGGGTACTCTGCGGATCTTGTGCTATTAACCCTCACCACAAAAGTACGATTCGTGAGATAGGAATTCACAATCCTCACCAAGTATGAAGGCATGCGTGCCTCCAGCATTTTGCAAATCAGACCCTCAATCCACAGGGAGTCGAAGGCTTTTTGCATGTCCAACAGGACCATGACTGTGTTCATCCCTCGGTGAGCTGCCTCTTTCACCTCGTGAACAACCCGGACAATCTGCGAGGTCGTAGAGTGACCTGCACGAAAGCCGAATTGTTCAGCGGGGATCATTTTGAGTTTCTCCTCGAGGGAGATTAACCGTTTCAAGAGAATCTTCTCTACTACCTTGGCGACAACGCTCAGTAGTGATATGGGACGGTACCTATCGAGTTGGTGGCCATCCTTGCCTGGCTTCAAGATAGGTATTACCAGTGCCTTCTTCAGGCAATCCGGGCAACACTGCCACTTGATCATTGCGATTATGAGGTGACTGCCAGAGACCTTAGCCACTGAGCCACCGACGGACAACCCTCTCTAGATGCAATCGTGCTGTAAGATTAGACTAGTGTCAAGAACACCAAAATTAGGACAAAAATGCTTGTTCTGTACTTTTTTAAACAGATATGGAACGTTTAAGGTACGTTTAGAATCATTTTAAATCACTTTTCATCGTAGAGCGTTTTAGACCCTTCTAGAACATTATATATCATTGTGTATATATTGTTTTGGAATACCATAGATTTATCTTAAAAATTATAGAACATTTTGGAACATGATTATGAGAGAAAATTTTTCAATGTTTTATATTAGAAAAAGTGGTCATTCCACTTGAAGAAATTGAAATAATTTTATTTCGCGATGTCATATTTTGATATGCTTTTTTGGAACAAACTGCACGTATCTTCCCAACTAATATAGCCTAGTTACTTTAGCAATAAAGTTCAGCAATATTTTGTTTTTTACAATGAGTGGTAAATAGAACAAGTATAGTCTTTTTCTGGGATTCTGGCACTGTTAATAATATCGCACGGTTTTCAGGACCGGTATTTATAGTTCGAGCAATATTTTACAACTTCCTTAATATGAAACCTGTCATTTTATAATCTCAGTATGACAATCAAAATGGACCACATGGTCAAAATAATTTTTCCGAGAGTCCAGGCCCGGTTTCACCCCTGCAATATATCCCAACTTTCTTATTATGCACCCTGCCAGTTTCACATTTTGGTAAGACAATATGGATGGGTTGAGGAAAAAAAACACGTTGTCAATATAATTTTTCCGGGCGTCCAGGGCCGGTTTCACCCCGGAGATATATCCCAACTTTCTAATTATAGACCCTCCCAATTTCATATTTCAGTAAGACAATAAGGATGGGTTGAGGAAGAAAGCCACATGGTCAATATAATTTTTCCGAGGGTCCAGGGCCGGTTTCACCCCGGCAATAAATCACAACTTTCTTATTATGGGCCCTACCAGTTTCATATTTCAGAGAGACAATGAGGATGTGCTGAAGAAAAGAGCCACGTTGTCAAAATAATTTTTCAGGCGTCCAGGGCCGGTTTTACCCCGGCAATAAATTCCAACTTTCTTACTATGGACCCTGCTAGTTTCATATTTCAGTAAGACAATGAGGATGGGTTGAGGAAGAAAGCCACATGGACAAAATAATTTTTTCGGGCGTCCAGAGCCAGTTTAACCACGGCAATATATCCCAAATTTCTTATTATGGACCCTGCTAGTTTCATATTTCAGTAAGACAATCAGGATGGATTGAGAAAGAAAGCCACATGGTAAAAATAATTTTTCCGGGCGTCCAGGGCCGGTTTTACCCCGGCAATATATCCCAACTTTCTTATTATGGACCCTGCTAGTATCATATTTCAGTATGACAATAAAGGATGGGTTGAGGAAGGAAGCCACATGGTCAAAATAATTTTTCCGGGCGTCCAGGGCCAGTTTCATCCCGGCAATAAATCCCAACTTTCTTACTATGGACCCTCCCAATTTCATATTTCAGTAAGACAATAAGGATGGGTTGAGGAAGAAAGCCACATGGTCAAAATAGTTTTTCCGAGCTTCCAGGGCCGGTTTCACCCCGGCAATAAATCCCAACTTTCTTATTATGGGCCCTACCAGTTTCATATTTCAGTGAGACAATAAGGAAGTGCTGAAGAAAAGAGCCACGTTGTCAAAATAATTTTTTCAGGCGTCCAGGGCCGGTTTCACCCCGGCAATAAATTCCAACTTTCTTACTATGGACCCTCCCAATTTCATATTTCAGTAAGACAATAAGGATGGGTTGGGGAATAAAGCCACATGGTTAAAATAATTTTTTCGAGCGTCCAGGGCCGGTTTCACCCCAGCAATAAATCTCAACTTTCTTATTATGGGCCCTACCAGTTTCATATTTCAGTGAGACAATAAGGATGTGCTGAAGAAAAGAGCCACGTTGTCAAAATAATTTTTTCAGGCGTCCAGGGCCGGTTTCACCCCGCCAATAAATCCCAACTTTCTTACTATGGACCCTGCTAGTTTCATATTTCAGTAAGACAATAAAGATGGGTTGAGGAAGAAAGCCACATGGTCAAAATAATTTTTCCGGGCGTCCAGAGCCGGTTTAACCCCGGCAATATATCCCAACTTTCTTATTATGGACCCTGCTAGTTTCATATTTCAGTAAGACAATGAGGATGGATTGAGGAAGAAAGCCACATGGTCAACATAATTTTTCCGGGCGTCCAGGGCCGGTTTTACCCCGGCAATATATCCCAACTTTCTTACTATAGACCCTGCTAGTTTCATATTTCAGTAAGACAATAAGGATGGGTTGAGGAAGAAAGCCACATGATCAAAATAATTTTTCCGGGCGTCCAGGGCCGGTTTCATACCGGCAATAAATCCCAACTTTCTTATTATGGACCCTCCCAGTTTCATATTTTGGTAAGACAATAAGGATGGGTTGAGGAAGAAAGCCACATGGTCAAAATAATTTTTCCGAGCGTCCAGGGCTCGTTTCACCCCGGCAATAAATCCCAACTTTCTTATTATGGGCCCTACCAGTTTCATATTTCAGTGAGACAATAAGGATGTGCTGAAGAAAAGAGACATGTTGTCAAAATAATTTTTTCGGGCGTCCAGGGCCATTCCATAATGAGAAAGTTGGGATATATTGCCGGGGTGAACCGGCCCTGGACGCCCGGAAAAATTATTTTGACCATGTGGCTTTCTTCCTCAACCCATCCTTATTGTCTTACTGAAATATGAAACTGGTAGGGTCCATAATATGAATGTTGGGATATATTGCCGGGGTGAAACCGTCCCTGGACGCCCGGAAAAATTATATTGACAACGTGGTTTTTGTTCCTCAACCCATCCTTATTGTCTAACCAAAATATGAAACTGGCAGGGTTCATAATAAGAAAGTTGGGATGTATTACGGGGGTGAAACCGGGCCTGGACTCCCGGAAAAATTATTTTGACCATGTGGCTTTCTTCCTCAACCCATTCTTATCGTCTTACTAAGATATGAAACTGGCAGGATCCATAATAAGAAAGTTTGGAAATATTGCCCTGAACGCCGGAAAAATTATTTTGACCATGTGGTTTTTTCCTTAGTCCTTTTTGATTGTTATACTGAGATAATAAAGTGACAGGGTTCATATTAAGGAAGTTGTAAAATATTGCTCGAACTACAAATACCGGTCCTGAAAACCGTGGGATATTACTAACAGCGCCAGAATCCCATAAAAAGACGATACTTGTTCTATTTACCACTCATTGCCAAAAAAAAAATGCTGAACTTTATTGCTAAAGTAAGTAGGCCAACAAATCTCTGAGAAAATTTGCTTTCAACAGTTTTAATTAATCATATAATCGCGTGAGGAGAAAAACTTGGATATGCTATTTGAAGTATGAAAGTACATAGCATAAATGGAATGAAAAAAATTCTGGATGAATCCTCAAGATGCCAAAGTTTATTTCATATTTACTTAAACTGACGAAATATTGATCGAGCCGTCAGTTGTCATGAATAGCTATAGTGTTTTTTATGAATGAAATGATATATCAGGAAGTAGATTTTTTCCAGATAAGATTACAAAAACACTCTTTTTTCATTCTGCTTTTCCGACATAAAGGCTCTAAAAATACAAAAATGATATACGAGTTATTTCAGTAGCTAATCTCTGTTAAATGAAAACATCGTTTCAGTTCGAGAGGGGAATCGTAAAAAATGACGATCCTAATCATTTAGCAGATGTTGAAATAGAAGGCACATCAATTCGGCCCGCCCTTCTGTTTAGTCTGGTTTCGGTGGTATGCTCACGAATTTTTCACACTACGTAAAAACTTCTTCGACAGATCGTTAAGGTAGTGCTTATTTTTATCCACTTCCGTGACATCGGATGAGTCTGAATGAGAAGTTGATTCTGTTATTTTTCCCATACTCAATTCGTTTCCTTCAAACAGAAGTCGAATAATAAATCAAAACCATGACTTTTTTGATTGGTGGATTATAAACAAATGAAATACCATTTCTGTTAAATAATATAATTGCAATCATCCTGGTGTCGCAATTATTCTTTCTTCCCCACTGTAACCCGTATGAACGAACTTATATGCACATAAAAAACTAAAGATATTTAACAAAATCTAAAATAGCTGAAATAAATGACTGTATGGTTGAAAGCTCTTTGGGCTTGTGATTCTAATGTGACAAATAAAATAAAAGATAGTATAGGAAAGTGAATAGAATACAGGGTATACCATGATGAGCTTAATCGATATGTATATGGGAAACTATTGGGAGCATTTTTCTGAAAATCTGTTTACGGAAGTATACCGAGGAGCTTGTTTCATTTATGATATTTTCAGTTGTCTACGACTTCCGGTTATACCAATAATGTACCTCAACTTTGTTTTTTCAAATAAAACTCCCTGTTTCCTATTGTATTATCAGAATCTACGATGAATTTCAATATAACTTCATTTGAAACATCGTACGGCCAAAAGGATCCATTTTTCAGATATTTCAATATTTTTTTTTCAATTACAGAGGAAGACTTTCAAAAAAAATTATTTTGTTGGAAACACAGAGAGTCAGGTCAAAACTTGCCAGAATTTGCCTAAATGAGACTTGAAGCTTTGAAAACTTTTAAAATAAATTATGCGGGGTGTTCAGAAATTGTCGCCGAATTCTGCTATCTCGAAAATTATATATTTAACTATTTCTTTTTTGAAATGGCGACATAATTTTTTCTCAAGACCTGTGGATTCTACACTCAAAATAGGACGAGTTTATGCTTACCACCCTATAGCCGAATAAAACGGTTTTAGCTGAAACTTGGAAAAAATCATCAGTAGGCTTTGAAGTGTCAACAAATAATATTTGCCAATAATTTGACGTTGAAGCATATAATCAAATCGAAAGCATTAATCATGTCCCGTTTTGGACTTAGTATAACGAAGATTCATGTTAAAAAATTCCGAGACACTATAGAAACTATCTTCTTGCAGATATCCTTTCAGCTTTGATTTGAACAAATTTTCATTTTTAATTTTTCTCCAACTGACAGGAAGATGGTTGAAAAATTTAACTCCTTTGTATGAAGGGAATATTTATAAGTTGATTTGTGTTGATAATACTTTTCAGCTGAAAAATAGCGTAATAGCCAATGATTAATTTCTTGCAAACAGCATTAATATTTGTTTTCCAACTCATATCACTGTCTACAAAAGTCCCAAAGAATTTAGTACTTTCAGAGGGAAGTATTTCATGATGCTTGATTTTAACAAGAATATTCTCGATCTTGATAAGTCTGTAATAAAATTTCATGCACATGTTCTTTTCGGAATTTACAATTAGAAAATTTCTCTCACACCAGGTAGTGAATTCTTCTTCTCAGGACTCTCAGCTTCAGCTGCTAACGTCGTGTCATCAGCATAAATAATCTTATATAAAGAGGTAAATCATTTATAAATAATGAAAATATCAATGGACCCAATATGGATCCCTGAGGAACTCCTGAGTCCATCGTAAAAAAGTCCGACCGATGGTCGTTTATTTTAACAGAACTTTCTCTGAAACCAATGTATGATACTATCCACGATCAGAAGTTTTCGCGGAAACCTAATGAATACAGTTTGCTTCCGATAATGTTGGGGTCAATTATATCGAATGCTTTAGACAGATCGAAAAACAGAGCAACAATATTCCTTTTATTAAGTGAATCATGTACATACTGACAAAACATAAGAAGAAGCACTTTCGATCGATTTTCCAGGACGAAACCCATGTTGACATTCTGAGAGTATTTAGTTTTTATTATTTTAGTAGAGATTCAGTCTATTCCAACTGAATTAGTATTTTTCAATGAATTAATTGCATCTATCACGTCACAACTCAGAACTGGTGAAAAATAAAATGTGTTTTGTTAGTACATTGTGGTATAATTATCGAAAACACTTGAAGTAAAATGTTCAATGGCCGTCTTTGCATTACTTGAAGTAAAGTCACCAAAGGCTTTTGCAATGACAGTTTCATTCACAACTATGATACCATTAACATTTCTTTGATAATGTAATAAATTTTTTCGTTTTCCTGTTTTTTCTCTCACCATATTCCATATTTGTTTCTGTTTCTGATTGTTATTTTCTCCTTCGAGTTTTTCCTGATAGTACGAGATTAAAATAAAATTGATAGAATATCTTTTGTTAGATTCTTATTATTCTTTAGATGAGTTTAGATGGGACCACATTTAAGTGGCATTTGATCCTGTTTGTGATATCATGCTATTCATATTATGACTGCGTAATTCGATTAAGTTAGATTATAGATTTATATTGTGAGAATTCCTATACATTGTAATTTTGTCTGAAAGGAATAATGACGAAAAAAGATAGAAAGAAATATTCACGTATTGAAGAAGCGTTTTAATATTTATATAACTTTGTCGATAATATCAAAGCAATTATTATAAATAGTTTTGTTTGAGAAATCAAAAAATTTTGTAGATCTGATCATATTTCTGATCTGATTCAACAAGATAATTACATAGATGAAACAATATACTCGGTTCATCCAATTCAATTATACTTAATTGAAACTTTTGTCATGATCCACCCTGTCCCATTCTGATTTTTAGAAATGATCCGTCATCAAACGACGTCATGCAATTCATTATTCTCGAATATCGGTCAAAGATATCAAAATAATAATCGATGATGAATGCATCTCTCTTCTGTTTGAGAGCAAATTGCGCGAATATGGAGTTCATTGCTATCCTCCCCCACGACCAATATAATTAACGAATTCCTAGATAGAGAATAGGTATCTCGAAATATTCCATCCTACTTTTCAATAGTGCGTCTTTCTTCCACCCACCGCATAAGATAATATCAATAAATTAAGGCCATAAACATGTCTCGCTAAGTAGGTTAAAGCAATAAATGATCGCTATTAAAAACATGATTAATTATGCAGATGTCCTATTGTATGGCATAGGGAAGAATAACGGCGACACGTGTCCGAACAAATACTACTATAAAACACCGCGGTTTGTCCGGATAATAGTTTGTCCATCTTTGACCCGGGCCATGTTCGTCTAAGGATTATACCAGTGTGTTACCAAGTTCATATGTTGACCCGCGCCAATTTCGTCTAAGGATTATACCAGAGTGTTACCAAGTTCGTCGTCATGTATTAGTGCAACTGTTCGCGAAAATGTATACCTCGGAGTTCAGTCAAGGGAGTTTGAAATCACTTCGTCAGTAAAAACCGTAAGATGAAACTATCGTACTATTAAAGATTACCCAAAAACGATCATGAATATAATGTCTGAACAGATATAATGAGTGCGGAGATTTATGTGCCTTCTCGTGAAAATAATCCGCCTTGAAAGACATCTGCAACCCTGTTTAATTTATGAGCACATACGGAACGGAACCTAATATTTCAACCCTGATACAGAGGCTGTGGCTTATGTACTGGTTGCTCAGGATTGATATTATTATATTATTTTCACCTGTCGAGTTTGGTTATTGTAATAGCTGTTCCATATTTAGGTAAAAGTGCATACCGGTAACCATGATTGGGTACAGCTATCGTTTATATTGTACTAAAGGTTTATGTCTACTAGTACAGAGAAAGCAATTACTGTTACTTCGGATTTTGGTGTATTCTTATTTATAGGTATCATGTATTTTGTGTATTTGATTGATTGGTGCTAATCAAGGTTCAAACTGATTAACCGATATGTGTTTATGTCTTATATATCTGAATAATGTTTTATTGATTTATTTGCATGATTTTATCGCATTTTACCTGTTTAATGTAGTTCAATATGTATTGTAACTACACGTTTTGCTCAATATATTTCGTATATTCTGATATTTGATTACTAGGAGTGTTATTGGTATATATTGATTCATTGCGCAAACAAAGGTATTTAGTAATGACTATGAGGTTGCTATCCTTGAAAGTATGTTTTTATGTATGTGAACTGTTACCCAGAAACATTTAAGTGCTTGCTACCATGGTTTATTTAAATGTTTTCATTATATCTCCGTCAGTAGCAATAACGGCTAATAATGTAAGAAATGTCTCGTGGAATATGCGTTTCTTAAGCTTGCCTATTTTAAAGGGTACTTTAAGTAGTTTAGATGTTGGTTACTACGCATTACATGAATATATTGTGTTTTTGATACATGTTAAAGAGGTCTGGCTTGAGGGATAGCAAGTGGATCTAAAATGGAAATACTTGTATTCAATTCGGAACTAATCTATGTTTATTTAATATACTTATCAAATTAATCCATCTTGTTTTCTTTCTATACTCGAATTTCACTTATAACAGGACGTCACGTACTTTCTAGGACCATCAGGGTTATGACGTAGCCGCTCACGTTATATTCCTTCTTGTTGTTAGGTGTCCCGACGTTTTGATACGCCTCGTCCATCATCAGACCAAGCGCTGATGGCGAATGAGACCTTGCGTTAGAAACTCTAGGATATTCTAAGCGGTGTAGAGACTAAGGCCGATATGCCGCTTTATAACACTTTTAAGTCGATCCAAAACTAAAATTTGATTTCACTGATTTTAAGACTATGTGTCATGCATATATGACACTTTAATTTGTTTGAGTAAATTAAATTTCATTTGATTCAGCCATTTGTTTCTAGCTTCACTCTCAGACAGTCTAAAATCAAATTGTGTTTTTCGTCACTATTCTAATCATCCATCACTTTTGCATTCTCCTCAGTTGTTAATGAATACATTTTTTCCAATACATTTATCCAGTTCCTGTTTTGATGTTGTGCCATACGAAGTAATCGGTATTCAAAGCTCTGAACAGTAAATCTTATTTCATTTTCCATAATCTTATACGCCCGTAACAGTGTATGTATGAGGCAAGAAATGTGTCTGGTTTGCCATTCCATATACAATCCGAAAGCCTCTTGTAGACAGTTTCCAGAGTTCAATCTCTGGATGAACAAGTTCCAAGGATGCGGATTATGACCAAGATTATTGCCGCTGAAACAGGAAATCCCATGCTGTGCTATTTATGGCGTTCTGGAACTTGACAATATGCATATGCATTAAATTCGTACCCTTTTCGCATTACTATTATTGTGAAACCACCGGTGTAAAATTAAATTTATGATTTGCTCATGCCGCTTCAACTTACATGGGAATAGGAAATAAAGCGAAAACGTTCATCCGAAATAATTCAAGCGATATCGGTTGACTGATGGTGAAATTGGAATTTTTATCATGCGATTTATTCGCGGTAGTTAATTGGATAGTGGATTTCGTAGTTTGGGTCTGGAATAGATCTAGCCGGGAAAAAATTTCAACTGTAGGTACTTAGTATACCAAGTGTCCCATTATTAGTATTTGTTATAATCGAAAGAAGATTATCTAGTGGAATTTGTTATCAACTTCTCCCTATAAGTTCATCATCCATGAAATGTTATGTAATTTAAAAAAAATATATATAAAATAAATAAAGACTCATCAACGAAATAACAATTTTTTAGAAACAGTAGGTATAAGTATGTCACACTGTTTTACTTTTTATTCGATTTGCTTTCCAATGTCACTTCAATTAATTGTTTTTGACTTGCGTTTATTTGAATCAAATAGTTTTCATTATCGCATAACCTATTACTAATAGTAGTATTTTGAATGGGGAACATATATTGTCATACCGAACTATATCAAATAAAGAAACTGTTTGACTTTACAGACAGTTGGACTTGGACCCGGAATACAAAACAATTTATAAAACTCAAAAATCGGTATACAATGATATGATTAAAATCATAAAAGTGAACAACTGAAAAATCGAATTTCAACATCTAGTAACAAAACCACTTGGGCCATTGTTGGTGAACTTACTTCCAAAAATAATAATAATAAAAATAAAATGATATCCCCCATAGGTGATAGTAAACTAATAATAGCAAATGAATTGAATGAATTCTTCATTAACAATATTAAAACTATCCTAGAGAAACCTAGTAAACAGTGTTAAAACAAGCAATGTAAACTCAATGTTTTTAGAGCCTTTTACTCAACAAGAAATATTTGATATTGCCAGGAACATGAAAAACAAAAGAAGCTCCGGAAACGACGAGGTACCACTATTCCTTCTGAAAAAATGTATACTCTACCTTGTTGACCCTCTCTGCGATATTTTGAACTGTTCTCTCACTGAAGGAAAATATCCTGACTCTCTAAAAAGGTGACAGTAATTTGCTAGAAAACTATCGTCCTATCAGCCAGCTCACGTCATTTTCTAAATTTTTAGAGAAAATTTATTATAATCGTCTTCTAACATTTTTCTCAAACATGAATCATTTCTCTGATTTTCAACATGGCTTTATCAAACAAAAACAGCTATTTTTGACTTTGTTACAACTATACTGAACTCAATAGAAAACGGGAATATTGCATGTGGAATTTTTCTAGATTTGTCTAAGGCTTTTGATTGCCTAAATCATGATCTCGTCTTAGCAAAACTACAAAATCATGGTATCCGTGGGAAAGCATACACATGGATAGAATCATTTCTAAGCAACAGGCAACAAAAAGTTAAACTCAAAGATAATAATACAAACATATTCTCTAAAGAATTATATTACAACATGGGGGTTCCTCAAGGGAGTATTCTTGGTCCCCTTATCTTCATAATTTTTCTGAATGACCTCCCCAACTTCGTAAGAGATATAAGTAAAACTAATTAACTATGCGGACGATACAAACATAATTATGTCAGGGAAAACTATTGACAACATCAAAATAGCAAATAGTCACGAATTTACTCAAATACACAAATGGTTCTATGAAAATGGCCTTGTTTTGAATAAAGAGAAAACTCAAAGTATAATCTTCAAAACTGCTCAAAATAAACAAATAGTACCAAGTTCTATTGACTTCGATGGATTTACAATGAATGTAACAAAAGCTTGCAAATTATAAGGCATTTACGTGGATTCAACCTTGAAATGGGAACCTCAAATTGAATATGTATGTTCTAAACTCTCCTCTTGTCTTTATTCCCTCAGAGTTATTGCAAGAAATCTTGATGTCAATCTTACTCGCACTGTATATCACTGTAATTTCATGTCCTTCCTCAAATATGGTATAATATTTTGGGGTAACTCATGCTCTTTTGATCGAGTGTTCAGACTACAATCTATTGTTAATATCTATTATTTTTGTATCCATTACCTGTTTTAAGCATATTGTGCTAACTTGTCTCTGCAACTTGTATAATTAACTTGAAATAAATGATTTTATTATTATTATTATTATCATCCCATTAGCTGTTAGCAATGAGAATGCCAACACAGATAACCTAAACTATTTCTTTTAATTTATTGCGTATCGCAAAGTATTCAAGTGACATTACAATAGGGGTTGGAGCGCAAGTAGAATAAAACGACGTGCCCTAATAAATTTTTGGAAAATATGGAAAATTATTCTCTTTTGTCATGAATCTACGTAATATATCCCAAGGTTATCATTCAATAAAATACTAATTTCTCTTACGAATGCTGAATCGCTTTTGACAGATACTTGTGCTCTGCAAATTATTCCAGTTCAAGAAAAAACAATTACATTTTTGAAACAATTTGAGAGTAATATTCTTCAGGTGCCACAGACTTTTGTCTCTTACGGTCTCTCGAGCGCCAGCTTCAAAATGTGTACTCCATTTTCCTGGGTAGCTATAGATAAAGATACGGTCGATATCCAACGGTCAGTTATCTTGACCGAAACTTGGTATCCTAAGTGAGTGCAGGCTTCAGTTGCACCATTTGTGAATCTGAATACCGGTTGCTATTTCACTGTCGGTTTTGACCATTTCTCTCAATAAAAAGTAGCTACATCACACAATTATTCATTCCACCAATAGCAATACTTCCCGGTATACCCAACTGCACGGTTACAGACAAGGACAACCCAAAGGCGAGATGGTGGGGTCCAGGACGATGGATTGCCAATGACGACCGCAACGACAACGGACGCCTTGAGTGGACGGATGAATTGAGGGACGGTGTTCGGCATTGAGAGCAGTGAACCCATCCGTAGAGGATACATGAAAAGAATGCATGCTCTGTGGAGTGAGATACATCCAGAGCATGCCACTTTTTTCCCAAAACCTGAATGATTATGTATCTCATCTTCGGGGTCGAGACTATGTCACAGCCACTCCTCAGCCGGTTAACGAAGTGGCAGAAGTGGCAGATTTGCCATGTGTCGGTCTGGCTGTAGACGAGACCTACATAAAATCACCGATGAGAGGCATCAGAACCCGCAGGAAGCTCCACTACACCAAGCCCTGTTGCTAGTGCTGTGGTATACTACTTTCTACCCGATTTCCTGAAAACTGAAACTTGTTTGTTGTTTGAAAAACAAGTAAAAAAATTCATAAATGAGATTGAAATGAAAGAAATTCATAGAATGATTGAACATTAAAAAACTATCATAAAAAATTTCAATTATCATGTGATGAAGACTATTAGACACCAAAAACTGAACTGACAAAACTGAAACCTATATTTTCATACTAACAGTTGTATTATTATTGTCATTAACATTATAACTAAAGTATATTGAAACTTGTTCTTTGTACCCATAATATTTATAATTTATGTTGTTTGATACTACTTATTTATACTACTTCTTCATATGTTTACCAAAATGTTCACCTATAAAGGCTTGCCCTCAGTGGGTTAACAATTAATTCATTTATAATTTTCTGTATTATATGCACTGTCATATTTATTTTAAAAGATTTTATCATCTGACTTTACCTGCAAGTTTGATGAAAAAGAATTATTATTGCTTTATTTATTTATTGAACGGGGGGAAATAACGAGCATTTGGCAGTTTAAAAAATAACACTCTGTACACTGTAAAAATTATTTCCATGAGATTACATGATCCCATATAGGTAATGCGTTGTCATGCATATTCATGTAAAATTACATACCTCTGTAATATAATGTAAAGTCATTACTTGACTTTTAATGTAAATGTCCAGTATATTCTATAAATTATCATTTGTATATTGATGTAACTTTCTCAGTTATCCTAGATTTAATGGCGATTTCTACATGATCGTCTAGGTGTTTTCACCGATATAATCAAGTAGTGCTAATTAAGGTTACATGTTTTAGAATGTATATATTTTTGAGATAAATCCAGGTTTTGTAGTGAACTGAATTTGGTTGGACTTGCATTTTTACATACCTCAAATGAGAATTTCCGTAAATATTCCACGATGGTTACTTGAATTTGCGTGTTATTTCCACTCTATTTACAGATGTAATTCAAATTATTGCATGTTTGTTTAGGTGCCTTCGGCATTTTGTTCAATTAGTGTTAATTAACTTTACATGGTTCACTATATATTAGTGCAAAAGTATTCAAGTCTTTTTGAATAAAAATTTAGTTCTCGTTGTAAATTGAACTTTATCCTACCTGTTTTCTTACACACTCCTTCATGTAATTTTTACCAGCTTATCATGTTATTAATTATCCACTAGTAGTTAACTAGTTAGGGTGTTTGAATACTAGAGCCCTTTTTAAAGTCAACCATAAAAAATAATTGATGTGAAAACTTTAATAGATTGAAAAACGTACAAAAAAATATCGATACGTTCAATGTTGAATTGATGATTTACATTTCAAAAAATTATTTTGACGTTATTGCGGTTTTATGTTTAGGTATATAATTTTCACTTCACTTCTTGTTACTTAAAAAATGAATTAATTACCAAAACACCCTGCATAGCGTATCTGAGCAATAATTGTGTACAGCCATATGAATTGAAAAGATCATTGATACAATTTGATAGTTCATTCCCATATTCAGGAGCCAATGATTTAGGTAAATTTGATTTATTTACTCTTTATCTCCTGTGCCGATATAGGCTTATAATTAGTTATAATAGAAATGGTGGAGGGGTATCTACGAAGAAGACAAAAATTTCATGACAATATTGTATTTTCTATAATAGTATATTGAGGGAAAATAATAAAAACTCTCTAAAACAAAAAATGTAGGAAGTAGTCCCAAAGATAAGTTGTTGAATAATAGAATCAGTAATATAGAGGTGGAAAAATCTGAGTCATCTCTGACTTCAAATCCGAACAGATTATGTTTCGGCAATAAGAAATTCAACATCTTCAGTTGTAATTGAATCTGGAAGAAAATTACAAAGCACAATGTGCATTAAATTGAAAATTATTATGTTGAAGTGACTGAAATCAGTTGAAAAATACGATGTAAACGATATAACGATATAAAAATCTCTATTTTGAGATTTAGGAGTGGTGTAGAAAATATATGAAAAATGTGAAGAAACCAATCATAGTGAAGTTGACAGTAAAGTAAGCATTTACTTTTCTAATGGAATATTCAACAATTTGGGGTCAACCACTCACAAAGATTTACATCGCTTACTCTTTTGTGTATAGAGATTGTTCCTCCTATTGCTGTTTTTTTCTAAAAAGGGAGTAAGTACTGCTCTTCAAGTTTCATTGATATAAACATGTTTTATCCTTACTTGATGTCAGTTTGAATCATTCAGATAGATTTTACTCAGTTTTTCATTCCTACTTTGACACAAAATTCTTCAAACAAGATGCATAAAAAAACCTAACATAACTCCAAATCAATTAAAATAAGACTTGCACTAAATATTTTTGAGAAAATTGTCATAATCCAGGTGCCACCGTTTTGTATTCATTGGATGAAATGACATCAAATCTATATCCACATGAGATTTGAATGTCGATTAAGTACTCAAAACCATCTCAGAGTTGTGTCTGCGACAACGAAAGTTTCGATTCGTTTTCCTATGAAAATACGAACAAGTGGCTATTATTTCAAATGCCTATTTACTCACCTGATGATAATATGGCACTCATTCACACAAAATATGGCTTGTTGTTTGTTTTCAAAGACCTTCCCGGCCCTAGACCGCCGAACGATGTTCACACCACCAAAGCAGGCGCTACACGATGCGTCGAATATTGGCTCCAACGCTGAACCGAACATTTGAGTCAAAAAGTTCGACAGTTGGTTCGACAAACGTTTCTGCTAGACGGTGGAAGGAATGTTTGAAGCATAAACACTTGAAGCAAGTGTGGTACAAACATTTGCCTCTGATATTCATTATGTATTATTTTTCTAATACAATTCAGAAATTCTCGTTTGAGGGAATACGAAATGAAAAACTGTTGCCAATTATAATAAAAAATATACACACCTTTTCAAACCACATGAATTCATTATCAAACCCTGCCACTGCTTATGTCGAACGACTCTACGAAACTAGTCGTGTAGCAGTGCATCAAATCCACGAATGTATTCCTTCCAATGTTCTAGGAATTCCTTTGACTCGGGTCAAAAATACTGACAGTAGCCCGAACGTGGTCCAACGCGAACGTTGGAAGCTCGACATTGGTAGCTCGCAGGTTTGAAGGTCGGCCACACGATGTGACGCACTGTCAAGCCTCCAACGTTGGAGGGTCTTCGTGGCATCATGCGCTGGCTCAATATGAAGGTGGGCCATAGAATAGCAGAATTATTTTTGTAATATCGATAAACAACAATAAAATGGAGAATCAATTATGTTTCAGAATAACATTTTATAGGTCTTAAAAACAGCAGAATTGAATGGATAGAAATGATTTGTGATCCAAATTGAAATTTATCTAATATGTTTTTATAAGAAACAATAAAGCATCATTCGCGAAAACAGTAGAACCAGATTTCATAGGTCTGAATTCGGCAAGATTGGAAAGTCACCGAAATGAGAAAATAAAGTAATTGCAAATCTCAATAACCTAAGCTCTTCAAAACATAAAACGGTCACGCTCAAAAAATATCGAAATGTAATTCCATCAAAACAACATATAATCTAAAAACGGAAATCCAACAAATTATCTGAAAATGAATCTGTAGTAACATAAAATCCTTGGAAACAAAATGTGTCAGACTGAAAACGGTCAGAATCGAAATCTAGCAGAAATTGTGGAGGGGATGAGCGAATTAATTCCGATATTAGAATTTAGTAATATTGACCGCACGCTGCTCCATCTCTGAGTGACTAGAGCCATCCGCTATCCCCTCTCCAAATTCTGATATTTTTCGGTTCTGTCCTTTTCGATTCTACTATTTATTCTTCTGATTATTTTCAATATGGAAATTTTAGGTCTTGTACTCTATGGATTCGACGATTTTAATTCTTATAATATTCTGTTCCGATATTTTTCCACTTCTACAAAATATTGATTTTCTGATTTGCTGGTTTCGTCAAATATCTGTCTTCCCATTTTCTGTCATTCACCTTTGACGGTATTACAGTTTTATATTCTTGTAATTTTCAGTTCTTCTTCGAATTTCAGTTCTTCGAAAGATCGATACGATCATTTATGATTCTCGAATTTTTAGATTTTGATGAATATCCGTTACTGCAATATATTGATTTTCCAAATTTCTCGTTCGATTATTTTCGATTTCTTTAAAATTAATTCTGAACCATTTCACTTCTCTAGAATATCTTTACTGGATTTTATTGGTTCGATACTTTTAATTCATAGTCAATTTCAGTCTGAGATATTACTTTTCTGATGGATTATATGTAATCAACATGAATACAAAAATAGGAATTAGCGAATTGAGGTTAGGCGGAATGATGCCGAACTGATAGGTGTGCGTCATAGAAAATTACATTCAAATAAAGGAAAATTTGGCGTTATTCCGCTGTAACAATACATCGTATTACTAATTATTACTTTTCCAACGGAAATTATATGTAATAAAGCATTAAATTACATGCTTACTATAAAACAAATGAGAAATGTAGGACATTTACTCAGTTTTCCATTAAAATTTAAAATTGTGCATTCAAGTTATAATACTAAGAGGAGTATATGTATATTACATTGCATCATGTATTTTTCCATCCACTTTTTACTGTGTAGTACAATGGATCAAGCATTTGTCTTAGCTTCTAATGTTAGGAATGTTGGTGATAATTCAAGTAATGCTTTAGGAAGCAATGGGAAAAGTTGAAAAAAAATTGACGATTTTTTTTTATGTTTGTCTGTCAACCCGCTACACCTCTATTAGCAGCCCTCAAAAATTTTGGAAAGTCTTGTTCGAGCTTGGGAAGACGTTGATAAGTATGAAATATTATGAGTATATCAACTTGATTGAGTTCATTGAATACATCGGTCCACTATCCAGGCTTTACAGAAGTCAATACTTATGTTTTCTTTTGATTAATTTGGGAGTTTGGGTATCATTTCAAATTCAATACGTTTTTCACAATTTCTGTGTTTGATAAGTTATATTATAGGTATACTCGTTTAGCATAGAGATGCCAAATGGAAAGAACGTTGCCTGAATATCGTCCAATTATTCCTTTGAGACATCATAAAATCAAAATTAGTATAACCATATGATATTTCAAGTACTTCCATAACTGGTCTAGAATTAGTAGCACATTTATAATGGAATAATATTGGTACAATATTATGAAAATATTGGTATAATATTCAAACGTAACAATGATGAGAAATATAAATGTAGTGGATATTGATCAAATGTTAACAAATCACAAATCAAAGACTCAAGCCATTCCAAAACACAGTATCCAAAATTTTTTCAGAAAATGAATTTTCAATATTTTTGGATATACTGTGTTTAGGCGCATCTTTCAACCCGACCTGTTTGTTGATAGCTGTACTAATTTCAGAGATATGACATACCCCTAACCTAGTATGTGCAACCCCTTCAACGCACAAACTCGTTTTTCTCCCAATTTTGTTTTTTGCACTGGGTTTTGGAATGGAGCAGCCGAATTACTGAAAGTTTCAGTTAGGGCCGGTATTGTAAATATTTTCTGGAGTTAACTTCAATTTCAAAACTCAAGTTAACTTTAGCTTTGAAATATCAGTTTTTTCATATCAATAGATAACACAAAATTAAACAATGAAATAAAAATACAACAGAATGTTATATGTAGTATCCTGCAAAGGACAAAACCAAGTTATTGAAAGCATTCCTCTATCAATTTGTGTCTCATCAAATTGCGATTTTGATTGTGTGAATTGTTTTAATTATTTTACAATTCAACAAATACATTTTCATTATGTTCTTTTCTTCTCGTATTTACTGCAAATCACCATTTTCTACACAGTTTACTTTAACTGATACCTTTTCCACCCGATAAAGTTAACTCGTACATTTCGAAGTTAACTACAACATGTGAAGTCATTCCACAAATAATAAGTTATCTTCTAGTTATCTGTCAAAATAGTTTTATACTACCGAGCCTTAGCCGATGACTGAAAAACTGAGGCGAAGAGTTAAGGAATGAAAATTTACTGAATATGTCTATTTGTATCTAAAAGAAGTAAAGTATATGTTTTCCCTGAGTTTCACTGAAACTGAAATATTGTCAATCAATATCAATTTACAACAAATGTACTAATGATCCAGTGTTTTGTGATCCTCATCATGATGGTATAATCAAGAGATCAAATTAACCTTGTTTTTTGCTTCCATCTATGCAGATAAAAAAATAAGGTAACACAAAAAGGGTGCTCTGTGAAGGGTTAACAAACCAACATCAAACTTATTTAATTCATGAACTGGCTGCATCAGTACAACAAAGTTATCACCATAGACACAGCAATAACCATCTCGCGAAACACTAATGATTTCTATCAAAGACACTCTCTAGGCATACCTCATCGATTCACATTAAGAATAGACCGCATAAATCTCATCCAAGTATATCAGCTTATTATCGAGGATGTTGGTTTATGGAGAGAATATATCATCACCACGGCTCTGTCAGAATGCCTTTCGGCTTACACATGTGCAGTCGCATATGTTTGACGACATCGCATTCCAGGACATGTTTCGCATAGCAGCTAACGAGCAGTGATGTCCGTCGGTAATTATCCCTAATACTCCAAATACGAGGTTGGTATGTATGCTTCATCGGAGGTTTACCGACACTGGCAGCTTAGAGGGTTTAATTACTTTTAGTCCAGTCGGAGTGGGTCGAGGTTCCATGACACCAACAGGTTGTAGAACAGGGCCAATAATTTTGAAACAAAAAATTATTCGCGGTATATGGATGGTCAAAAATGTGTGGATAAATTATGGGTGAATTGAGAAAAATCA
Organism: Chrysolina americana; assembly: GCA_958502065.1. Taxonomy (NCBI): domain Eukaryota; kingdom Metazoa; phylum Arthropoda; class Insecta; order Coleoptera; family Chrysomelidae; genus Chrysolina; species Chrysolina americana. The sequence continues at coordinate 15,284,277 of OY293421.1, read as the reverse complement.
GTACGACTCTGTAAAAATCCGAAAGGCGGGCTGGGGTAGCTAAATATAAATTTTGATGGTTGGATAGTTGGTTATACGACTAGTAAGTAGCTTGAATGTGAAATAATAAAAACTTTTGTTTCAATAATTTTTCAACAATACCTTGAAATCAACAAGGTATGCTAAACCCCATTTTTGGGTTTAAATTTTTATTTCCCGCAAAATCCTTATTAGTATGATATAGTCCATGTAAGTTCTCCACCAATGTTACCATATACAGGCCGTTTCTTTTATCATGTGGTAACATTGATATATTCTAAACCGTAATACCTACATACAAAGACGATTAAATGGGAAAAAAGGTAACTATTGTGGTGGGCAGTAAATTGGTCATAGAAAATTTACGGGGATTCTCGCCCAACTTATACAGGGAAAACTGAAAATGCTGATTTTTACGAATAGAATTTGTTATTTCAGAAAATATAAAAAAATTGAAAAGGAAAGTTTTATTGTATTAAAAATGTACTAGTACTACGTAACGATACATTTTTAATCAAACGTATCGTGTCAACAACGCCATCATCAACTATTTTTTTCAAATACGGACCTGACTTTTTCATCACAAATATTGATAGAGCGATAAAATCACAATTCAGTGGTATATAAAATAACTAGCATCATCAGTGACAACAATTTTTAATTACGGTCCTGTCGTTAGTTTGTTTATGAATTCCACAGAATCTAACGCTTCGGTATAAAAATTATCCATTAATGAAATTATCTATGAAAATTGTATTTATACTATAAAAATTCATAAAAGATTTCAGCAGTTTCAGAGACGAACGATAGCAATTTACCCCAGAAATAAACTTACTTAATAGAAGAAGAAATCAAACAAACAGAAAAACAATTTATTTCATAATGAATTTGTTGGAGAAAATAAAACCAATATAGAAAAATTGACGACCTCTTTGTTGAATGCACATAAGTTGTCTGTCCATACAATATCTGTAGCAATTTTCTAGCATGATGGTTGTAATGCTATTACATGCAACTCTTATTTTCTGTTTGAGATGGTCGATATCGGTACTAGGCGTCGAAAAAACTTTATCCTTTATGTATCCCCAGACAAAAAAATCCAAAGGAGTAAGGTCTGGGGATCGAGCTGGCCAGGCAATTGGTCCATTGTTTCCAATCCACTTTGTTGGGAATATTGCATCTAAATGTTCCCTTACTATTGCTGCATTATGGGGAGGGGCACCGTCTTGTTGAAAATATTGTATTTCACGGCGAGTGCTTAATGGCAATTCATCTAAGTATCAAACTCATTGGATAAAAAATACATTTCACCATTCAAATGCTCATCGTAAAAGAAAGGACCTAGTATGTTTGTTCCCAAAATTCCCACCCAAACATTTATTCCGAACCTCTCCTGGAAATTGGTTTCTTTATATAAATGTTCATTCGTATTATTCCACCTATAATGGATGTTTCTGTTGAACCAACCATTGTTGGTGAACTTTGATTCGTCCGTCCATATTATTTTTTTACAAATATTTCGAACTACCCTATTTTTACGTCTCAACCATTTTGCAAATCGTACTCTCCTTCCGTAATCCCTTTCATTAAGGTGATGAACTTTGCGTATCCTGTAGCATTTGTATTGTTCTTTTTCGAAATATTTCTGGTAGATTTTACAGATATTCCAAGTTCGTGGGCAATTTCTCGTAAAGAACAATCTTGTTTAGAAATATTTTTGAAACTGACCAATCCTAGATTTAAAAAAAGACGATGTTTTTCACTTTTTATTCTTTATAAGGTAATATTTGCTTACCCAAAACATTTACTTGGTTCCTTATACTTCCAGTAAAAACACATTTTCTAGTTTTATTTCTGTCAAATGCACCACAGTCTCTCAAATTTCTTTCTAATCGTCTAAACATTTGAATGTTTGGAATGCGACGATTCGGGTATAGCTCACCATACATATTTCTTGCCAAAAGAGGATTTCTATTTGATTTTGCACAAGTAAATAGCATATCAGTCCTTTCGTCATTCGAATACATGTTTAATATGTAACCGAGTGCTTCAATGTCTGACAGTTCTTAACAAATATCAACAACTCATTTATTTTTCCTGCCATAGAAATCAAGCAAAGCCTACGTGTTCAAAAATGGTAAAGAAGTGAGATGCTATTTAATTGTACCAAATTAGACAACACTTGTATTTTGATCAAAAACTGATATTTTCATTACTTCTAGGATTGAGAATTATGAAAAAAATCCGTGTAAAAATTGATACAGGAGAAATCAGCCTTGAATCAAGGATTACTGTAATACAAAAATCCCCAAAAAGGAAAAATACGAATGTTCGTTGTGTTGGGGTATTCGAAAGTATTGAGTAATGACTGAAGTATCCTAATAGTTGAATGAGTTTTGAAGAAATCAAAACAATTTACACTAACGACAGGACCGTAATTAAAAATTGTTGTCTTTGATGAACGCTATAAAAATGTCAAGTGTGATATACCACTGAATTGTGATTTCATCGCTTTATCAATATTTGTGATAAAATAAACAGGTCTGTATTTAAAAAAAAATAGTTGATGGTGGCCGTGTCGACACGAACCGTTTAATTAAAAATGTATCATCACGTCGTTCTAGTACATTTTGAATACAATAAAACTTTCCTCTTTCATTTTTTCATATTTTCTGAAATAACCATTCTATTCGTAAAAAACCGAAAACAGCAGTTTTCCCTGTGTAAGTCGGGAAGGGCGAAAGTTCCCGTAGATTTCCTTTGACCAATGTACTGCTCACCACAATAGTTACATTTTATCCCATTTAATCGTCTTTGTATCTATTACGGTTTAGAATATAGCAATGTTACCACATGATAAAAGAAACAGCCTGTATATCGTCAACCACAAAAACTCAATAGTTTTGATACAAGGAGGCGTTAAAATTACTCCTTAGTCAGAATTGATTATTAATAATGGTGCGGTTTTATGAAAGAAATTCTTACCCCCAACTCGGCCAATGCATGGACGTATGCAAATTCGATATTCAATTTCCATTGATTAATCTTTAAGTGGTTAAATGCCGATTAGATTATAAAATATTTTTTTAGTTGTTGTGTATATGTCAGATAAGATAGATGCTGAAGAGTTAGAAACAATTTTTGGATCGTTTGATCTGCTAGAATATTAGAATGAGTTTATTTAAATTTGTTTAGGTGATTCAACCGTACCAAATTCCAACAGTAACGACCCCTTGTATCTCAAAACGAGAGTGGTTATCATTATTATTATTATTATTATTAGGTATTTATTTAGCAAAATTACTAATTCACAAAATTACAGAGTACACATGTATACCTATAAAATTGCACAACATATAAAACACTTATATAATTAAATCAAATTTAAAAGTAAAGAGCATATTTAAAAAAAAAATATTTGTAAATAGTATTTCACACATGTACATTAAACAAATATTGTTGTTATTATTTCTGACGTCATTCGTCAATACATATACAATAAATACAATATGTTAAAAAAATATCAATAAATAATATTTCACACAGTTATCACTAGATACCTATAAGATGAAAGAATAAGAACATTCAACTACTTCGTCCATGACATTGGTCCAGTAGTCTCTTTTTCAACTTTACTTTGAATTAATTGATAGCAACGCAGGTCTTCAAGGATTCAGGAAGTTTATTATAGTAAATGATACCCTTATGCAACAATGATTTTTCTGTGCTTTTTTTATTTTTCTTCTGAACGTTTATGTCATTTTGTGAGCGTGTATTGTGAGTGTGAATATTATTCTTAATACCAGTTTAGACGACAAATACGAGGGAGTGAGAGAGTTTTCATTTCATGTATAAAAACCAAAGCTTGATACTCTAAATAATGACTGACATCCAATTTAAAGTACACAACATATTTTTGATTGATGTATCTTTAGGAACACCCAAAATTATACGCATTGCTCGATTTTGCAGCTTCTCAATTCTGTCCTTTTCATTTTTATTAGCTACGTACAGTATTGAAGAAGCAAAAGTTAAATGTGGCAGTATACCGTTATGCGTGATCATTGACTAAGAAATAGTGCTACCCTGGATAGAAAGTTGGTGTTTTTTGAGATTTTGTAGCTTACATATGTTACGTGGTCTTTGAATGTGAGTTTTCGGTCTATTATGATACCCAAATATTTTATTTTTTCAACAGTTTCAATTTCATTATTGCCAATACTAATTTTTGAACTATTTTTGAAAGAGTCATACTTATTGCTGTTTATTATTTATTAGTAGAAATTTGGTTTTTGACGCGTTCAATTTGAGTAAGTTACCCTCGAAGTTACCATTGCACCAGGACACTATATTTTGTAAATCGTTGTTAATCGTATCAGCTAAAGTGAGTATGTCTTCAGTACAAAAGTAAATTAAAGCTTTTAACACACCTGACAATATCATTTATATACAACAAGAACAACAGTAGCCCCAGTGTGCTTCTTTGTGGTACACCGTTTACATTTGAAATTTCTGAAAATGTTATTTTGTTAAGATGTGTAACCTTTTTTCTATTCTGAAGATAATTAATGATCCATTCCAATGTCATCCCTGAAACCCTATACATTTGTAATTTGCTTATGAGCTTTTGTCTATCAATTGTCTCAAATGCGCGTTGTAGGTCAAGAAATACTGCTCCAATCATAATATTATTATCCTGATGCTATTTACAATCATGTAAGACATTTTGCGCAGCACTTTCGCAATTATGTGACTTTTTGAAACCTGATTGATTCTCGTACAAAATATTATTATCCGAAACATAATCAATTAATTGATTACAGACTCTTTTTTCGAGAAATTTTTCAATGGCTGCCAGCATATTTATGGGTCTCAAATCGCTTGCTATTCTATAATTGCTAATTTTTGGGATCGGGATTACAGTAGATATTTTCAAAGCCTATGGTAAGGTGCCTGTTTCAAGTGAATAATTATTAAAATTGATTAGAGGGTTTTCTATACTATCGTATATTTTTCTTAGAAAATCGGACGATATTTCAGCAGGACTGCCTTTATTTGGTAATGCAAAAACTGTTTTCCTCAATTGATCTCTACTGACCAGATTAAAATTCATTAGTACGAAGAAGACATTCAGGAAAAAATTCAAAAGATCCGGAAACAATTTTGAAAAAGAATAATTTTAGCGTCTACGGAGTCTTACTAAAAGTCAGATGAACAGGCCTGTTGGTGGCATCTATTACTAAATTCAGTAGGGTCGTGCATGGGTATCTAACATTCGGCTCATGGCGTGAAACCTAAGAATCATAACACACTTGCCACAGACAAGCGAAGTGGTCGTGGTGTTGAAGCGTTTGCTTCCCACCCAACTCTACAAAAATGAGATGGTAGGCAAGTCGAGACCCAGAACTCAGGCAGAACATACTGCATCTCTGCACAGTAATCTCCGAACTGATCAAGGAAAATAATATCAAGAGTTGAAAGACTGAACTAGAGAAGCTGGACGTTAGTGACAATTTTCTGTGCCGAATATGTGAGGTCTCAGAGCTGAATAAATGTATGATTATATGGTGTCTTCGATTTTTTGAAGGCATTCTCTACCGTCTCCTGAAATACTTCTGTAATTTTCAGAGGAAGTATTTGGATCGACGAAACTGCCGCAGTCTATCAATGGGTAGGCAATAATCAAGACACAGTCCTAGAATCAGTTTTGCAACTTCAGGTTTGAAATATTTCGATTTTTCGAGGCGAGAGTGGAAACTGCCGATTTAAGAAGATTTTCGGAGAGATAATCTCCATGCATAGACTAGGATTTGGATAGCCTTGTATATTAGAAAAAAAAAACAAGATATCCGAGAAATGATTTCGAATAGTGAAAAAAATCAGGAAAATAAATGAATAGAATCGGATTATGCTAAAACAGTACTTCAGCGACAATAAAATTGTCAACTGTAAATAAAGCAATGGGAATCTATCAGAAATAAGACTTATATTACATTAATATGCAGACTGCATTCTATAATAACAGTAATGAATATACATTAGTAAAAATATGAACAGGTAATACAAATTATCAGACAGTCCCTCCGATCAAATAACATAACCTAGATGAATAACTCGCCGCACACGCATTGAGATTTGTGTGTAAGGGACATCTTCCCCCAACGGCAGTGTCGTGTGTTTTTAACAGAAATATTGAGGTTCAATGAAATAAAAATAATGGAAACCCAATATGGAATGGAATCCTGAAATTATGATGAAATAATCTCCACAGGATTTTGAGAACAGCCGATGCTCTTATTGACATGATTTTTCATTATTCATTCATTTTTTTCTTTTCCAATTTGGTTTCCCTTTCTCGATAGTTACGATACTGCTAGCTTCAAATGATTGTTCTGTCAAATATCGAATGCAGCGTTCTAGTACTGACAAGACTATATCGACAACGAATGGAATGGAAATACTATCGTTTTTACTTGCTCCCAAAAAGCAGTAATGAACGTTTCAATGGCCTTCTTATTGTTATATATTTCATCCAAGACTGTATTTTTGGGTTTTCGTTGCCATGAATTATCCGACAGATATCAAAATCTAGCTGACGTGCTTATTGTATCCTTAAAAGATTGCGACTTGGCAATAATGTCATGATTTGAGGGATAACATTATGAAAAGATGTTCAGTTCTATTTGAGTATTACTCATCTAGGTTGTGTTACTTGATCGGACGACAGTCTATATCCAAATGGTTTATTTACTGAAATGGAATACAGTAGAAGTGTACTTATGCAAATTCGGAATCGACTAAATCCGGATTTCATAAGACTGGGATAACATCAGATTGTGCAATCCAATATCATGCGCCATCAGACGAAATGGTAGGCAGCACATGAAACGCACCTTGTGCGAGGCGCTGTTGTCAGGCTGTTATACAATTTTTTCTGTGAAAAGGCTGTTACGTCAAAGAAGTGAATTTAACGGTCACTTTTGAGTAGAAATACTAACACTATTTCAAAGAGTTTTTATCAATGTTTGTTTTGATATGATTTTTTCACATGAGTCTAGTTCTATGATGAACTGTATTCATTAATTGAATTCAATAATCTCATTCAGCAGAAAGAAGGCTCTCAATGAAAATTTTCGAGAAATAATTAATTCAGTTAACTGCGGTAACATAAATATCTAATTAACACTTTATTTTATTAAAATTTGCTTTCAAAATGCAGGAGCAGGCAACTCTATACAAGACTCAGTCTGACGGAATCCGTGCCTACAATCCGAATATTACTGAATATCCCCCAAGGGTGGCTAAGGCGTCGCAGCCAACGGGAGTAGCGACCCGTGGGCCTAAGCTTACCGTACACCAAAGTCAAAAACACACATGTTCCTCTGACACTCGGCACATATACACTCACACATTACAGAGGGATGCAAGAACTTGAAAATCTGCCTTCAGTGCTGAGCCACGGAGGGGCCTTGAATCGGGTGCTGTGGGACTGGTAGCCGGTGAATGAATCGCCCGCGGTCGCCGCACCACCCGATCGAGACTCAGCCCTACCAGGACTTTCACGAGGAAGTTGATGAAAGGAACTCGCGGTGTGAACTGGAGAACTAGTCTCCAAAAGAAGTTAAATAGGGGTCTCGGATCGGATACTGCGGGTCTGGTAGCCGGTGATAGAATCACCCGCGGTCGCCTCACCGCCTGACTGAGAACCAGCCCTACCCGGACTTCCAGGAATAGGCAGATTGGAAGAACTTGCTCCCTTGACAAGCACCCACATACACACACACACACACACACACACACAAATATATTATAGGGATTCATTTTGATGAGGAGAAGGAGGTTGTTTTAAGATCATTGCGGATGAGGACACAGGGGTATGGCAAAAAGGGCCCATGGGGGCCTATATGCCTGGCTGCAGTAGTGGCCACCCCACATCTTCTACTACTGCTACTTACCGAATATCATTCGGTTACAGTACAGTCAACGGATGTAAAATCGGTGATGGTACCGTTGTGGGTATTTTGATAAGTTGGTTTTGTAAAAAGTCAATCGGAGAATGTATAATATATAAGTTTAAAATCCAATTATCCTGCGAATAGTTTCTTTTAAAATCTCATATATATCAAAATGAATATCTAGGACGGTTCAGTCTGTATTTTCCATTCTGCTGGAGTCCAGTCTTATGAGAAACGACTTGATATGGTGGAGCTTCACTATTTGCAGTGGGAAGAAGCACGGATTTATTTGTTCATTCCATTTTCTAATAAAGAAGCTGTTTGATATGTGTGTCCTCATCGTCATGCATTTTTATTAAGCGACAGCAGCGGTTGACGTTTTATTTGAACTCAAATCAGACATCATTTTCAGTAAAATAGATACTCCTATAAACTCCTCAAAGGCACCGTTACAGAACTTGAGAAATGAAGAGATCAGTGAAATGATCTGGATCATAAACGAGAATGTCAGAATATGAAGTACCTACAACACAATATGTAAAATAAGTGGATTTTCTTACGTTTCGGCAGTCGTCTACTGAACGTAGGCTGTTATAGGCTAGGCTAGGCCATTATAGTGAAGTAGTTGAGTCAATGTTTTCGGTTTCCATTTCAATAATTTTGTGAGTTATTGCCTGTAAGCGACGCGCAGATATATTCAAAGTCATAGCTCTTAAGAAAATCCACTACCTTTGTCAGAACTATCTAATGGAAATACAGAGTCACGGTACATAGGTGACAGTAGAATAATTGAACCTATGGTATTTTACCCCATATTTTTTGTCATCCAACAAGAATACTATTCAGAAAAGAAATAACCAGTAATTACTGCCATTTACGTGGAACTTACCCATAATTCATCTTTGACAAGCCACGAAGAATCATTATATCAACTTCGCAGTTGGTAGTAGGTAATTGTAGAACAGTGAGTGCATGTCGCGATATGCAAATGTACTTCAAATAAACCTATTTAAACATGTTTCTTTTATTTTCTATTGCGTGACACCAACTTTATAATCACCCTCAATAATAAGACTTCTTCAAAAACAGTTTTGATTGTTTCAAGTAGTATCACGAACTACCGAGTAAATTGCGGAAAACCAGTTATTTTTCCGTGAGGGATTTTCCATGTCGTGTTAGGTGTGGCATCCGCTATTTCTGTTCGAAAATAGGAAAAGTTAGAATAAGAACGGTGCAATCAGAAAGGTAATATATATTCAACACCTTGATTTGTGCAAGAAATAACGACTAGGATAGTTTCAACGAATTTTCAGATGCTTTTATACAGTGTCTCTTATGATGTTAGACTAGAGTGTTTTGGAATTAAAATAAGGCGTTGATGTGCCCAAAATATAAGCCAATTCGGATAGGGTCACGTGACTTTCGCTACCTGCCATTTTTTAATATCTACAAAACTTCTGATGACTGCATATTAAAAAATTTCTAACTTCAGCAAAATAACACTACCCGTTTCCTTGTTATCCAAAATTATGTTTTTCTGTAAGAAAATGAGAAATCCATCTAGCACTTATGTTGTGTTTGATGGAAAGTGGATGTATCGTTGAGTTTTCCGAATATAAATTCATTTTAATCGATTTTTGTTAGTACCAAAATGATGCCAAACTCGTTTATCAAACAACTACTTAACGTACCTATCTATTATGTTAATTTGAGGATATTTCTTACAACAGATATTGAGCAATAATTTTGTAAAGAAAATAATTTTCGACTGGTAGTGAAAGTCACGTGACCGCGTCCGATTAGAGTACTTATCATTCTTTTTTAAAGCGAAACTACTTACGTAAAAATCAAATTTCAAAATAAATACTTATGATGAAACGTTTTTCCTATATACTGTCAACCTTTCAGATATTAAAGTTGATACTTGAAAATGGACTAAGAGCCGGGCGTTAAAGATAAACTTTCAGTGGAAACAGGACAAAAGTTATTATCTGCATTCTATATTTTCTAGAGTGTAATTTTAATTTGTTTATTAATTACAGTTTCATTCGATTATTAATTCGCAATATTTCTGCAGTCATTTTACATATATTGCTACTATATTTAACAATGTATGGGGAGTGACATAACTGTACATGACAGAACAGAAACAAACATGGCGGCGTTGTAATTTGAAAAACCAGTGAGGGGTGGTTTCTCGGAGGTTTTAATGGGGGTTGTTTCTCGGGGGTTTTAACCTTGATAAACTGTGCACCGAGTTGTAAATTTTATAATTGTTGTGTTAAAAAACTCATGAGCATCCATTTTTAGGTCCAATATGTGATACAGAGCGCTCTTAAAATGTACAATCGTATAGACTGTAGGTGGAAGTTCAGTAATAGAAATTGAAATGGCGAAATGTTACAAGAAATGTCTTTTTTGATAACTCGCACTAAATATTGTTCAGCATAGTCTCACGAAGTTTATTTGAATATTTTCCAAAAGAGTGGTGAATTCTATTCAGATTTCTACAGGTAGAGATTCATAGATGAACGTAAGAGTTTATCTGAAACGATATCAAAATATAATCTTTCGTATTTTGAAAGCATTAAAAAACTAAAACACCCCAAACAGAAGTATTTCATTTCTTAAATAAACTAATATCGATTGAACTGACAAAAAAGAGGAATTTCGACTTATATGGATTGTTTTCGTATTTGTGAATTGTTAAGTACTCATTACTATTAATTCTATCACAGAATTTTATTCAGAAATACCTTTTTGGAAAAGTAAAGTGTATTGGCTGAGTATAAAAATAATTTGAAGTGCTACCGATGAGAAAAGATGTGAAACGAATATCACACATCCTTGTTAGATGAACTGCAAAAGCATGATAAAGAAGAAGTTTCAAGAATTATTTTGCACGTATTTCAGCACCGAAGAAAATCGCAAAATACTAGTTTTATTATCAGATTCAGTCGTTCTGCTGTTATAAAATTTGAAAAAAAGTTTAGAGGCGAAATTTTATTCTTTCAATGCAATTTTCAAAAAAAAATCATACCCTCATCCTCACCAAACATATTTATACATTACAGGAACTTTGGATTCGATGGGAGCAGCTGCAACAAAAATTTTTACTCCTGCACACTTTGGCCAAAAAAATTAGGTATTTACTGAGTTCAGTACTCCCCACTTTACACCAATTAACAGGTGTAGAATACACTCATCTCACAACATTTGCTCTAGGTATTTTCACAATCTGATTATCTTTTCAAGAACACAATTTTTTAGGAATAACCATACAGAAAAAATGCTACTGTAGGCAAGGTTGAACAATACTTAATGCGAGTTATAAACATATTGCTTGTTCAATTTTGTCAATTCAATTTCAGTTGCTGAACTTCAAACTATAAGCCAGGATTTAATTATTGCACATTTTAAGAGCTCTCTGTATCACATATTAACAAATTTGTGTATTTCATACAACCTAATTGTTCCAAAAAATCCAATTATTATCCTTCAAATAACAAAACAGATTATCGCCATACGCAAAAATAACATTAAAAATATTGGTATTTCATTTCAAAAAATCACTTTCTATTATATCATTAGAAAGGAATGGTTATGCTGAATAGTACAAGCAAGAAAAAGTTGTATGTTCCTATTTAAGTTATGGATCTACAGAGTATTTTTTTTTCCCAATTTTTCCAATATTTTTTTTGGCGGCATTTTATAACGCCGACGAATGAAAATAAAATATCACAGTAGTAGCAACTGTTATCAGTATCAGTGACGTATGGTTTCCATAGCCAACTCTTCAATTTTTGGCTTTCATTTTGCTTCCACGGCCTACTCGGTGAATTTCAATAATAATTTTTTTCTGATCTAGTTTCTGGTTAGATACCAACTTGTGATATGTCATTAGAAAGGGAATTGAATGCTGAATAAAGCGAAAAGAAAAAAAAATAGGGTTTCCATTTAAAATAAGAAAGTTGATGTTACTTCCGGTCAGACCGGAAGTTAACTTTGACATGTCAATATGCTCAAATTCTAGCTCTTATGTCATTATATCGACGCTCCAAATTTCACAAACCTACTTCATACAATAACTGAGATATTCCGTAGGCAATACTTCCGTAGCCACCCGGTATAGAGCTCGTCGAGTACTATTACTTGAAATTTTCATTTCTATGGGATCCGAAATAAGAGGTTGTTGCCATTTCAAATCGCACTCAATGTATATGGATGTTTGAGAAGATTATATTTTTATTAGATTCACTAAGACTTCATTTTTTCATTTGTTGAACGTGAAGAACTTGTGAGCTATTGTAGAAGTTTGGAGTTTTTTTCATTTGTTTATTTGGCTTTAGGTATCATAATTGATTCAATCATGGACGTAATAATGAATAATGGACCCAGTTATTTACATCGTCAAGTCGCTGAAAGGCACCATCCTAAGATCGTGCTTTTGAGTTGGGAGTTGCCTCATCGAGTCTGTGATAATTCTTCATTAACTACCAACACTAGCTTACTCAATTGCCAGCGAATTCCATTCAGTAACTGAACATTCCGATCCGTTTATGAAATGAAACTCGGGCATTATACATTTCAGAATCAAAACTAGTGAATTCAATTTGAAAAATCGGTGTGCACTTCCAAAAAATTCTGTACAGTCTGTTGCAATGCTGTACGTGCGGCAACGCTGTTGAAGTACGCATCTCATCATTTTTGTTTGTTTACAAATTTCACCACTTTTTCTGTCATGTACGGTATTTGTGAAAATATTGGTGTTTTGTTGCATTTGGATTAAACAGTGAACGAAAAATAGATGTAGATACTAATAATAGTGCTTTACTGTTGGGTTTGCAAGTAATCCTAACAACCTAACATCCATAATCTCAGCTTTCATAGATGTTATATGAAAAAATACAATGGACCTTTATTCCAAATTGCGCAGTTATCTACGCAGTTAATCCCAATGGTGCCAGGATGTCGCCGACTATCAAGGTTATTCTGTAACGCAATCCCAGTTATTTATTGAAGACGTAGAAGCCAGAAGACACCCAGTCAGCATCTCCAAGACTATAAAAGAAACCTCCAAGATCGACGCATCACTATTACTGCTACAAGCTTTAGTCCGTGCAAGTTCACGTTAAACTATTGTATTTAAATATTTTTGTTGTTTGTAAAATAAAGTAAAGTTTTTAAAAACGGGTTTGAGTGGAATCCAATCTAACAAATTGGCGCAGTCGGTAGGATCCCTCAACACCGAAAAAAAGAAGAATAATTAGCCGAGGGTAGGATCCCTCAACACCGAAAAAAGGAAGAATAATTAGCCGAGGGTAAGGCCCCCTCACACGAAGAAACGAAGAAAAAGAAAGAAGACATCCCTACACAACGGTGGTGGTTACCAAACCTTCAAGGGAGAAGAACCAGAAGCAAAGACGAGAAGACGGTCTCTGTGGCTCTGAGAAACACGCGTAAGTCGCTGTACGCTGCTCATCTTGCTGTCCAAGAAGGCATCGAGAAACACGCGGAAGTCGTCCAACGTTGCTCATCCCAGAGTAGCGCTAGCCTCACACAGTAGAAAGGATTTCATCTTCCGTCAACCCAAAGAAACCAACACGAAGAAATCGATTTAGCTGTAAGGAATTAGTGTAAGTAACATTGAATCATCCTAGTCATTAGATTAAATATTTTAAATATTCGAAGTACGTGATTTCAAAAATTTGAAATTTCTATTTTTGAATTTTTAATTTTGAAACTGTCCTATTACCAATTTTGACAATCTACCCAATTTTTCGTTAACAATCTTAAGGAAAAACAACTCAAAATGTCATCAACCGACGAAAATTTAAATAATGAACGAGAACATACTGATGTTCCTCCAGAATTAGAACCTTATAAATTATCTGAAATATTCTCAATCATTCCTGAATATGATGGAGATCCAATCACATTGAATACATTTTTAAATGCTTGCGATGCTGCCCAACAAATGGCAATCGGTCAACAAAAAGTTCTATTGACCATTCATATAAAAAATAAATTGAAATCAAAAGCTTCTCAATTGATAAATTCACGAAATTCAGACACTTATGGTGAAATCAAGACTCTTTTAAATGCTCATTTTGGTGACGCTAGAGATTTAACATCACTTATTCAAGATTTACAAAGAATCAAACAATTAAACGGAGAAAGCGCTCTTACATTCTTTTCTAGACTACAAACCCACAACGCAAAAATGCTTTCATGTATTCAGAAATCGAATTTAACCCACTTACAAAAAACGGCACAATCAACACTTATTGAATCTATGGTGTTGAATACACTTTTAACAGGACTAGAACCCCGACTTGGACATATCATTCGCGCAAGTAACCCAGCGAATATGATCGAAGCATGTTTAAGAATTAAAAGAGAACTACAATTATCATATTTCGAAACTCAAAAATATAACCAAGGAAAAACCCAAAATACTTTTAATAATCAACAAAGAAAAATGCAAACTACTGTACGTCCAAATAACCCACAATTTCACAGAAACTACCAACAATCTGTAAGTTTCAATCCTAACTTGAACAGAAACCCCCAGAATTTTCAGAATTCTCAACATCCATCAATGCAAACTTCTCAAAATGTTCAAATGTTTCAACAAAGACCAACTCAATTTCAAAATTTCCAACACAGGCCAAATCAATTCCAAAGAAATCCAGCACAAAATTTTAACAGGTTTCAACCGAGACAACCAGTAATTCAAAAAAATCCCAATTTTCAAAAAACACATCAAACACACCATTTCAATGAAACAAATTATGTTGAGCAACCAGTTGAAAACTTTTACTTTCAACATGAACTTAGTGACAACTCTTACTTTCAAAATGAATACAATGAGATCTTTTATCCTTATAATGACGCACCATCTAATAATTATTATACCGCTAATAATTATTATCCAGACTCGCAATACGAAGATTACACTTCCAACAATGAATTCTATTATGATGAAATAAACAATCAGGATTTTCATTCGCGTCTATCTCTAGACAGACCTCCAGCAATTCAATATGCGAACCAAGAAGAAACGACAACAGAGAATTTGAGCAATCTTGCCGAACAGACAAAATTGTTGCAGATTCAGGACAAAACACCGGAACGA
The DNA here is from genome assembly GCA_958502065.1 of Chrysolina americana. Classification (NCBI taxonomy): domain Eukaryota; kingdom Metazoa; phylum Arthropoda; class Insecta; order Coleoptera; family Chrysomelidae; genus Chrysolina; species Chrysolina americana. Next base: position 15,269,166 of record OY293421.1, on the reverse strand, counting down.
GTCAATTGCACGAACTTCATACAAAGCAATCTCCAGAAATTAGTTTAAATTCTGTTAATCCAAACAATTTATATTATATAAAAGACATTACAAACCGATACAAATTTTTAATTGATACAGGAGCAGGAATTTCGATACTAAAACCAAAAGTAGTTGAACAATATAATTTGCGAAACAGAGAAAATTTACCAATTCGTGGAATAACTGAAGAGAAAATTATAATCACAGAATCGGTTATGGTACCTTTTAAAGATAATGATTTTCACAAAGTATACGTACACGATCTTGACATAGAATTTGATGGATTATTAGGAGCAGACTTTTTAGAACACTATGACGGAATCGTCGACATAAAACATAAAATTTTGAAAACAAATTTCAAAACTGTCCCGCTATTCAAGGTAGAATTGAAAAAACAAGAACAAATTTGCACAGAACAAAACAAAATTCCCAAATTAAAATTTGAAAATACAATTTCTATTGAACCCCGAACAGAACAAGTATTTAAATTGAACACAAATTTAACCAACGTTGATGCTATACTGTTAGCTCAGGAAAAGGACAAAGTTCGCCTGCCTAATGCCCTTGTAAGAATAAATAATGAAGGAGAATTCTTTACAACAGTTGCTAATGTCAACAATATTCCAAAGACAGTAAATTTTTCTGATTTGATATTAGAACCAATAATTGATACAGAATCAATTATGAATTTCAACACAGAAAATGACTTTTATTCTGACACACAAGTAGACAGAGAGTACGAAATCAAAAAACAATTGAGAACTGAACATCTTAATGATGAGGAAAAAGAAATGATTACTGAATTATGCTTAAAATTCTCAGATATATTTTATTTAGACGGTGACAAACTAACTTTCACTAATGAGATCAAACATACTATTGATACCAACGATGCTAAACCTATTTTCACAAAATCATACAGATACCCACAGATCCATAAGAATGAAGTTAAAACACAAATTTCAAAAATGTTAGACCAAGGAATTATACGACCATCTATATCCCCATGGTCATCCCCAGTTTGGGTTGTACCTAAAAAATTGGATGCATCAGGTAAACAAAAATGGAGAGTCGTAATTGATTACAGAAAACTCAATGAAGTAACCATTGACGATAAATATCCTTTACCCAATATTACTGACTTACTTGACCAGTTAGGACAATGCCAATATTTTACAACACTTGACTTAGCTTCAGGTTTTCACCAGATTGAAATTGATTCTAAAGACATTCCAAAAACTGCATTTTCAGTGGAAAATGGTCATTACGAGTATTGTCGTATGCCATTTGGCTTGAAGAACGCCCCAAGTACTTTCCAACGTGTCATGGACAATATTTTATTAGGAATTCAAAATGAAAGATGTCTAGTCTACATGGACGATATAATAATTTACTCAGCAACCATTCATGAACATATTTTAAGACTAACTGAAATTTTTCAGAGATTACAAAAAGCCAACCTCAAAATTCAACCCGATAAATGTGAATTTCTTAGAAAAGAAGTCGCGTATCTTGGACATTTAATTACAAAAGAAGGAGTTAAACCTAATCCTCAAAAGATTGAATGTGTAAAAGAATTCCCTGAACCAAAAAATCAAAAAGAAATAAAATCATTTTTAGGACTCACGGGTTATTACCGGAGATTTATCCCAAATTTTGCGAAAATTACAAAACCTCTAACACGTTTACTACAAAAAGACATACCATTTAATTTCAACGAAAAATGCAAAGAAGCATTTGAAACTTTGAAAAACTATTTGATACAAAGCCCTATTTTGATATATCCAAACTTTAATGAAGTATTTATTTTGACAACAGACTCGAGTAGTTTTGCCATAGGAGCAATACTTTCTCAAGGAACCATCGGAAAAGACCTTCCAATCGCGTATGCCTCAAGAACCTTATGTCCGGCAGAAACACGATATTCTACTATCGAACGAGAACTATTAGCAATCGTATGGGCGGTGAAACATTTTAGACCATACTTATTCGGAAGAAAATTTATTTTAGTAACTGACCATAGACCATTAACGTGGCTATTCTCAATAAAAGATCCCGGTAGCAGACTTGCTAGATGGCGGCTCAAACTTGAGGAATATTCTTATGAAATTATTTACAAACCTGGAAAAATTAATAAAAATGCGGATGCTTTATCACGAATCAAAGTGAATCACTTTAATCAATGTGCAAAATTTTATTCGAAAATTCATATGACAAATGAAGATCAAGAAGAAGTATCAGACACAGAAACAATTGTTGCACCCGAAACAGTTTTAGAAGAACTCAAAAACTTTGTTAAACTTTATAAAACAAAATCTTTAATTGATTATTCTAAATTTGAATTCTCAAATGCTCAATTATTAGATAAAAACCATAAAAACATCATAATTTTTCCACAAGAACATAAAGCAACCGAGCTACATGAAAAAATTTTAGAAGATATATTAGAGGAAGAATATGATTTATTTTCCTATAACAAAATTAATGTTCTCAACAGTTCATCAGTAAAACACATAAAATATTATATTATTCCAGTACCTTTCGATCCTACGGAAGCTATTGAATACATGTTCACCTCACTTTATAAAGATAAAAATTTATTCGAACCATCAAAAACTTACCACGTCGAAAATAATCCAGATCTTCCAATTCAAGAAATGCTTTCCTATATATTAGCAGAAGTAGACGAAATTAAATTTCAAATCTGCCAAGATATAGTTCAAACCCCAGATAAGGATCAAATTCCAATAATACTTGAACAGTATCACAGTGGAAAAGCCAACATGCACAGAGGTATAAATGAAACTATAAGAAGAATAAAACAAAAATATAATTGGCAAGGATTAATAAAAGATGTTGAAAAATATATCAAAGAATGTGAAATTTGCCAGAAAACAAAAATTTGCAGAAAGAATTTAGACAATCCAATGATAGTAACTGAAACTCCAAAGGTTCCATTTGAAAGAATAAATGCAGATATTATAGAAATCCCAACGAAAATTATGCACTAACCATATCTGATGAATTAACAAAATTTGTTCAATCTTATCCACTTGAAGATAAATCTGCAAAATCCGTAATATACTCACTGTTAATTTATTTCCAACACTATGGAACACCTCAAAGAATTCACTGCGATAGTGGAAAAGAATTTAATAATCACTTAATGAAAGACCTTTGTAATTTATACGATATCAAACTCACCTTTTCCAGTGTAGACCATCCCCAAAGTAATGGAAGTATAGAACGTTATCATGCTACACTTATGGAAATGATTAGAGCACACGTAGCAGAAAGTCCAAACGACCATCCCTTAGACATTTTACCATTCGCTACTATATGCTATAATATTACAAAAAATAAAACTCACGGATTTACCCCTTACGAATTAATATTCGGACATACCGCAAGTAGAGTTCCATACACTCTGTATAATGAGAAAGACCTTATAACCAAATACGTCAGAGACATGAATAACAGAATTAAGTATTTCTATAAAATTGCCCGCGCTAGAACCGAGCAAAGAAAGGAAAAAGCAAAACAACGCTTTGACAAAGACATCAAACACGAACCCCCTGACTATAAGAAAGGAGATAAAGTTTATGTCAAAGAATCGCAGATAGGTAATAAACTCAAAAATAAGTTCAACGGACCATTTGAAATAATTGAAGTCTACAAAAACTCAGCCCTATTGAAAAACTTAAATACAAATCAAGAATCTAAGATAAATTTCGATAGAATGAAACCTTACTATGAATAATTATTTTCAGATTCACGATGCTGCTAATCGCGATATCTGCAGTCTTAACAGCAACAACTTTCGGACAATACTCCTTTGTCCCTATCAACAATACAATAGGTATTTATTATCATCAGCGAGAAGAAATAAAAATCACGAACGATAAATGGACATTCTTAGTTTATAAAGATTTAACCTCGATAAGGAACGCCATAGAGCAGAATAATAATATATTGCATACATTAGTTAATAACTTTGCAGAAAATGAAAGTGCACGGATGAAATATTTTTATGCAGACGTTAAAACGCATATTAGCCTATTAACACAACTAGCAGATTCACTTACACTGAAATTGCAAGAAGTATTTTTAGATACACCGAACTTTCGTAGTCGTGTGAAACGTGGATTAATAAACGGTATAGGAACCGTATGGAAGGCAATTTCAGGAAATTTAGATAGTAGTGATGGCGAATATTTTAACGATTGTATCAACAAAATTACGAATGATGAACATGAACTAGAAAATCTCATGAAAAATCAGATTTCAGTAGTAACTTCAGTTATTAAAAATTTTAATACTACTATTCAAAAGCTTCAAATTGATGAAGTCACTTTTAATGAGGATATTAAAGAGATTAATAATCTTATTGTCGACATTACAGATAATTTCAACCTAATGGAAGCAAAAACAAGGACACTAGAACTTTGCGAAGAACTTATGGAAAGTTATTTATTTATAGAATCATATCTTGATGATATCTTGAACTCTATTACATTTGCGAGATTGAGAATAATTCATTCATCAATCATAACACCAAACGATTTACTCTATAACCTTCAAGAAGTCGTACAATCTATGGAAACTCATAAGTTACCTTTGCCAGTAAAAATGACATCAATTTCAAAATATTTAGATCTAATTGATCTACAAGCTTTTCAAACTGATAACAGAGTTGTTTTTGTCTTAAAAATTACTCTTGTCGAACCCGAATTATATACAAGTTATCAATTATATCCTATTCCCATCCTTGACAACAGGACAGGACTTCATCATATCTTAACAACAAATCATAAATTTATTGCAAAAGATGATGATTCCATGTTATATTTTATCTTGGAAAATTTTAATGATTGCAAAGATTTGAGTTTGAATTTGAAATTATGTTCAAATATTTTGCCATACCCCATTGACAGTAATGCTATATGTGAGGCCCAAATTTTCAAACACTTGTTTCAATTACCGAGAATTTGCGAAACGTCTTTATTATTTGCTAAAGATTATAATGTCTTCAACTTAGATCCAAATATATGGCTTATAACTTTATCAGATCCCATTCCAATCACAATGAAATGTTCAGGATTTGAACCAATGTCAAAAGTAATAAAAACAAATTCAGTTTTGAAGTTGCAACCAGAATGTAATGCATTCATTGGCATAACGAGAGTATATTCCAAATCTCTATTGAATTTTGAAAAGAATGTTACATATAACAGCCATACTATTTCAATTCCATATGAATGTTGTAATCATCTACCAGAAAAGAGAAATCTTCCAAATTTAAAGCCAATGAAACTCAGTAAATTAAATGTCGATGATTTGAATATAGCGCAACACAAATTAGATCAATATTCAGAAGATCTTGATAGAATAATTAATGAACCTTTTGTAACAAAACATATTTCTTGGTTTACCTATTTCATAATTGTAATAATTTGTATTTTGATAATTTTATACATTTTTTGTAAATGCAAGAAAAATCGTACTGTAAAACTTGGAATAATGGCATCAAGAAATGATGATCTACCCCCAAGACCTCCAGGACGAGGAACGTTTAGAACCCTATCAAGATTCATCCCTTTGAGGAAGCGACCAAATATCCACATTGGAGAAGACATCGAAGAAGAGGAACTCCAATTGAATCCAATTTCGAGCAACAAAACTCTTGCCTAAAAGTTGCTGCATCCAAAGCATCAACTTTTTCAAAATGATGGGAGCTGTTATATGAAAAAATACAATGGACCTTTATTCCAAATTGCGCAGTTATCTACGCAGTTAATCCCAATGGTGCCAGGATGTCGCCGACTATCAAGGTTATTCTGTAACGCAATCCCAGTTATTTATTGAAGACGTAGAAGCCAGAAGACACCCAGTCAGCATCTCCAAGACTATAAAAGAAACCTCCAAGATCGACGCATCACTATTACTGCTACAAGCTTTAGTCCGTGCAAGTTCACGTTAAACTATTGTATTTAAATATTTTTGTTGTTTGTAAAATAAAGTAAAGTTTTTAAAAACGGGTTTGAGTGGAATCCAATCTAACATAGATAAGTACAAAGATTGTTTACAAATATTAGATTGACGTTCATATTCCTCATTGGCGTCACAGTGGGTATCAAATTTCTTTACATACAAAATGAAATGGTAGTGAAATAGTGTTACTTATATGAAGGTGACGATCAACAATAACAAAAAATTACTTAAGTACAAACAAATAAACCGTTTCAAATGAAAATGCATTATTTTTTGACTAAATAACAGTTTTTGTCAAAATTCACAAAATCTAGGTAGAAACTCCTGTTAATTCTGCATTAGAATATGAATAAATAAAATCAAATCAAAAATTAGGTACAAGCTATTTCTAAAATGCACTGAAAGTGAAAAAGATGATTTCTTGATATGTGTTACCTAGGTTATTCTGTGAGCAACAGTTTCTTGTTCAGCGATTTTTTATTCAAACTGAAAACTTGGTGTGGTAGGGTTATGAAAGAGTTTCTATTTTATTTTACATTGTTCCGAAAAAATGTCTAATTTCGGATTTTTCTGCTGATGCCCATTTGGTTGGAAAAGTTGGGAATGAAAGAGTTCACTGAAACTGTTTCCAAGTATGCTAGAATTGGTTCTACTCATTTCGAAGAAACCGCTTTTGAAATAAAACCCAGTGGAAAGATATTTCTGAAAAAGAGTGCACGCCCCCTTTTTTAATGACAGTATATCCCAATTACAGAAAATGCTTCTTCTTCGAGGTAAACTAATCATTGAACATAATTATTCTTTTAAGTCTCTAAATATAAATTTAACTTTGTTTAGGGTAAAATTCCGTTAACTAATAGCTACAAGCTATCAACAAAATTTTTGGAACTCACGTAGTTTGACCTCCTAAACAAAAAATCTAAATGAAATTTTTAGCGGTCTCAACTTATTTCGGAGATATGGGCTTATTTTTGAGTGATGACTGGCATTTTTTAGGACACATTTCTACCACAGAAAAACACTAAAAATTCTTCCTTCTTAAAACTAACACAATATACACACCCTAATTGACGTGTTTCACACTCTTTCTTTATTGAAAACGCTCCTTTTTAAGAAGAAAACTCATCCTTCTTTTATGATCACAAAACCAACATTTCTAGGCAAAATGGTTAGTGAATTTTATTAATTTCTACGGCGGAAAAACACTCAAAATTATTCCTTCTTTAAATTATCATAATTCACAATGTACGCACCCTAATTCACCTGTTTTACACTACCCATTTTTTTATTAAAAACGGCATTGTTTTTCCAAAAATTTAACCTTCTTTTAAAAACAACACATTTATGTAAAATTTTAGTGAATTTATTTATGTCAAGTTTGTGACATTAAACTTTGCATATTTGCACAGCCGACTTTTCCAGGCAATTGATTTCAACATAGATAGGAAATTATTCACAAACTTTTTTTCCAGAAACCAACTTAACATGAATAAAATTCACAAACTATTTTGCCTAGATTTGTTGCTTATGTGATCATAAAAGAAGGATGAATTTTTTTGCTGAAAAGGAGCGTTTTCAGTAAAGAAATAGTGTAAAAAAGGTCAATTGGGGTGTGTACATTGTGTTAGTTTAAAGAAGGAAGAATTCTGAGTATTTTTCTGCAGTAGAAACGTGTCCTAAAAAATGCCAGTCATCACTCAAAAATAGGCCCATATCTCCGAAACTAGTTGAGATCGCCAAAAATTTCATTTGAATTTTTTGTCCAGGAGGCCGAACCTCGTAAGTTCCAAAAATTTTGTTGATAGCTTGTGGCTATTAGTATTTTACCTTTTCTAGATTGGATAATACTAAGAGAAAGTAATCTACAGAGTCAACAGATAGGACCCAGGAACTGATTGTTCGGAAATCATCTATTCTTTTGGACCCCCACTGATCAGATTGAGTTTACATGTTGGTATGATTTTTAGATTAGCCCAAAACTACCTATTCAAAGTTTCACCCACATTTATGTATTGTTTAAAAACTTTACAGATTCCATACAGATTCATCAGCTACTATGGGACTGCCTCAGAAATATATACTTATCCAAAAAGAGAATATTAAAAGTGTACTGAGTCTCTCTCAGCAACTTTGACTGCTTCCGAAATTGAACTAATTCGTATGTTAATCGCTGAAAAGGAAACAGGCCCACAAATTCGCAAAATAGTGAGTAGAAGGTAGTGGTAAACAAAAATTATTAGTATTCCAAAGTATTCAGGATTCATTTTCATTGAAACATGGATTGAAATATTTTCAAAGTAGGTATTATGCTTATCAAACTTGAAAATATATTGTTTCTACAACTGTCAAAAAAGTGCACTTTTTTAACACTTTTTTGTATAATAATGAAACAGTATTTTCGGCACATAAAATAAGTACACTTTTTTTGAAAGTTGTGTTATTGAGTTGAGTTGAGTAGCTAATGAAGTATAAAGATTAGTTGTCGTATTTTTTAACAGTTGTAGAAAAAATATTGTATGCAACACGTGCGTGAAGTGATTTTTTTACTCATAGGAATTGTCGCACTCCGCCTACGGCGTCGTTGGTCAATATTTCCTACTCGTGAAAAAAGTACCACTTTACTCATTTTAAAAATTTGAAGATGTTTTAATTTTATTTCAGAGGTGTTATTGACTTATCTACCAGTGATTTTTCAACACCGCAAGGCCAGAAGAAATTTCAGAATCATGAAAAAAACTACTAGGCCAATAAACCAAAATAAAACTTTTACAACAGTCAGTGCGAAGGCTGAGGTCTAAAGGGACAAATCTGAATTCACTGATAAACCATTTGAAAAATATTTGGTGCATGAAGATTGTGAAACCTCATTGAGAGTGAGTTTTCCACATAGTCTATATTCATTAGAATATAATTTAATCATTTTATTCCGACAAGATAGTACAATCTTTAGGTACACATTTAATGCGAAACTAAACTTGCAGATCTCCAAATAGTCTCTTAATTTCTGAATTAGAATCCATCATGAGACATCCTGTAAATTAGATTCATCGACAGTACGAATCAGGAGCATTTTAATAAAAACTGGTTCATTTCGTAATCAATGAAATGAGCGTGTTTTCCATTCCGAATCTTCCCAACTTCCAAAAGTATGTTGCTTCAAACCATGATAATTGGGTTAAAAATATTTTTATTTCATTTATGAATTGGAATTGTAGAATAATGCAAGCCTACTTATGTAATATTTGAATTCGGAGATATGGACATGGCCGTAGTTTCATTGTCACCCAGTGAGTAAATTGTTGATATTTGATTGAAAACTAGTGCAGCTTTGTAATCATTTTCTTTATCTTTATGAGTATATTTTGTATTGCTAATGTGAAAAAAGTATGATCTCCAAAATGACTACTAAAAAATATATTCAAATAAAATTCTTTATCCGAAACATTGTTTTGTTATTCCTCCTATCTTTTTCGGTGCAGTATGTTCGAAAATATTATTCAATAAAAACTTTTTTAAACACAAGATTCTATAAACATGCATTAAGTATGAAAAAAAAAAAAAATTCCTTAATTGTTTGACAAGTTATTCTACGAATATCGGATTCAGAAGCTTCTCATCGTGCAAGAATAACTTTATTATATTCGCGGTCAGCTCTTTGAATTTGTTATTCATAGAATAACCTATGTCTAACAATTAGGGAAATTGTTCATTATTTTTTATCAAATATATAACGGTAGGTACCTATTTTGTATTGACAATAAACTTTCGAATCCCTTACTCACAAAGTAACGAATGTCAAACAATTGGAAATTGTTTATTACTTTATAGTCAATTTGTATAAAAGCTGCCTGTCTTAAAAAATGATTTAATAATTTTTAGTTTATCATGAATTCCATTCTTTAATTGAAATGTGACATAAATTTGATAATCTCCGACACCAAAATCTCTCATACCAATTATGAATGGAATCGGGTCATAATCACAAAACTTGTCCGCCATCTTGGAGCCATAATTTTGTTTTCTCTAACAGAAATTTCATAACGCATTGTCACGGTAGTTATGAACACCTGCCTGATTTCAAGAAGTGGCTCAAAAATAACTTACAACATATGACCCAAACAAACGTAGAAGTGAAACTAAATATAAGCTCATAAAAAATGGTATTTTTTATATTAAACGTGCAGTGTAATTTTCTGGACAACTTATTCCACTGCTTCGAAAGTAGAATTTTTTTTTAAATCAAATTATTAAATGCAGACAGTCACATGAGTATTTTTGGAACACATCAGATCGTATCTTCCTTTTGCTGAAATTTTCTTAATCAAATATGAAATTCCACATATTTTTGTAATCATCAATACCTATTTCAGTTAAATTTCGTACGCCACTGTCGCTGGAGGGTAGGTTACAGTCTATCGCAGGTCTCCTCTTTCCTCGCAATCCGCGTGTCTACGAACTAAGCGGCTTCAAAACAAACTGTACTGCAGGTATGGGATTGCTGGGTCCATTATTAATTTATACGTCCATGGATTCAATGAGTAACATTATTTATTATTTAAAGAGTTTGTGTCCGGAGCAAAATACAATTGCGAGCTGAATCAAACAACTCGACACTTTTGAACTGAGTAGAAGTTATCATGAATGATTAATAATTTTTTCTACTCATTTATATGAAAATAATCATTTTTCAAGTGGATACCCTACATGAAAGTGAATGTGAAAATGAAACAAATGAGCAAAATACAGTTGCGAGCTGAATCAAACAACTCGACACTTTTGAACTGAGTAGAAGTTATCATGAATGATTAATAATTTTTTCTACTCATTTATATGAAAATAATCATTTTTCAAGTGGATACCCTACATGAAAGTGAATGTGAAAATGAAACAAATGAATAAATATTATCATGCGACCAGATGGGTACCTATATATCAAAAACAATTTGATGGATTTTTGACACTAATGACAGGTAATCTCACTACTTGGCACTTGAATTAGCAAACGAACGTCACTTCTCTCTTTTACTGTAACATCTACCATAGAAAAAATTGCATTTCATACTCGAGATGAAAAACGTTTTTTTTTCTTCCGTGAGAGTGGTATTTTCATCTCATGTTGAAAAATTTACTATTATTCTACCGCTTTCTGTCAAATGTCATTGAACTAACATTATCCCTACATCGTCAATATCATTAGTTCTCAGGCTGATTTTATCACAGAAAAGTGTTTTATTCTTTTATGCTGAGAAAGCAATTTTTTATAGGCGTATCTATTGTTATTATGTGAAATCGGTTGGAGAGAATCATGAATGAAGAATTATGCTTCCTTCGTGTGTTTTGTTATTTTTGTTCAATCCTTAGTCATAAACATAATATTCCCTGTTCGAGACTTACTGAATTTTCCTGCACTTATATGTCTGTCTGTGTAACATTATGACATTCGTTATTTTCTTTCCGGAGTTGAATAAAGTTAAAAATAGAGGTCTGATTTATACATACGTTTTCACTCGTGAGCGTAAAATAAAAAAAGTGATGCCACTTACTAGAGATGTTTAGGGAAATTCGAACCGAGGTATTTTATACTGTACGTAAGATCGCTTATACGGAAATACAGACACTCCAGAAATAATGACATCCGCTCAACTTCTTCTAGTACACTTACCCGGGTCATCCGTGTGAGCACACTCTTTTGTTAGGGAAGCTGTTTGACGAGCTGCAAAAGACCAGAGTGTGGTTTTCGGGTTGAACTAGTTTGTGATTTTTATTCGCGGAAAATATTCATGTTTGCGAAGGGATTTATTTAAAATGGTCTCGCTGATGCATATGCAAGAGTACTCGGCTTGTTTCGTATGGTTTGAGTGGAGTTTTCAGCTCACATCACTTCGAGTTGTTTCTGTTGAAGTGGACAATAAACTTTTAAGGGCAAAAGAAAAGAATTTCCAGTAAAGGTAGTTTCCGTTTCAAATTGCAAAATTTTATTCACTTGAAACAGGACAAGTAGTAGTGAGAAGGCAGTTTATTTTTAATTTTCTACTATGCTTGCAGAACGTCAGTATTAAGTAGGTAAATGGAAAAAATTGATGAAGAATCCAAATTTCCATAACATTGTATAAAATATAAATAAGAAGTTGGTCAATTATTCCACTCATACTAATAATAATAAAATGATATTTATTTCTGACCAGGATATTGGAAGATTATATCGTCATGAATCGAACAAAGATCAAAAAGTGTGAGATGTTCCTCATGGACGACATTTTGCAAGTGCTGATTGTAATAAAGCCATTGAATATTATCCTTCATTTTGTTTGAAATGAGCACCTGTGTAGTGGTCTTAAAGTCTTCCAAATCTGCGAAGATTGGCTACTAATATCAAGATATGAACGCCGAAGTTTCTGAAAATATTGGTTTTCATCAGTATCAGTGCGCGTGAAGACTGATTCTGTAATCGTTTTAGACCCTGGTCACAGTTTATAGCTAAAAGAATCAGTTCGCTCACTCGCCGCCATCTTGCGTAAAAGATAAAATAAGCGCAGGGGAAACAAATTCGGGTTGCGCAATAGATTTGCACACAAACTTACACAGTTGTCAAGAGTACTGAAAGTTTTCAGTTTCCAGAAGTATATACATTTCGCGTGTTTTATTTCTCATTGAAACGATTTCTGGGCTCCTATAGGAAACTGCAAACATGTTTGAGTACTTCTTAATTCATGAACATAAAAGCTATTTCGCATTCGAATTTTTTTGTAACAAGTACAGTTGGCATCAGTAGAATGGCCTATGTCTCTCAGTCTCAGTTCCGAAATATTAATTGTCTTTGCTCAGTTCTCTTCGAATTTCTGCAGATTTCAACTTTTGTTTGCTGCTTGCCTGTTTGTATAGCCATCGTCATTGTGTTATATAGGATTACGGAAGTTATTTCTTCAAATTAAAGTAGTAGATGTGTCAGCTGTGGAGCCACATTTCATTTGTGATTCTATGAAAACTTTTATACTTGGTAGATATACCTCATCGTTGAAATCAACGAGAAACAATTTTTTCAAATATTATTGCCAATTTGGGGGTGGCATAACTGTAAAAAAAATAGTTGGAATCATTTTATCCATCTGATAAACAGGAAAAATTTCGTTTAGCGCCTAAATTGACTCACATTCATATTTTTCCAGCCAATATTCAGAAAATGAGAGTAACAAATGCAGCTCAAGTGTTCAGTACCACTGTTTCTGCAGAGATGAATGCCTATATATCTATCAAAAAACTCCCATTAGCAGACTTCAAGACAGTTGCATTTATAGGAAAAATTGATAATATCTTTGGTGGTCAGTGGATCAGCGGTCTAAGGCACAGGCCGTTCGAAATTCCAGCATAGCGATAGTAGATACGAGAATTTTTCTCAACTACTTTATATCGGATCGATAGGCGACCGTATGCCTTGTTGAAAAGCAAGTGTATGGTGAGTTGTCTAGATGCCAATCTCGTCTAGTGCTAGCTTGGAGTGCACACCGACAACCCGAGGTGGTGCTGTAGGTTTTCCGGGTTCCCCTACATCTGAAAGGTGAATACACCACCGACAATATCAGTAAGTCGCCCCGGAGCGCCACGGCAAATAATAATAATAGCCGTCCTCTACCCGCACAGGCTATGCCTTTGGGTACACTCAACGAGTGTTTATGAGGGAGTATTATTATTATTATTATTATTATTATATCTATTGAATTCATCAAAATTCGACAAGGCGAAATCATTCAACAGGACTTTAATGGGGACAGATTCACAAATTCAATTTCTTGAAGATATGTTGGCCTTCTATGAATCACTTTGGTGTCCAACGAAACAAAAATATAACCACAGGAATGAAATTTATTTTTGGGTGGATATTGTCAATTTCGGCATTTTTGCATATGTGGGATGATGTGAAGGAAAACAAAATTCATGCAAGAAGAATTTGATCAGGCCTGTTTAGAATTTTTTTTGGTAACATCAGGCAGCAAAGTGGAAATTGCGAGAATTCTGCTCCCATACAATTTCAAATGACATTTAAAAAAATGTTTGCAATTAGTTATTTGGATAATTCCGAAGGAACAATACAATTTTAGAAAAACGCAAGTGAAAACAACACGTAATGACAAGACAGCTGTTCTTGTCATTTAAATATGGCAGCTGACTCAAACAAATCTACAATTTACAGTTTTCAATCCAAATGCCAATAATGACTAATTTGGCATTTGGTACATTATTTCAGCATCCTAAGATTGCAGTAAATTTGTAGTGATAAATTATTGGGAAATTCATGCAAAACCTTTGCATGCAAATTTAGTTAAAAATTCGTAAATTTTAGACGAACCTAACCTGACCTGAATTATTTAATAAACAGATTAAACTGAAAAAAGGGCACAATGTTTTATTCACCGGTGGCTCAACAAAGCCCGTATCTCATGGTCAAATAGTTTTATCAAATTGCCTAGCAGTGGTGTCATTTCTATTGGCTTATTTAACACAATTTGAAACAATCCACCATAAAATAACGCCTCTGCAAGGTAGTTTTGAAGTGTTCTGTGGTTTTATCCACAAAACAGACGTTGTTGTGTGGTTTTATTAAACTATTTGACCATGATCCACGTAATGACAAGACAGCTGTTCTTGTCATTTAAACTTCCCGCCATTATTGTGACCAATTACAGATCTCGTCCTCTGTATGGTTATATCGTGGTCACGTGATCTACCGTCTACGAATCCATTTTGGATTTGCTTTTGGCTTTTCCTCTAATGCTGATGTTGTTGGTGAACTAGCAGTGATGTATAACGAAATCCCGCTTCAGTCGCGTCTTCATTACATTTGTGTTGGTATTGTCGAAATATGTGAAGAATGAAGATATATATTCAAAATTAATAACAAGGTGAGTGAATTATTGTTTAGTGTACTTATATATGCAGAATTGATTTCAAATACGGGAAATTTGTTTACTGTGTATCATATGAGAAGGCTTTCATCGCATAAATGTCTATATAGGTAGGTAGATAGATATATGTTTAGGAAAACACATTCGTAACAGATTACTATACCTACTAGTAAACTTATTTTTTTGTTTGTTTTCACGAACAATTTCACTGTTTCGTGTGTTTAAAAATATTGGAATTCAAATTACATCAGACTATCAATAAGACCTATGAAGGTATAAAGCAAAGGACAATGGGGGGACATGCTTATTTATACTTCTTCTGGCATTATTTAACCCGTTCAGTGAAAACAAAATATGCACATAATGTAGGTCTGTGTCCTCTGCTAGGTATAATTATTGAGTAGAATTATTATAATCATAATACTCATTCGAAAGAGGGGGGATGCTGGGAGTAAACAACCTCTTAAACATATTTCATTGTAAATTGTGAAAGGCTTTTGCTGCCATAGTTAATTACATGGTGGTTCTTCCGGTTTTTAGGCCGACGTATATTTTGAGAAGATCTCGACGTTTCGCAAACACGAGTGGTTGAACTTCTCAAGAGAGAGATTTTTGCATGTGAATTGAATAGGTAACTGGAAACATGCAAAAATCTATCTTGACGAAACGTCGAGATCTTCTCAAAATATACGTCGGCCTGAAAACCCGAAAAACTACCATGTAATTATTCATTATTTCCCCTAATTATATCATTGGCTTTGACAATCAAGGTGCATTTTCAAAATATGAATTGGTTTTAATGAGAATATATGACACCAAAAAGTAAAAAATTAGATATCAACTCCAATTTCATCATTTCAAAGTTTTTTTGCAAAATCTGTTTTTGGGGTGTTTCAAAATCCATTTGCCAAAAACCATCAAATGAAGTAGAAATTTCTATTGTCTTGAGTTGAAAGAAATCACTTGACAGTTTGGTTATTAGCATATGCATTATGAAGTAGAGTATGTAAATAAAGATTATTGAGAAATATTTCTAGAGAAAGTTGAAAGTCTTTTCTTCCGAAATTCCTTCACATTTTCTTTTGGCAATTTCATTCTGGCATACCTTTCATGTTAAGGAGAACCAATCTCATATATCACCTTTTTTTTTGCAGGAACGACAGAAGGAACATTAGGACCTAATTAATATAGAAATGTAAACACTTTATAACTGCAATAGTTTTTTGTAAATTGAAAACTTCTTTTCCCTAAACTAGTCCATCTTATGTAGGAACTAACAATGTTGAATATTCAGAAAGAAATAACTTCCATTTTCTTCTTGGGGCTAAAACACAGTTGATAAAGATACATTAAAAAAAAATATTGGTGTAACAATAGCAAAAGAAGGCTCACTAGTTTTTGAGAAGTTTTATTTCAGTTTGTTTTTTCTACATTATTACGATGTAAAATAGAAATGTTTGACAAAAGTTTAACATCATTATTTAGCGAGTCTGGCACTTTCAATTCAATAAAGTTCATTTTTGAAAAATTTTGCATGCCTACTCTCAATATTTTACATGATTGTATTTGGAGAAAACAATAAATATCAAACACAAATCTGACGTTCATTTCTATAGAACTTTAGGTAAGTAGTTCAACATTGTATCCATTTGAGTTGGCGACATAGTATTTCATGAAAAACTTTTTTATTTTTCGTTTTAAGAAGAAAAGTTACTTCATGAAAAGTTTTGCATGATCTAGAACCTAATTATGAATAATCAAAAATTTGTTAGTCGTATTTGAGAGAGTGTCAAAAAATACGAGTCAGAGGATACTTTTATTTGTGAAAATATCGCTAGTTTTTAACAAAAATTTCTGTAGAAATTGGTAGGAGAAGAATATGAAAAAGAAGTATTTCTTTTAGATATATATGATTGCTTATTGGAACATTAATAATTTTGAACATCTTTTCATAATTTGAATTTCCGATTTTGTTACAAGTGAAAGTGCTTTAAACTAAACATATACCAAATTCATATTTTTTTACTCTATACTCATATACAACTGCCACATTTTAAGGTATGATCATTCAATATAAGGTATCTAGAACGTGCAGGATTCTCAATGAAGAATAACTTTTTTTTCTAAATCGTAAAATAAAAAAGTTTTCAATATGTCGCCAACTCAAGTGAACATACTGTAATAACATTTTAGAAATGCTCTAGAAATTTTCACCAGAAATTTGCAATAAGAATTTGTAACGAACTTTCAAATGGAATTTTTTGGGAATTTTGAAATGGATTTTCGTAAACTGCATAGCAAGTTTACGAATTCAAGTTTACTAATGGCATTCTTGTGCACACTTGCTATCTACATATTTTAGAAGTGATCTGAAAGTTCTCCTATGCTGTTCACAAAGATTCCTATTATAAACTTACAAATTACAATTTTCAGAAGATTTGGAATGAAGTTCCATAAACTATTTGTCATGTTTTCAAATACAAGTTATGTATTCAATCCTTGTAGTTAACTTGCCAGAAAGTCATATTTGTAAGTTTACAGAACCAAGTGTGTCGAAGGGCCCTTTCAAGCTTGATCAGAACTTGCATTGAGTTGGATGATAGTTATGTTCATAACTTGCACTTGGTGATGTAAGTCTAGTGAGAGTTCTATGCAAGTCGTTTATGTTTAGTGGGACATGCCATTGGACTTTTTGAAAATTTTACCACAAAAATTGATTTTTGTAAGCCTTGTCAAGACTTCCCAAAATATTACTTATTGTCACTGTTAACGGGATTTCGTATTTCTTGTACTATCAAATTCCTATATCAGGATAAAGTCCACAGGTAAAAATAGAACTTGCACTAAATATTTTGAAACATAATTAGTTTATGTATATGAAAATTCATTTATGCACATTTAGTTATTTTTAATGTTTATAATAGATGAGAACATGGAATTTGTGTTTCATTGCATTTACCCCAATATTTACGAACTGCTTGTTTATCTTTCTGGATCCGTGAGTACCATTTGGTTCATCACATTTCACAGGACACTATGGTTTTTATTCAAGATCCTGACCTTGGAAAAATGTATCTTCTTCAGTGTTTCGAAGAAGTTGAAATGAATGTAAATGTCAGCTAGAACATTGATCCCAAAACTTGCCCGATATCTTCAAATTAACCAAAAAATATTTCCTAATTTTGAAAGAAGTCAAATCAACAACCACAAACCTTTTTATGCCATTTGAAGTGTCTGTCACAAAATTCGTTATCTTCCTCAAAACTTGTAGATATTCAGCAACTTTTCAATAGTCAGCCCATAATGCATATATTTTATCAACTGAATGATGTTAAAAAACAATAATCTGCAATTAAAAAAAAACAAACCTCAACACGGTCAAAACATCCACTGTTTAGGTACCTATTTTTAGATCCAGCAGTGTATACATTTTTATGTTGAGCATTGTATGAATTGCAAGCGCCTGTATGCGCGAGGGATAAGATTGCAGGTTGCGCAATGCACAAACGTGCACAAAAAGATCAAAGTGCCGACGCCAAGTGAGCGAACTGATTCTTTTAGCTATAAACTGTGCCCTGGTAGTCTCACGAACAGAAAGTAGATTGTAACGTTAATGAAGTTTTCCAACTTTGGTACTTAGCATAATATCTGTATTTGCTATTTTTATTTTGATATGTTTCAATAACGTAACAGCTTCAGTTAAGTACTGTTCTGAATTTATGTAATGATTTGAGGCCACAGTATCTAAATATCAAATCATTTCTGACGCTTTTTTTATCTTCCGTAACTACATGACACATGTCAATCAAGATTATAACTACTGAACAAAAATAAATAATCAGTGTTGCTATCAACATTACTAAACTCAACAGATCCATTGCCCCACATGCAAGCCAGACTGATTTATTTATTTATTTATCATTACCCAAACAGGCTGTTGTAGTCTACATACTTGAATAATTCTGAATTTACTTACAAAATAACAAAAATGAGTATTTGAACTAAATAAAGTTGAATATAATCGAGCAAAATTAAAAATTAGATAATATTAATTGTAAATCAGCATTGCAGGAGATTTATTAAATTCCCAAATTCATTATTTGGAATATTGAGATATAGGTTAGAAATAACAAATCGAACCAATTTCGAAAAGTGTGTTCGGAGAGGATAAACGAAATCAAATAAAGAAATAATCCCGGCTACGCACGAAAATACCCTTCTCCCCAAACATTTTCACTAAGTGGAAAAATGACGCTTATATCTGTCAGAAAAAATAGGTTAGAGAGCAATATTCACTATGTGATCCAGAATGCATTTACAGTGAAGTGTTTGGGGTAAGGTCCAGTCCAAATCAGTAAGAACATTTAAATTATTGGCTAGTTTTAGTAAGGATATCAAAGGTGCTCTCGTTGTTGTAGCTACTGCTGAAACATTGAACATAAGGGGGGATCTTGTTTGCCGTGGAGGTACATTGAAAGAAATCATGTTGAGAATTTCTGGGGAATCCACTTTGTTGTTTTTCATTTATTTTTGTGCAAAAATATCACATAAATTAGTTGTTGTCTTCTTTGCTCCAGGGGTAGTATCTTGAATTCAGATTTCAAGTACCTATGGTGTTATAATCAGGCCATACATGATGCTGTTTGAAATATAAATACCTCAGAAGTTTATTTTGGCTTTTTTCCAATTCGAACAAGTGTGTTTGATACTCTCCAAACCAAATAAAGACAAATTCAAGTTCTGGTCTGACTGAAGATAGAGAAATTGACTTTATCGTATTCATATTGAAAAAGGAAGCCTGCCTAATTACAAATCTAAAAATGTGATTGGCACATTTCATATTTTTGCTGATATGTCAAGTAAAGGAGAACTGTGTATTTTAGGTTACCCCAAGCTCTCTTTTTTCAGTTTTTCTTTGCAAAATAACACTATCCATTTCATACCCAAATATAATTAGTTATTTTAAATGAGTTAAAGATAGTACATAAGATTTCTTCAAATTGAAATATAATTGATTTTTCTATTTCCACTTCAAAATCTATGGTCCTATAAAATCTCTTACTGTCTTGAAAAGTTTCAAATCATCAGCAAAAAGTAGACTGAGAATTTGAAGTTCAAGGGTTAGTTATTCATAAAGAGAATTAAGAAGAGGGGGACTAGGTTTCAACCTTGTGACACCACTATACGTATTTCCATTATTTCTCACAATAAAATGTCTATTCTCTAAATATTTTTGAATCGATTCCAAACAATTTCTTGACACTCTGTATTCACTTATCTTGTTTAAAAGAACATCATGATGAACCCTGTCAAATGCTTTATGAAAGTCTGCATACACTTTATCTAATTACGATTTATTTTCTAAAGTGTTGGAAACCTTGTTGCTGAATACTAATAAATTTGTACTGATTGATTTTTCTCTCATGAAAAAGTTTTTAGTGAAATTACTGAGTTTGTTGAAACAATAAGTTCAAATAATTTTGCTGGTAAGCACATTATTGAGATAGCCCTATAGTTCTTTACATTCATTTTGTTTCCAGATTTATGGAAAGGTATATTACAAAAGTTTTCCACAAGGATGGAAATGAGTCAGTTCCAATAAATAACATACGGATCAGTGGGACTTTCACCCATTCACTGCACCCTTTTAGTATGTATGGAGGCACACCATCTGAACCTTTTATAGGTTTAATTCTTTTCACAGCCTCATTTAAATCACTCATTCGTTGAATCAATGGTGAATAATTTGTACAAAGAACTGACTAGGAAAAATTTGTAAATACTTCCGCAGTTTTTTCATATGCTACTGGTTCATTGTTGTAAACAAAACTACCTGTGCTCGTGTTGTTTTTCTTTTCCGAACTCGCAAAACGCCAAAAGTCATTGACTTCATCACTATTATTTATTCTTGATTTTATTGTAATATTTTTTCTCCTCTATTCTGATCATACGATTTTGATTGCTTCTCGTTTCTATAAACTTATTGTTATAAAAATCAGATGACGATTTTAATTTCCGGAGTCTTTCGTTTATTTTCAATAAGCTCACTATTGCTCTAGAAAACCACATTGGATATAAATTAATATTTTTATGCACGGTGAATTCCGGAACATACTTCTATACAACGATACAATATCAGTTCAAGAGAATTAGCTTTCAATAGTTATTAGGAGCTCACTGACGAAGTAAATTTTTCAAAGATCGCCATAATTAATATTCATGATAATCATATGAAGTGTAACGAAAACCCTCACGCAATAGTTCAGTACAGGTTTCAACACCAGTTTTTATTGAATGTGTGGATTGGTATTGTTGGGGATTATTTGATTGATCCTAACTTTTTTCCAGGAACTATTACTGCAGATTCTGAACATGATTTCCCAGACAATATTTTGCCTGAATTACTTGAAGTTGGAGCGCTAGCGCATTTTATTTTCATAGTTTGTGAATTTTTGAATCAGCTGTTTAGAATTATTTCTGGCCTCCAAGATCCCCGAATTCAAATAAAATCGATTATTTTTTGTGGGGTCACTTGAAGGCCTTAGTCTTTACGGTGCCAGTAGGAATCGAAGAACAACTTCGTCAAAAAATCATTGCTGAATGTGACGCTATCCGAAATACACCAAGTATACTGGACGTGTACCTGGGTCTAAGAGACGAAGAGCCGAAGCATTGCCTAATGGTATAAGTTGGTCATTTTGAACAATTACTTTTATTAGTACCCTCAACTAACTGATTTAGTATTAAATTGGTCTCAATCACATGATTATTATTAATATTGAATTGTGGTAACACACGATTCCTATTTCAAACTGATATTAACGAAAAATAATTAATTATAATTTTTATTCAAAAAAAATACATAAAGAGTCTAAACATCCTTATTAGTACAAAATACAGAATTTTTAAAAAATGTCTAGAATAAACAAGGAATATCACAGAAGCAACAATAAGAAGCTTGTACGTGATTCTTGACAATCAAAATAGTAATAACACGGAAGCAGTACAAAATGCTTGTGTAAATAAATGAATAAAAGATGTAGCAGAAGTTAAAAAAATGTTAAAATTGAATCCACCATGATCTGTTAATAAAAATAATATATAATAATGAATTCATTACAAAATACATTAGTTGGTACCTACATAAATAATAATAATTAATATAATATATGTTTATTCTGTAAATATATCAATATTTAAGTCATTTTTGTAGTGTAACAGTTTCTTACGTACAAACATAGATAATCCCACTAAAACCGAAGTTGTGCGAAGTTGTGGTATATTTTTGTTGCTGAAACATTAAAAAAATTCAAAAGAATGAATGATGAATATATCAAACTGGTTGTGTAGAATATAACTTTAACGTACTACTCTAATCTAATCATTCTGATAAATTATCCTTGAGTCTATACAATTAATATTTATTGTTACTGAATGATTCGTTCCAAATGTATGTATAAAAGTATAAAAGTAGGAATAAAAACGTTTTTCAAATGACTATCAGTATATAATATATACTAATGATAACATTTAAAAGGAAGTTAAAATGTACAAAGGCAAAAATACGGTCTATTTTTTTATTCGTTATTATTTGTTATGATATTGTGAACAATTTCTCTATTTAAGTTGAGCATATACCTTTTGGAAATTTTGTTCCCCCTTGAAATAAAAATCGACGGGTCTGAGCGATTTTCAATTTTTTTCATGAGTTCGGATATTAGGGGGTGACAAGTTTTAGCTGGGACACACTGTATGAAGTTGTCCAACATCAAGTACAAGTGAATCTCTAAAGATGTAGTTGGACGGGTAGTCCTTTTTTGTAGTACATTATTTTTAGTTTTTTTTTTGTAATACTTCCAATTTTTTCAGGCGAGTGTCGTGTATGCCACCCCAACTGAGGATGGCATATTGCAGCCGAGATTGTACTATGGCATAGTATATCATTTTAAGGTGAGTTGTACCTAGAATAGATCTTAAATATTTAAATTTGAGTAACAAATACCATAGAGTTTTCGAAACATAGTTTACATGCATATCCCATCTGAGATGAGTATCTATCGTGACGCCAAGATACTTGATGTGGCTTGCCCTGGTTATTTTCACGATTTTTCCGCTTGCGAATGGTGAAAAGTGCGTTTTCTCAAAGTTAATAGTTAGTGATTTGTGATCAAACCAGTCTTTAAGTATGGTAATTCGACCTTCCACTTTTGTTTTCAGGCTTTTCCAGTCTTCAGCTGTGAAGAGTATGGCCGTGTCATCAGTGAAGCTGAAGATAGATCCGTCGCACCACTGGGTGAGTAGACTGTTCATATATATGGAAAATAACAGAGGATCAATTACAGTGCCTTGAGGTATGCCATAACTAATTTCTGCTTCTGTGCTGAGAACATTATTGATTTTTACAGGCTGCTTTCTGCCGTTCAGGTAGCTTTTCAATAGATTTTGAGAATTCCCTCGAATACCTGAGCAACTTAGGGCCTCCAATAACATCATATGGTCGAAAGTATCGAAGGCCTTAGCTAGATCTAGGAATACACATATTGCTGGCTTTTTATTGTCTATATACTTATATATTTCGCTTGTGAGAGCAGCTATCGCGTCGTTTGTTGATAAACCTTGCCTGAATCCGTATTGCTTGCTAGATATCAGATTGTATCTTTCAACAAATGTAATTAATCTAAATTTCAGTATTATTTCAAAGATTTTATTGAAGCTTGTCAACAGCGAGATCGGTCTTTAATTATTGACCATTCCCGGATCTCATGTTTTCTGAATAGGAGTCACTATGGACTTCTTCAAAGCATTCGGACATTGGCTTGTTTGAAATATATTATTCATCAGAGGAGTTCAACATTGCAAATGGTCATTCCAGATCGTGGACTTCAACTATTAGTTATGAGAATGAGAATACTTGACGAAAACTTTATATAAGCTTGGTCCAATAATAGGGGGGTTATTTCTTCTGATATTTTTTTGAGATGTTCAGGTCTGATGCCGTCAAATCCAGGGGATTTCTTGCTTTTGAGAGAATGGATTACATCATACACTTCTTTTTCATTAACTGGTTTGAGAAAGAACGAGGTCAAGTTGGTAGTTTGCTTAGAAGTTGAAGTATGAGGTTTGATTATTTTCTCGTCGTGATTTTTTCCTACATTGGCAAAAAATGCATTGAACAGATTCGCTTTCGTTTGATCGTCATTAGTTTTTGTTCAATCCTCACATAGTATTTCTTTTATTGAATTGTCTTTTTCAGGAGCATTAATTTCATTCACAATATTCCATACGTGTTTTGCGCTATTTTCACTGTTTTTAATTTCATTTTGGTAATATTTTTGTTCAGCAATTTTCATTAGTCTGTTTGTATGAGCTCTGTATTCGAGGTAGTTTTCCTTTTTTCTTATATTTTGAGGATCTTTCTTGTATTCATGGTGTAATAAATTTTTATGGTTTATTGATACTACAAGCCCCTCAGTGATTCATTTGATTCTTTTGTGGTCTAATTTTCGCAATTCCATACTTTTTGTATTGTGTTTTATCATGTTAGTGATTGCTTCGGTCAAATAATTAGCTTGTTCATCAGTATTCTCTAGGCTGTAGAATAATATCCATTTATGTTTTCAGATATCTCATCTGAGAGTTTTATGATTTACATAAATTTTTGTTTTGCTGGAGTTAATTTATTATTACTTCTTGCTCAAACGCAATTCCTAATTGTGATCCGTTACACCTGTTTCAAAATCTGCGGAGATGTATGTATCCTGTATATATTTCCGAGATTTCAGGAATATATGATCAACGCATGTTCTTGATTCGCCCTGTATCCTCGTACATTTATTGATAATGGATATGAAATTATGCTCACTCATAGTGTTAAGGTAACTCGATCTTATTTCTGTTTCATTTTGTATATCCAAATTTATATCACCCATGATGACATGATGATCTTTATTGAAATTTTTTGTTTGTTCTAGGTAATCTTCAAGATGTATGATAAATTCTTCTGCGTTTGTAGATGGAGACCAGTACTATGTCGTTATCAGGAATGTTTTTTTTTCCAACGGCTAATTCAATCTGAATTGCTTTGCATTCATCTATATACAGCGTGATTTACGTAGGCCGTGCATTAGAAGTTTCTTAACTTGCAGTTGGACTAGAAACTTGAAATTTGGTATGCTTTCATAATTGATCACGTGCGTTCTACCTCAAATGTTATTAGTCCTACAACTATACAGGGTATGCCAAAAGTCGATACCAACTTTCTTATTTTAAATGGAAACCTAATGTTTTGTTGTTATGGTTCGATTGACCTTCTGATTGTGACTTTAGACAACCCGAGTTATGTTTACTTATCTGTCACAGTTTTTGAGATATGTCCATGTTTCTGAAAAAAATTACGGCTATAGTAGTTTACGAAAACACTTGTAGCCCGCAAACTGTTCAAAATTAGGAAACCAAATTTATGGAGCAGTTAGCAGGTAGTCCAGGCTAGCACCTGATATCCCATCGACGGTCCCATTTTGTACCATATGGACGCAGCCGATTTTTGAATCGAGACTGTCAAAAGTCTGTATTTTTCTAAGTCTCAACTCATCTATATTGTGAACTGGTGAAGAATAGACCAAAACTTTTACCCTACCCCAAATATAAAAATCTAAAGGGGTAATATCTGGAGATCTTGCAGGCAAGAGAAAGGGTCCTCGATTTCCCCACCAACGGTGCTCAAACATGGAAGTCAATTTGGTATACACAGTTCGTGTATTGTGCGGTGGTGCCCCATCCATCTGGTACCATGAACGTGCAGCTCTAGCAGTGGCAAATTGTCAAGAAATGTTTCTATTACGTTTTGAAGAATTTCTACATATCTGTCACTATTCAGATTTTCATCGTACATAAAGTAGCGTACCTCTTGGTTCATTACCAAACAAAACACATTTATTCGAAATTGTACTTGATTTTCAACTTCGAACACCAGATGTGGATTTTCAGAAGCCCAAAAATGTCGATTGCGCCTATTGTAAACTCCCTGCTGACAAAACTTTGCCTCATCAGTCCAAATTATGTTGTCTAAGAATCCGGCGTGCTCTTGTATTTTGAGTAATAAGTCCTTGCAAAAGTTTACTCTTCGGGGAAAGTCACCTGGGTGTAATTTTTGCAATCGTATAAATTTGAAAGGATGTAGCTTATGGCGGTTTAAAATGGTTTGTATTGCAGAGTATGAAAATCCCAATTCCAAAGACGCCATTCGTATTGAGGATTCAGGATATGCTTGAAAATATCCGGGAATGGTAATTTGATTATCGTCATTGCCAGTTAGTGGTTTGACTCTCGTAACGGGTCTAGCCACCTTCCCAAAATGTATAAAATTAGTTTTCAATCGTGAGAACTTGCCCCGTGCACAATTTTTTGACACATGCCGTGGATAACAAACAAGTCAAACACAACTTCGTTTGTATAATTTTCCATATTCCGATCAATTTTATTTAAGAATTAGCAAGACTCGTTTTTACTTTGACAGAATAGCACCTTCTTGTTTACAGTTGTTTTTTGTTTTCATTGCATACTTGAATAAACACAAAAGCATTCGGCAGGATAAAGCATTTCTTGATTTTTATTGAATAACTCGATAGAGGTGGAACTTGGCTATAGGGAATGCTGAAATAACTCATCCTAAAATTCAATTTTCTTTCGAATGGTTAAAAAAAATCGGCTGCGCCCATATGGTACAAAATGGGACCGTCGATGGGATATTAGGTGTTAGCCTGGACTACCTGCTAACTGCTCCATAAATTTGGTTTCCTAATTTTGAACAGTTTGCGGGCTACACGTGTTTTCGTAAACTACTACAGCCGTAATTTTTTACAGAAACATGGTCATATCTCAAAAACTGTGACAGATAAGTAAACATAACTTGGATTATCTAAAGTCATAATCAGAAGGCCAATCGAACCATGACAAAAAAACATTAGGTTTCCATTTAAAATAAGAAAGTTGGTACCGACTTTTGGCATACCCTGTATAATTGTAGGACTGAAAACATTTGAGTTAGAACGCACATGATCAATTATGACAGCATACCAAATTTCAAGTTTCTAGTCCAACTGCAAGTTGAAAAACTTCTAATGCACGGCCTACGTAAATCACGCTGTATACTAATTTATGATTGTATTTCACCTGATTTTTTATAAAAACAACAACTCCGTCATTTTTATTTTACTCTCCTTCGTTATATAACTTTTGATAACCGTTAATATTGAAAATGTCTTCACAATCTGAAATATCGAAGGATTTTGTTGAAATAATCAAGTCAAAATCTACTGTTACTTGACTTAGAGTTATTTTGAGTTCGTCTAGATTTTTATTTATACTTCGTATATTCTGATTTTAAAAGTATTTACTTGCCTTTTTATCAACCATATAGTATTGTTTAGTTCCATCAAATTTCAGAATTCAACAATGTTTATGGGATTGTAATCAAAATGCCTCATGAAATCTTCCATGATTATCTATAATTTATTTCTATCGAAATTAGTTAAAAAATTTGAAAAAATCATACATTATCGATTTATAATGGTTAAAAAAAATAATTATATACAAATCTTGATAATGAGCTAATAGAAGACTTTAATAATAAAGACATACAGTACAGGACAAACACAATATTTTTGTATATCTATATCTGGGGTTTTCCTCGAGAACTAATGATCAATTTGGGGGTGGTTTCTGTTTGCGATAGGGCTCTAGTTGTATAGCGCTTGTACTGGTTTTCCTTATTTGTTTCCACTATCTTGGTTTCTTCCTTCTTGGCAGGACCCTTTTTTTATAGACATAGATATAGTAATATATTGCAAAATAGAAATACACCATTTTGGCTCTTTAAGGGCATGCCTATGACAAACACTGATTACAAAATTATTATACACATACAAATATTTTCACTTTAGTCATATGAGGCCCCCTCAACCCCAGCATCCCCTACTTCAGAATTTTCAATGGGACTACTATACTTGTGATACATCATTTTGAAGGGAATTCAATCCCAAATACATCGGTGTACTGAAATTGAGGATCGATCAAGTGTTGTTGAAGTTTTCATGAAAACTAAGTTTTATCCAGATATTTTAATTTTTCATCACCTCAAATGTTAGCGTCGTAAGAAAGGTTCACTGTGGGTACGCCACTGTATTGAAAAATAATATGCTGTCAGAAATAATAGTTTCGAAGGTGAGACAGACCTTTTTATGAAAAAAAAAATTGCCCTCATGTGTTTTTGTATACGCATATCTTTGTTTAAGCCTTGGTAATTGATGTATTCGAGTCATTGCATTCAACAATTGAAAACATTCGAAAATGGTTTATACTGTATTAGAGAGAATATCCATTGTAGCTGCGTATTTTGAAAATGGACGATGTGCTAGAGCTACGGCTCGAAGTTTCAATGAAAGTCATCCAGAAAACACCACATCATATCAGTACGTTCTTGAATTGATGAATAAGTTCTTGGAGTCGGGATCAGTGCTGAATAAAAAACATGAACGAGAGAAGCCTATGAGAAATGAAGGGGTCGCTGTTGCAGTTGTAGGACAACATTCAATCGTTAAGACAACTTGAGACTATTTCTGGAGTTTCGAAAAGCAGCGTACATCGAATTCTGAAAGACGCAAAATTCCATCCTTATAAAATGCAGAATGTACAAGAATTAAATGAAGATGATCCTGACAGACGTACAGAGTTTTGTGAAATCATGAGTCAATTATTGATTGGTGATAATAATTACCTCTACAATGTGTGCATTTCTGACGAATCTTCTTTTTATTTAAATGGACATGTGAACAGGCACAACTGCAGATACTGGAGTGACGTAAATCCCCATTGGTACAGGGAAACTCATTCACAAACTCCCCAGAAATTGAATGTTTGGGCTGGTATTCTGGGTGACCATATTGTAGGTCCATATTTTATTGATGGTAACCTCAACGGACAAACGTATCTTGAACTTCTTGATACAACTGTGAACCCCAGAATCACTCAGTTACTTGAAGACGATGATAGGTTACTTGACGGTCAGCTCACCTTTCAACAAGATGGAGCTCCTCCACATTTTGTTGCACCTGTACGTCAATTTTTAGATGACAATTTCACAGGGCGATGGATTGGAAGGCGAGGACCAATAGAATGGCCGGCTAGATCTCCTGATTTATCACCATTAGACTTCTTTTTATGGGGTCATTTGAAATCCAAAGTTTATATTACCCAGCCAACTTCTCTTGATGATCTACGCAGGAG
Source organism: Chrysolina americana (assembly GCA_958502065.1). Lineage (NCBI taxonomy): Eukaryota > Metazoa > Arthropoda > Insecta > Coleoptera > Chrysomelidae > Chrysolina > Chrysolina americana. The sequence goes on along the minus strand of OY293421.1, from coordinate 15,239,971 downwards.
AATTGTTGTGGAGTGTCGTGCAGTGACTCCAGAAATGTTGAGCAATGTGCGAAGAAATTTCGAAGATCGCTTATACTTCTGTATGGAACTGAATGGTTCACATTTTGAACGTTTCATACGATGATAACATGTTAGGTGATGAAAAATAAAAATATCTGGAAAAAATTAGTTTTCATGAAAACTTCAACAACACTTGATCGATCCTCAATTTCAGTAAACCGATGTATTTGGGATTGAATTCCCTTCAAAATGATGTATCACAAGTATAGTAGTCCCATTGAAAATTCTGAAGTAGGGGATGCTGGGGTTGAGGGGGTTGACAACACAATGATGGTGTATTTGGTGAAAGTGTTCCCCCTTGAAATACAAATCGACGGGTCTGAGCGATTTTCCCTTTTTTTCATGAGTTCGGATATTAGGGGGGTGACAAGTTTTAGCTGGGACACACTGTATGTGTCAACGTTAGAAGTCAAAATGAACGAAGATTTTGGAATTCCTAACGACACTATTGAAAAAGCAAAGCAAAAATATTACTATATTCCGTTTGTAATTTCATTTTAAAGGTTATGGAATAAGTTGAACAAAAAATTATTTCTCTTTATGCCCGCGCGGGCCACAAAGTGAACTTTATGCCTGCACGGGCATAAAGTACGACATTAGTGATAGTTGGTAACTAAGCAATAACATCACAATTATGAACTAGTATGACATAAAATTAATTAGGTATTGTCATTGATAGAGATTTCCAGATATCAAACTTCACCTGTATATCTCAACTATTTTCGAAAGTCATTCACGAAATACAAAAATAAAGATATCAAATTTGACACTCAGTATCTCTGAAACGAATAACTTGTAGACATATGTCAGTAACAAGCTCCTAAATTTTCTACGCGTATTTAAGAAACGCTAAAGATGCAATACTTAAGCCCAATACGCTGCAGTGAACAACACTGCATCGACAGACCTATATATCACTTCTTAGCACCTGATATTGTTAACATTTATCTGAAAATGTTTACAGATCCAAGTAATCGAAACGTTGTGAGTGGAAAAAGTGAAAGGCTTTGTCTAAAACCTTGAAACAAACGTAAAAACGCGAGATGTTGTCAAGAGGAACACATCCATTAATTCCATATTTTTCCGTTTTGAGTTTCATTGTCTCACTTATCCTCACCAGCACCCTTTTACGCGGGTCGTCGCATTATCCGGAACTTTTACAAAGCACTCGGACCATCTAAAAGGAATTTGGTGACAGTATAACAACCCTCCTGCAAAATGAAGTAGGGATAATTTTGGGAACTCGGGATATTGTCCGGTTACTAGCAGCCCAGTTGTGTAATTAAGTGCGGGCATATCATTTTCGCGCCCACACTCATTGTGAAACAGGTCCGTGTTAGGAAATTTCGAGAGTCGAATTGTTTTGAAACTGTTGGTGAAAAGTAGCCAAAATTTTCATAATTTTCGTATTATTCCCTAAACTATCGGAACTAGAGAAAATAATCATTAACATTTTTTGTTCACCTATTCAAGTGTTATGATGAAGTGTTTTCGATATTTTAAAGTTTACGAGATTTTTGTGAGAAATAATTCCATATCCATGTTACACATATGTAACAAAAAAATAGCAAAGTAACTGTATTTTTTCACAAGAATCTCAACTCACTTGTCAACTGCTGCCAAAATCACCGTATATAACACTATAATACAACCGCATTTTGACTATTGCAGTACCCTGATATATGGTTTCGAACAAAACAAAATCAACTCATTACAAAAATGCAATCGGTATACCAATATAGCATTTATGCTAAATACATTACAGTGGGTTTCAGTACAAGACAGCAACGATATTTGTTTTTAAATCTATTAATGATATGCTGCCATCATATTTTAATAAATTCATTATGTATCGAAATAGTACTCATAATTATGATACAAGACAAGTCAATGATCTTCATCTGCCAAGATGCAGTTTATCTAACTCAATGAAAGTACTATTTTATAAAAGTTTGAATCAATTCAATAAGTTACCTCATGATATTAAAGACAGCAAAAGTTTATATATATTTAAAGCCAAACTTAATGATTATATAAAAGCGAATAATATATTACAATGATTACTCTGTAATTATACAGGGTGTCCCGAAACTATGGTGCCAAATTGAAACAAAAGATGCCCCTTGAAAAATAAATTGGACTTTCCTGATCTTTCTTTCCTCAAATGTCAATCGTTGCAGAAATACAGGGTGTTGAATTTGAAAAATTAAAAGTAACTTTTATTCATAACTTCCACAGTTTCCTAAATGTTTCAATCAAATTTGATAGAATGTTTGTGTTCAATAGGTGCTTCATTTCGAACAAGAAAACACATTTTCAGTTGTTACTAGTGGCGCACAAGAAGGGCATCATGGTCCCTTTTCTCCCTTTGTTTTACGCCACTGGTAAAATCAGAAAAATTATGCATTTTTCGCATTCCTCATTCCATTTTCATTAAAAAATGTATACTTGTTTGAACCCGGAAAAACTAACCGTTATCAAGATAATTGCGCTTTTATGAATAAAAACATACTAGTAATGAAAAATTTGTTTGACTGAAATTAATTTTACAATCCCAATTACTGGTCCAAATAACATCTGGATATTCAACCAAAATAAATAGATATACATGAAATATAGTACCCGTTGAAGAAAGGCATACCTTCAAATTTAATTGTTTTTTTTGTAATTATGAAAGTGACGAGAAGAATGCCTTTTTATTTTTCAGTTTCAACACTCTGTACCTCTGCATGAAAAAATCCATGTGGAAATGTCATTAATTTTTTTGGTAGAATATCCAGTTGTTAGTTTAACCAGTAATTAGGATAGGAAATTTCACTTCACACATTTTTTTCATTACTACTTATGTTTGTATCCATAAAAGCGCAATTATCTTGAAAACGATTGATTTTTCTGGAATCAAACAGGTATACATATTCTACTCAAAATTGAAAGAAGAATGCAAAAAGTCATTATTTTTCTGATTTCACCAGTGGCGTAAAAAATAGGGGAGAAAAGGAACCATGATGCCCTTCATGTACGCCACTGGTAACAACTGAAAATGTGGTTTATCTTTCAAAATGAAGCACCTATTGAGCACTACTATTCTTTCATTTTTTTTTTATATTCAGAACTGTGGAAGTTATGAATAAAAATTATTTTTAATTTTTCATATTCAACACCCTGTATCTCTGCAACGAACGACAATTGAGATAAGAAATATTAGGAAAATCCTATTTATTTTTCGAGGGGAATCTTCTGTTTCAATTTGGCACCATAGTTTCGGGACTCCCTGTATATTTATATATTTACCATGACGTTTCAATACTAGTTTCACAAAATGTTAGTGAACTAAGTAGATTTTAAGTGTATAATATCTATGTATTACTTGAATTTCTTGTGTATTGATATATTGTTTGTATATTAGAATTTTCCCACTCAATAAACACATTCATTCATTCATTTATTCATTCATTCATACCTCACGCAAAAGCAGTCATTGTTTGGTAAGAGTCCAGTGAACAAAAACCAAGTAATGCTGTTGTCAGCCATCGTCTGCCGCCACATGGAATGAAGAGTAACAATCAGGTGTGTCCGTTCCTATCATTTTGCTCTCCTATTTTACCATTCCTCAATCCTTACTGGCATTCTTTGATGAGTATTGTTCATGTCATTATGTAGAGCTTGTGGATTTTCTGATGGGCTATGTCGTTTAATATATCTCTCACTCACACTCATTGCCGATACGTAAATGTGTCCTCTGCTACGGTATAAGTCAATTCTTTTTCGTGAAATACTAGTAATATCTTCTACAGAATTCTGCACAATTTTAGCAGTTTCCACAAAACAAATATTCTTGAAACTTTGCATAATATTAGCAAATGTTTTCAACCCATTTCGAATGAAATCATAACATAAATGTAGATATTGGTTTCATTCAAACAATAAAACAATTCACTGTTCTGTCAGATATACAATCGCTTGAAAAATAATTTACCATAATGGCATCTTTACTCAAGAAAAGACGTGGTTTAATAAAATCACAATTAACACGATTTGAAACATACTACAAAAAGGTGTCTGATGATCAAAGTGCCTACATTGTTCAATTAGAACAGAGGTTGAATAAAGCGGAACCTTTATTAGATGATTACAATAATATTCAGTACGAATTGGAAATTGAGTTAGATGATTACGATCAAGAAGGACTTGATGCGCTACGACAGGAATCAGTTTCATTCGAAGATTCTTATTATAAAATATTGAGTGATGCAAGAAAATACATAATGTCATGCAAAAGCAAAACATGTCGAAAGCGTATCATCTTCTGGATCATCATCTTATCAGCCACTTTCTTCACAAATCAACATGAAATTACCGACATTGAAGTTGCCCACGTTCGACGGTTCATATAATCAATGGCTATTTTGCAAAGATACCTTCAGATCGGTCATTCATGATAATACGATGTTATCAAAAGTGCAGAAATTTCACTATTTAAGGTTCTCTGGAAGGGGATGCCGCAAATATTATAAATTCTCTCGAAATTTCTGACAATTATGAGACAGCTTGGACTTGTTTAATGGAAAGATATGAAAATAAACAGCTACTTGCTTCAAATCACATAAAGGCACTTTATAACTTACCTTCAGTAACAAAAGAATCGTGCACTATTTTACGTCAATTACTAGACGGCATCAATCGACATTTTCGAGCATTAACCAATTTAGGGTTGCCAACAGAGCACTGGGATAGTCTGATTATTCATTTAATTGCTATTAAACCTGATTCAACAACTAGAAGGGAATGGGAAACAAAAAACACAAAAAAAATCAGAGTTACCGACTCTGAAATCATTCCTTGATTTCTTAAGTGATAGATGTTGCATTTTGGAAACATTGAGTAATGAAAAACACAATTAGTGCCCAACCATATAAAATCTTGTTGTTCCAACAAAACAAAATGTGTCATCTGTGATGATAATCACACATTTTATAACTGTCCAAGATTTCTCAAGTTAGATCCCAATGGTAGGTTTGAGGAAGTTAAACGTTTACGGCTCTGTGTGAATTGCTTGAGAAAAAATCACACAACAAAACAATACAATTCTAGCAAATGTTGTAAATGTGGTAATTTGCATAACACTCTCTTACATTTCACAGACAAAAATAATTCAGTCTCAAACACAGCGGAAAATCTTGTGAAAAATTATCCTGAAAATCAATCTTCTTCTGCAAATGAAAAAGGCGACACCAATTCATTCTGTTCTACTCAAAGTAAAAATATACTCTTCTTTCAACTGCTGTTGTTAACGTTATTGATAATAATGGCCGAGTACATTCTTGCAGAGCACTACTTGATAGCGGCTCAGAGAGTAACTACATAACGAAACATTTATGTGAAAAGTTGAATTTAAAAACAAAACAAAGGTAATGTTCTTGTTACAGGTATAAATCAGATATCATCTTCCCTGGGTACTAGAGCATGCGTAAAAATTCAGTCCAGGTTGAACTCATTCAAAGCTAGTTTTTATTGTTTCATAATTGACATAATTGCAGGAAACATTCCTTCAATTTCTTTCAATTCAAAATTGATTGACATACCACCGAATCTGATATTGGCTGATCCTAATTTCAGTGTTAGTGATTCTATAGACATTCCTATAGGAAACTATATATTTTATGACTTGTTATGTATAGGGCAGATTAATTTAGGTCCGAAATTGACTACTTTACAAAAAACCTTGTTTGAGTGGATAATTTCTGGTCCCTTATTCTTTCAAAATTTACCATCATACGAAACTCACTGTAATTTGAGCAGAACTACAAAAAATTATCTCAACGAACAAATTGAACGTATTTGGAAGATTGAGGAGTTGCTCCCCAAACAATTATTATCAGCAGAAGAACATTTCAAAATCAATACCATTAGAGATCCCACTGGTCGATTCGTGGTTAGTCTTCCTTTCAAGAAACCTTTCTCTAAACTAGGTGAATCATTAAAAACTGCTGAAAAACGTTTTTACCATTTGGAACAAAAAAAAAATGATTATTTAAGGACTCAATACGTTGATTTCATGAACCAGTATATCGTTCTGGGTCATATGTCTCGATTGAATTCAATTTCCGATGATGGTTTTTACCTTCCACACCATTGTGTTCTCCAAGACAGTAGTACAACAACCAAATTGCGAGTTGTATTCGATGGTTCCGCAAAATCAACTTCCGGATATTCACTGAATAATATTTTAGCAGTTGGTTCAACTATACAGGATGATTTGATTTCCATTCTTTTACGTTTTCGTATACATAACATTATACTTGCCGGTGACGTCGAAAAAATGTACAGGCAAGTCTTAGTTAAAAGTGAAGATAGAAAGTTTCAAAAAATCTTATGGCTCTCTTCTCCCTCTGAACCTCTGAGTGCTTATCAACTCAATACGGTCACTTATGGGACAGCATCTGCAAGCTATTTATGTATTCGTGCTTTACACGAAATTGCACATAATATCAAAAATGGTCAACCTGATATAAGCTCCATCATAACCCATGATTTTTATGTAGATGACCTTCTCACAGGTGCCAGCACCTCCGATGATGTATTGCACTTTAAAGGCAAATTGTACAAGTTCTTGCAGAATATGCATGGATTCCCCCTCAGAAAATGGGTATCAAATGATTCGCGAGTTCGCGTGTTTTATGTCAATCCGATAGTCAGAATTCCATAAACATTGGAAACGATAATCAAACTAAGACTTTAGGACTTTTCTGGAACCCAGTTTCAGATACTTTAGCATATTCCATAAAAAATGAAACTGACATTTTGGCAAGAATAACTAAACGGAAAATAGTCAGCTACACTGCTCAACTATTTGACCCACTGGGGTTATTATCACCAATTACCATAGTGGCAAAAATTCTTATACAAACGCTTTGGAGCTTGCCGATATCTTGGGATGAATCCGTGCCTTCGAACATAAGCACTTTATGGCATTCTTTCAGAAGCGAGTTTAAAAATCTCAATGATATTCAAATACCCAGGCATGCAATCTGACAGCAACTCAAATACGTTGAACTTCATGAGTTTGCGGATGCTTCTCAAAAAGCCAATGGAGCATGCATCTACCTGAGGTCATTGGCTGAAATAAACGGTCTTCACTTTAGGTTATTATGTACAAAAACACGAGTAGCGCCGCTAGAGTCGATCACTATTCCGTGACTTGAATTATGTGTAGCCCTACTCTTGGCTGAGCTGATGGAAAGGGTAACTACGTCATTGAATTCTCTCAACATAAAATTTCAAAGCTTTACGTATTGGAGTTACTCAAATATATCATTGTCGTGGATAAAGGGTTCTCCACAATCAAGGAAGGTTTTTGTTTCCAATCGGGTGGCTCGAATACAAGAATTATCGAATACACACGAATGTAATTATGTGAATACCCTTGATAATCCCGCTGATCTTCTATCTAGGGGTACTTCTGTAAATAATCTGATGAATTCTAAACTCTGGTGGTATGATCCTAATTGGCTTTCGCTCTCTAGTGATCAATGGCCCGATAAATTACATATTCCAATTCCTTCACAAGAAATTCCTGAGATTCGTGCTGTCACATTAAATTTAATTAAAACTGACTTGACTAAATTTACAGAATTTCCCGAATTAAACAAATTTTCTACAATAACTGAACTCCAACGTTTTTTTGCGTATGTGCTTAGATTTATCAATAATATAAAAGATACAAATTTCAGGCAAACAGGTATTTTATCCCCAGATGAATTGAATCATTCGTTATTGAAATTGGTTCACCAAACACAAGCACAAACTTTCCCAGTTGAAATGAAGCAATTGAAAATAACTGGGCATGTAAGCTGCAAAAGTCCATTAATGAATCTCAATCCATTTTTAGATGAGCATATATATCATAAGGGTTGGCGGAAGATTGAAGCACTCGATTTTTGATTTTGTTCCTGCAGTTTTGCCTAAATCACATACACTTTCGATCATGACAATGCGTGATGAACACTTGAGACTGTTGCATTCGGGTCCTCAAGCTCTGTTGGCATCTCTCCGAGATCATTTTTGGCCCATTTCTGGTTGAGATCTTGCACGTAAGGTGGTGCACGAATGCATTAAATGTTACAGATTCAAAGCTATCAATATACAAAATATAATGGGGGACTTACCCAAAGATAGACTTACACCTTCTCGTCCGTTTGCAGTAACAGGTGTGGATTATTGCGGACCGTTTCTCTTAAAAGAAAAAAGTATCGAAACACCAAGCTAATAAAATCATATATATATTTATATGTTTTGCAACCAAAGCAATGCACTTGGAAGTAGTAGGTGATTTGAGTACTGAATCGTTCATAGCAGCTTTGAGGCGATTTGTAGGGAGACGAGGTTTATGCAAAAAATTGTATCCGACAATGGTAATAATTTTGTGGGAGCCAAGGCTTATTTGAAAACATTTCTGCAGGATTCTGGTGATGTAATTCAAACTAAATTATAACAAGATGGAATACTTTGAAACTATATTCCTCCTCGGGCATCTAATTTTGGCGGGCTTTGGGAGCCTGGAGTAAAATTGGTTAAATACCACTTGAAAAGAATTGTTGGTGAAACTCCCGTAACTTTAGAAGAGTTAACTACATTGACAGTACAAATTGAAGCATGTTTGAATAGTAGACCACTTTATCCCCTCTCTTCCGATCCCAATGATCCCTCTCCTTTGACTCCGGCACATTTCCTGATCGGCGCCAAGCTAACAGCTGTTCCTGATAATGATTGGCTAGCAACTCCCAGCAACCACTGAGTGCTTCCAGCACATTCAGAAAATGACCCAGCATTTTTGGTCGAGGTGGTCAAAGGAATACATATCCAACCTTCAAGTTCGGATGAAATGGAAAGAGAATTGCCCTCAACTATTGAAAATAGGTACCTTTGTGCTCGTGAAAGAATACGGACTTCCACTATTGAAATAGCTCATGGGTAGAGTTATCAAAATATTTCCTGGTTCGGATGGAGTAGTGCGAACTGTGACGATATAAACAGTCAACGGAACTTATCAACGCCCAACCTGTAAACTGTGTGGTCTTCCACTTCCCGAAAACGACTGTTGAGTGTTGTTATTTATTCATTTTGTTTTGAAACCCTCATGGCTTTCAAGGGGGGGACTATGTTATGTGAAGTTTCTAATTTCATCGTACTAATATGTTATGTGAAGTTTATAATTGTATTGTACTAAAGAAAAATAGACTATCTGCCCATTTTGTTACGTTGCTGAGTGAACAAGTCAAAAAAGTAGATTGAATTTGCTTTCTGTATGTCGAAGTGACAACATTAAATACTTTGAACTCAATTAGAGTTTTTAAGTCAATTTCAATATGAAAACAAGATTGTGATAATATTCACGTGAACAGTTATCGAATCAGAACTGAACCTGGATAAGATCTTTTCAATTCATATTATTGACCTTTGACTTACTTTTCCCCATTTGACCACCTTTCCAACTCTCACCGTTACCGGACCTCGATGCATAAACTCAAATTTGAATATAGTCTCTGGTTCACTTGTTCCATTTCCCCAGAAACCTAGGCTAGACCACCAAAAATTATGATTTTGGTATCATTTGATTCCTGAGGGAATCATAAAGAAATGTTAATAAGGAAAACTGCAGCCAACAAAAATTGCAAAAGATATAGACAATAACCTGAAAGATGATGGACTGGTTTGTTTTTTGCAAATTTTTCGACAACTATTTGAGATAACCAGAAAAGATCCTGAAGAAGCAGACAATTTCCTAAAATAAAGCCCAACTGAATCAAAGGTTTTGAGATATAAAGAATTATTCTAATCATTTATTTTCTTACTATTGAAAGTTATGTAACCATATTTTTTTATGCATTGTTGATAACAATTTGAATTTTTTTTCTGGGAATCTAATCCCTGATGAAAATAATTATTGAAATAAAAATTCGAAACAAAATGTTTTATTAACAAAAACGCACTTATTAAATAAGTTTTTTCTCTTTTTAAATAATATTATTGAGGATTTTTCTAAATCATTATTTATCACACAATTTCATATTCTGAAAGAAAAGAAATCATTAACTTTTCATTTGTTCATTGAACAAACAATACGTTGAATAATATTATGGAAACACCTATATGTTTTTTAATGTGATTTTTTTATATTTTTTATATCTTTCTGATTTTTATCATTGTTGTTGAAAAAACTTATAAAATATTGAAGATATGACAAGAACACTACAGTCTCTTCTTTGTTCTCCAATAATCAACGAACAAATTGAGCTTTCAACCAAACTTTTAACTTCATTAATTTTTTCATTATTTTTTATATAACTCCCTCGGAATGAATTATTTTTTATTTTCAGTTCAAAATTTCTTATGAACTATTCAAAATACGATGAAAACACTTGAAACTTTTTTATTTTCAGTTCATCAAACGGAGCAAATAATTAAACCTTCCCCATTGCTATTTTACATTCTTTATTGTTTATTAACTTTGATTGTTAATAAAAAAGTGAAAAATCCAAATACTTTAATTTTTCCAATGAAAATCGTTTCTGAACCCATTCAAGAGTAGCTCAAATGTGGAAAAAATTCTAGGTTTTTAGTTAAGTGAAATAATCAGCATTTTTATGTTATTCTTCAAATAGTAAAAACTAACTAATTAACAAAAGCATAGTTAATTGAAAAATTGGGTTGAAAATGTTTTGTTGGCGAATTATAGTTCAGTTGTGTGTTTAGAGAGTAACAATTTTTTTTATTACCTCAAGTTAATATTTTATTGGTTAATTTTTTTTATCAAGCTTCTGAATCGATCGACAGGCCAGTTACAGCCGCTATCCATTTTTAGCTCAATATTCACCTCTGCATTGAAATTATAAATATTTTTAGTAAATTTTTTGCTCTCTCAGAATCGTTTTTAAAATTTTCGTTATCTCTAATAGTTTTTAATTATTTGCAGAAATCTATTGCCTTCTACATTATTGTTTATATTTTTTACAATTTCTGTGGACTGCAATTTTCCTTCTCAACATTTTTTAAGATGCAATTTCGAATCGAATGAGAACAAAATCATAATTTTCGGTGGTTTAGCCTAGGTTTCTGACGAAATGAAACTTGTGAACCAGATTAATAGCGCTGTATTATAAGAATAGGAAAGGAATATATGTCACCCCTAGATAAATTCTATGGGGCCATCCAGATCTGGTTTTGTTGAAAGATTCACTCTCATAAGGGCCAATGGTGTCAGGAAGACTTTACAGTGACACTACTGTGATATGTGTTGAGAAAGGTCGGATTGTGGTTGGTTTTAATTATCCTTGAAGGGCAATTTATAACAAGTAAATTGAGCAAGGGATGGAAAGGGTTGTAGTTCTTCTGTTTTTCATTCTCCAGTTTTAGAAAGGGAGAGAATAAAATATTCGCAGCGCAAGAGTTAGGAAGATAAAGTTTGTTCTTTCATTCACAGTGTTGACGAATCATTCTATAACGGATTCAGCAAATGAATGTAGGGTGTGATTGAATAAAAATTTAGTTCAAGAGTAAATGAAGTAGCAGTTATGCGATTCAACCCAATGCTAGAAAGGTTCAATATTCAGCAATAGTAAATACGCCACAGAAATTCGATCTTTCTCCTTCACCAATATTTTCACACTAATTTCATTTTTGTAAACCCTTTTCAGATTCAATCTCTTCCATTCAATGAAGATTAACATTTCTTGAATATACTATTACTTCCAATTGATTCGTTCATATGACAAGAGTAATGCAATGACCCTGAAAGAAAATAAATTATAAGAAGAATTACTGTTATGGCCTAATTGGATATTTTTGAAATTGTTGATAGTTGTATTACATCGTTATAGTACAGTTTGAATACAAAAAACTCTCTTTCCTTCATTTTAAATTTTTTGAATTAACAATAATTATTATATTCGTAAAAACCACGAACACCATTTTCAGTTTTCCCTGTTTAGTCGGGAAGGGCGAGAGTCCTCGTAATTTTTTTTGACCAATTTATTGCTCACCACTATATTAACCTTTTTCCCTTTCAATTGTCGGCCTAGGTAATAGTTTTCTTGAATTTTTTTTATATAATTCCTGTGTCTTATTTCTACATTTCTTCAGGCTTGAAGCTGTTTTTGTGATACTGAAAACATAATATGAGAACTCACTAACAAAATTGATCCTAATTTTTTTCCTTCATGCCTTTGTAGCTTTCAACGGAGTTCCTGGTACCATTAAATTGATGGACTGCATTTCTAGTATATATTCTTCTTTCGTTAACGCTATCATGACTGGGTAATGATCTGTAATAGATAATTTCAAGACAAAAGGTAGCATTGTTTCCTCACAATTTTGTTTTTTCCCTTGACAAATATATTATCTAGACAAGATGACGATTGTGATGTTACTCTAGTACTTGTGTTTATAAGCGACATAAATCCTTTTTCATAGAGCATGTTTAGGTGATCATCTCTTTCATTGGTTCTATTCAGAATATCAATGTTTAAATCACTAATAATAAAGGTTCAATCCATTCACAATATGATCGCTGTACGGAAATGGTTTGATGAAACATTCCAAGGAAGATGCATGGATTGGGATAAACAGCCCTTTTATATTTTAGCCCTTTCGATCACCAGACCTGACTCTATTCGATTTTTTCTGTTGGTATATTTGAAAGAAAGTGTTTAAAAAAACAGACCACAGAACTGAAACGAAATGAATTGAATTGAATTGAATACACATTTTCAACTATTGATTTGTGGATTTTGGTTCAACTAGAGACAACTGCATGAAATGATCACAACAATGTAAATTCGTACCTGAATAAGGGGAGTATTCTTCCATTGAATTGCCTCTTAATTTTTTTGTAAAGTTCATATATTTTCATACAGGGTCAGTAAAAAAACATGAATTTGAAAATTTGTCATTATATAACTAATACCCTATATGAGATATTGGGCTGAAACTTGGTATATCGATGTTCAAAATATTCCCACATCGAATAGACTCTACTTTTTCGAAAAAAGCGTAATGGTCCTTCTCAAAATTTCGAGCAATTCAGCAGAGAATAGTAGAATAATTCATATGAGTAGAGCTCGTCGAGTACTACAACTTGAAATTTTCATTTTTCAAAATCGGTCCATGGATACCAAAATGACAGGGTTTTGCGGTTTCAAATCACACACACTGTACATACAGTTTCGGAAAAAAATATACTTATCTTTGATATAGACAAATACAAAAGAGTAACTAGGAACGCAATTATATCATAATACATAATCAGTAGATACCCCCTCCTGTCTTTCCACTCGACTCTCTCTGTTATAGTGACGTCAAACGAAAATTCGATACCCCTTCTTCGAGCTATTCAAGGAGATATTTTTAATGCTCTCTCAATATTTAGAACTCAATTCTTCACGCTCTCATTAAATCATAATATTCAAGATACTGTATATATTTTAGTTCCATGTCTTTGATTTGCTACATGAGGAGTTAAATATTAGAAACCTTCAGCTCTTGAAGTGAATAACTTCTTTAGTGAAAGGAGCGTCGAGTGTTAGTGACAGTTTTGGTTTTTGGGTATTTTTCTGAGACGGCGTCTACATCTCGTGGATCAGACTTGTGTTTTATTTGTAAAGGAGGAGTTGAAGCAGATGAACTAACTGTAGTGAACGCCAGAGTAGTTGCCAGACTGTTGGAGTCCAGTGTAAAAAGGAAACTTTCGGCAGATGAACAGTTTCTGCGTGAGTTGAGTGAAGTAAGAGTGCACAGTGCTTGTCAAACAAGGTACAACAATGAGAAATCAATTGCAGCATTTACACGTCGTGGATGTGACCCATCCAAAGCTCCTTCTCCTACACCTATCCGACGGTCAAAAGTTGCGAAATTCGACTTCACCAATGCGTGTTTTCTTTGTGAGGAAGCTATCACTGATGATTTCAGAGCTAAACAGGCCAAGTTGCCCTTGGAAAGGCGCAATGCTGCAGTCAAAGTGACTCTACCCGAAATTTCTAATAGAATCATCGAAAAGGCGAGGATGCGTGGAGACGACTGGGGGAAGAAAATAGAAGAGCGCATTAGCCAGTTACAGAATTTGGACACTCATTTAGTCGCCGTCAATGCTGAGTATCATCAAAAGTGCCTCGCAAGCTTTTACCATCCACCTAAGTCATATCATAAAAGAGGACTCCTCCATCATGACTACTGTTTCCGTGTTTGTTTACAAGAAGTATGGCTCTAAACATCTCCTGAATTTTCTATCTTCCATGGGCTTTTCATCGTCTTACGAAGAAGCCAACAGGCTAGAAGGGTCTTACGTGCTGCAAGCTGAAAGTACCCAAATTGCGGAGTCTACCAGTCCATTCAGTCAGTTCATATTTGACAATTCGGACTTTAATGTTAATACTTTGGATGGTCATGACACATTCCACGCCATGGGAGGAATCATGGCTGTAACTCCCGGGAATCTGTAGCCACCAAATCTGAAGTAGCCCGCCTGAAGGTGTCGTCAGCAGCCAAAGTCATTGCTGATGCTGGTACAGTAGAGGTGATGTCATACCAACGACCACCCAATGCAGGTCTGAAATCAATTAAAATTGCGGATATAGACATAAGCTATTCACAAGGTGCTGTACCCTCGTCCGATGACATTGCTTGGCTATATGGAAAAAACTCATTCATCATCCGTACCTTGGTGGAATGGTTTTATGGAGCTTGGAACCAGTGGTGAGAAGTACGAATGCTCAAAAATAGTTTGCCTTCCGTTTATCAACGCTCCACCCAGCGAATATAATACAGTATATACATTTATTGCTATCAGGGCTTGAACAGTGTACATTGGTTAAACAGACGACTTGCATTGTGACTTTTGACCAGCCATTGTACTGGAAGGCACGTGATGTAGTGGCAAACGACACTCAAACCAAGCTGAAGAATGTGGTTGTTAGGTTAGGCGAATTTCACCTATTAATGTCATTTATGGGGGCGATGAGCAGAATTATGTATGGGAGTGGTTTGAAGGAGCTTTTCAGCACAATTTACGCCATCAACAGTGTTGAAAAAATCCTAACAGGACATGCGTACGCTAGGGCTGTTCGCGTCCACATCATGGCACATGCTGCTTTGGCAGGCAAAATTTTTGAAGAAATTGATTTCACTGAACAAGACTTGACAGCGCTAGACCATGTGCTTAATTTTTTGGATAGGTCCATTATCTTGAGGGCAGCTGATGATCTCGACTTCCATGCTGTGACTGAGCGATTTTCAGAAATGCTGACCATTATTGAAAAAAGAGTGCCAACGGCTGCTCTATGGATCCAATATTTTCGAATGTGTACGCTGCTAAAGAACTTCATAAAAGCTGGAAGAATGGGTGATTGGAAACTCCATCTAGATTGCGTCAAGGAAATGATACCGTACTTTCACGCTGCTGGACACTTGAATTATGCCAAAAGTGCTCATCTCTATTACCAAGAGGATAGGATGGATCCTCACGAATATGTGAGGTTTACCACAGGTGGCTACTTCACCATTCGTCGATCGGAAAAATTTTGGTCGGGCATCTGGTCTGACATGACTATTGAGCAGGTACTCAAGCGGGCTATGGAGAGCTATAGAGGACTCACTCGTGGACTCGGTGTAAGCGATTCTGTACATGCATGTTGAGCCTTCAATGCATTTGTGAACAAATAGAATCGTTCGCTGCTGTTCGCTCAGAGTCATCTGAACAGCATGTGGACATGAGACCAACCAGAGTAGTGAGAGACAACATGGACATTGGGAAACTTTGCGCATGGTTCACTGAACATCACCCATTCCTTCACATTCAGGCGATAGTTTTTCTGAGCACAGGAATCATTGGTCATGACGAAGTGAACTCTCACTTAGCGCGGCATAACATGCATGAAAAAAGTGGTGGGAGGAAATTTTGAAGAATTGAAACTGAAACGGAAGGATAAGGTCGTGACTCTCGCTTTCTTGCACTTTGAAAATTGCTGGTAAAAAATCCACTGTCGATCCTCTCACTCTCTTCCAGAGTGTCTGCATTGCCAGAAAATCTGAAGAAGATCTGAAAGAACTATTCAAGTTTGAACTTGCATCCTTCCCTATGTCACTCTTTAGTGAGGAGGGAATGCGCAAGGGAACGAAGTCTGCAATGTACCCACTCTTCACTCCCATAGACGAAGTCAACTTTGGCAACAGGAAATGTAACGTGATTGATGGAGGATCCCTGCTACATAAACTGGTGTGGAACAAAACTCCCACAACCACATTCGAGATGCTATGATGTACGTACATCATCTACGTGCAGAGACACTTTGGGAGCAATGTGATTGTTGTATTTGATGGATACCCCACTAACGCAGGCCATCAAAGCATCAAAGCCGCAGAACAATCAGCAACCAAACTCGTGTTCTCCTCATCTACCATGGTGACCATAGCATAGGAAAAGTTCTTGGTAAACGATCATAATAAGAGCGCATTCATTTCGATGTTGATGACACGAATGACGGATGCTAGCATCGAAGTGAAGCAGGCATATGAGGACGCCGACGTGATGATCGTCAACACAGCCATATCCAAGGCCAGCGAATTCGAAAGCGTCATAATTACTGCTGAAGTTGTGGACACACTTATTCTATTGACAGCATTAGCTACGTCCACAAAAAACATCTACCTTCAAAAAAGTGGAAGAGGAAGTGGTCCCAGTGTCCTCTACTCGCCAACTTCCTTTCCTCCCAAGGACATTCTTTTCCTTCACGCAGTGAGTGGTTGTGATACCACTTCAGCACCGTTTGGATTGGGGAAGTAGAAAATTTGCAGTAACTACATGAAGAATACCTCCCTTACTGCAGTAGTCGCCCAGTTTCTCACACCAATCGCTACTCCTCAGCAGATCAGTGACGCTGGAGAAAAGTTCCTGGTAGCAGTTTATGGAGGCAACATTGATAGAGACAATCTCGACGACCTAAGGTACCAATTATTCACACGATCAGTGACGAAGGCTAAATTACAACTAGCCCGCCTACCACCAACAAGGGACGCTGCCAAGTACCACTCCCTCCGCACTTACCAGCAAGTACAGCCATGGTTGGGCAATGATCTCCTTCCATCAGTATGGGGCTGGAGCCTAACCACACGAGGGGTACTACCAATCCCCACAACCAGAAATGCTGCGCCGGATGACATCCTCCATATTCTTTCCTGCAAGTGCAGCAAAGGCTGTAGCAGCAGAGCGTGTGGCTGCAAGAAAGCAGGTCTCCGATGCTCAACAATGTGCAAGCACTGCACAGGCCACTCCTGCGAAACCCCCCCCACAACTGATTTGATCGAGGAAGACTCACCAGAAATATTGGACGAAATCGACGACAGCGAAATCATTGACAGCCTTATCGCTCAGGAGGACGACGAGCTGTTACGAGCAGAATCAGCGGCTAAGAAATCTCGGCAGGAAATGTAATAAGTACAAAGGAGTACCTACCCACTATGATTAGCTATAATATCTTTATTTCTCAATGTAATATATGCCTTGAGAATAAATTAATGTTGTTAATTACATTAATTATTTTTCACGAAAGGACTACGTCTTATTTTCTTCCTGTCCTGGGATAATTATGTAGGGGAACGGGGGGATATCGATCCGAAAAGTAACTGATATCAATACCAAAATTATGTGAATAGGTATGGTTGGCTTTCATCAGAAAGTTAGCTTTTGAGAATTGGGGTTGCGTGGGGGAAGGAGGAGTGGGTTGTCCAAAGTTGGTGACTTCAACTAGGAACTATAATTACTACAACATTTCATCATAATTCGGGTATAACAGATGAAATAAGCTGTAATTTTGCATTGCATTTCTCAGCAAATTTTGACACATGACCTTTTTTTTGACGTGCCATATCTCGGTGGCGAATTCACATACAAAAATGTTTTTTCAGTCAGAAATTTATAAAATTTTACGCTCTAAGTATCAATATGTTTTTTCCGTAGGACGTAAGAGGAAAAAGTAATCGAGGAAAAACCGGAGAGAGGTCAAAAATTTTTCAGTTTTTCCCCCCCCCCTACTTTTTTCGCACAGGGTCCTCGAGGTCCAAAACTTGAGAAAATGTTGTTTAACAATCCCTGAAGAACCTCCTGAAGTTTCATTAACTACCGACCTTTTTCCACCTAACCCCACTTTTTTCAACCTGTCGACTAAACTAAAACTATAAAATAAAATATTTATAATGTATCCGCATATTAATTCAGGCATTTCCAGGCGTATTTTTAGGAGAATATACCAACCAAATATTACTCCCATAGTATAAATTGTTAGTATGTGTTATTATTTTTTTATATTTTGTATCACTTATTTATGTTTTTTATTTCCACTTTGTGTATTATTGTTTATAAAGGTTGTAACTCATTAAAAAATGTGTGTATGATATTTTTTCTACAAGCGTGCGTGTTCCGCCCTATTCCCGCACGCAATTTAGTTTGAGAGGTGTCATATTCCCGCACTAGTGCGGGAAAAATTTTCCCGCACGCTAATGTCACTTCAAGTGAGTTTTTCCCACACTAGTGCGGTAATAATTTTTCCCGCACGTTAAAGTTTGTTCAAGAGCATCACATAAGATATTTCAATGCCCTTGTAGAAAAAATCTTGATCCTTACTCATACGGAAAGGTACTATCCCGCACTCGACCGCTTACCCGAACTCCGCTTTGCGTCGTCATGCGGGAATAGTACTCTTTCCGTACTTGTTAGGATAATAACTATTTTCTACAAGCGTGCGTGTTCCGCCCTATTTCCGCACGCAATTTAGTTTGAGAGGTGTCATATTCAATGCTCTTGTAGAAAAAATCTTGATCCTCACTCATACAGAAAGGTACTATCCCGCACTCGACTGCTTACCCGAACTCCGCTTTGCGTCGTCATGCGGGAATAGTACTCTTTCCGTACTTGTTAGGATAATAACTATATTCTACAAGCGTGCGTGTTCCGCCCTATTTCCGCACGCAATTTAGTTTGAGAGGTGTCATATTCCCGCACTAGTGCGGGAAAAATTTTCCCGCACGCTAATGTCACTTCAAGTGAGTTTTTCCCACACTAGTGCGGTAATAATTTTTCCCGCACGTGAAAGTTTGTTCAAGAGCATCACATAAGATATTTCAATGCTCTTGTAGAAAAAATCTTGATCCTTACTCATACGGAAAGGTACTATCCCGCACTCGACCGCTTACCCGAACTCCGCTTTGCGTCGTCATGCGGGAATAGTACTCTTTCCGTACTTGTTAGGATAATAACTATTTTCTACAAGCGTGCGTGTTCCGCCCTATTTCCGCACGCAATTTAGTTTGAGAGGTGTCATATTCAATGCTCTTGTAGAAAAAATCTTGATCCTTACTCATACGGAAAGGTACTATCCCGCACTCGACTGCTTACCCGAACTCCGCTTTGCGTCGTCATGCGGGAATAGTACTCTTTCCGTACTTGTTAGGATAATAACTATATTCTACAAGCGTGCGTGTTCCGCCCTATTTCCGCACGCAATTTAGTTTGAGAGGTGTCATATTCCCGCACTAGTGCGGGAAAAAATTTCCCGCACGCTAATGTCACTTCAAGTGAGTTTTTCCCACACTAGTGCGGTAATAATTTTTCCCGCACGTGAAAGTTTGTTCAAGAGCATCACATAAGATATTTCAATGCTCTTGTAGAAAAAATCTTGATCCTTACTCATACGGAAAGGTACTATCCCGCACTCGACTGCTTACCCGAACTCCGCTTTGCGTCGTTCGGGTAACGGCAGTGTCATGCGGGAATAGTACTCTTTCCGTACTTGTTAGGATAATAACTATTTTCTACAAGCGTGCGTGTTCCGCCCTATTTCCGCACGCAATTTAGTTTGCGAGGTGTCATATTCCCGCACTAGTGCGGGAAAAATTTTCCCGCACGCTAATGTCACTTCAAGTGAGTTTTTCCCACACTAGTGCGGCAATAATTTTTCCCTCACGTGAAAGTTTGTTCATGAGCATCACATAAGATATTTCAATGCTCTTGTAGAAAAAATCTTGATCCTTACTCATACGGAAAGGTACTATCCCGCACTCGACTGCTTACCCGAACTCCGCTTTGCGTCGTTCGGGTAACGGCAGTCTCATGCGGGAATAGTACTCTTTCCGTACTTGTTAGGATAATAACTATTATTCAAATATAATGATCAGGTCCTGTACCAGTCGTAATGTGGGAATGCAAACTTCGCAGTAGTGAATCTATCTTGGTGGCAGACCCCTGAACTTTGAAATATAATTATATTTTTAATCGTTTTGCAAAATAGTAATCTGGCAAATGATGTACACTTTTAGGACCAATCCGTAATTTCCTATTTTTACAACTTTCGAAGCGTCTGTCTTCTAAAAGCGACCGTCTTCCAAAGTTTTCTTTTTACCATAACAATGTAATTATGTGCAAAAATACTGTTAACTGATGACGATCCTGAAGGCGTTTTTTGAGAAATTTTTGGGGCGTCTGTTTCCAAATCGAGACCGTATGGCGCGGCAGACGCATGTATTTTGTGTTCGCTTTACTTTTCCCTCTTCATTTACTCGAATATCTTTCTTTTGGTTAGGATGAGGAGGTTGTACGTCAATTTTTTTACAAATTCTGTTCCTAAAGGCGACCCTTACGGCTCGGCAGACGGGCGGATCTATATTTAATATGCTTACAACCTTACGATTCAAAACTCAAACCATTGGTTACTATGGGGCAGTTCATTGTACTGCCAGCTCTGGGATTATTCATGGCAGTTCCTAGCTGCGGAGAAAATACACCCACGCGCACGCTAATGTAGGTTCAAATATAGTCTAAACAACTACATTTTACACTGCCTCTAGGCTACCAATCTCCGAATGCCGAAGTTCTCATAATCCGACTCCTTTGTATGTCGAACATGTTCCTATCATTGAACTTGTAGACTTGTGGAGTATTGAAACAACTGAAGGAGAAGTTCTATTATCGTTACAAGCGTTTCATTAAGCTATCTTCATTGAAATGTTCATCGCGTTGTATGGAGTTGCTGTCATGAATGTGGTGCGATTTAAGTTTCAACAATCACTATTAGTTACTACTATTGAAACAACTTGAGAAACATATTCCGGTAAATGTATTAAAAAAAATAGGGTTACCAGAAATCTGCCTGAATCTCATAGAGGATGAGTTCGTCATAGGAATTACAAACCTTACCGATTGGATATTGTCGATTTCCTTCAGCAGTAGTCTCTATTAATGAACGGATTGTATGTTATAAACATAACCTTCAAAATACTCATTTCTTTTGATTAAATAAAATAATGTACCGAACTGTACAAACATCGATTTATTTTCTATTCTACCAATAAATCCAAAGGGATATCGTACCAATATTGCTTCAAGAATATCCCACCAATATTATTTCTATAATGTCCAAACAATATGGTCCAGTAACACATTTCTGCTCGTCAATATAACGTTTGAATATTTTGCCAATATTGTACTAATATAGGTCATATGCACATTTTTTTCTAATTGTTTTAATCGATTATATGATCCATAAAAATACCGGAAAAATTAAGTAGAAACCTAAAATATGATAATAAGCCAACAAAAAATTATTGAAATTTTACAACGAAGATTGTGTGACGTCAAAGTACATGTCAACAAAGGTGATCCAAAGTAAACATAGTTGATTCTATATTGAATTGCTTGATAATTTCGATAAATTAAAGATGGAAAGTAGTGGAAAATCAGTTTATAGGTACTGCATAGTTCCAAAGTGCAACAATACAACGAAAAGTAGCCCTCAAAAAGTATTTTTCTTGTGCCGAGGAAAGCAAACATTCGATTGAACTGGTGTAAAGCTTTGAAAAGAGACGAATTCAAGAATCCGAAACTTTCTGCAACGAGCTGCTTATACTGTTGTGAAGATTACTTTGATGTAAGTATTTTTATATAAATATTTAAGTATCATAATATGAACCAAAATGTATTTGTCGAATATAAAACCTTTCTGACCACTGTTATTCTTATTTTCAGTAAGAAAAGGATACAGAGAACTTCATTAAATACCAAATAATGTCGAAACAACAAGGGGAACCTGTTACATTACGTCTTAGGAAAGGTGTTTTGCCCCACAAATTTCAGTGTCAGAAAGTAAACAAGCCAAAACCTGTGAGAGGTGCTGCTCTCAAAAGACAAAGACTGAGGTTGCTTCAAGAAAGAAAGAAGTTGAATTTAAAAAAATGTCAAATTTGACATGTTGAGAGTTGCACATGACATTTTCATGCACAAACTGCGAAGTGAAATTTTCAGTATATCAATATTTTTAAGAAACTTCCATATATTGCGAACTTTATGTGTGACACTGTATGTAATTCTTACCTGTGATTTTTTTCGAAACAAGTTCAAAACATAGCGTTTATAATTATATTGGTTATTCAGCTTCTTTACAAGTACATGCTTTTTTAATGAAGTTTGAATTAACTCTATTATCAATTTGATGATTAGGTACTGAAAATCGTTCCAAGGAGATAAAGGGATTTGAAAGTTATTTTTAAGCTAGAACAGTTAAAAAGAAAATATACCAATTTTTTTGTAAACTTACATGTCTGAACAGTGCCTTTTCCCCATCCAACTAAAAGTCCGTCGTTGCTTGTTACTGAATATGATACAGCAAACAAATCGGCTGAGCGGTAACTGAAAAATGAAAAAAGTATTAAATGATTTTTTTCAAAAATAAGATGATAATTCAGTCCATCAAATCAAATATAAACAATATCTTCTCAGCTGGTACAGTCAACTTGGAAAAATATTCCGTTTAGTAAAATTTGATTTTGTGCACAATTAACATTTAGCCCATCCCAATATGTATTCAATAAATTAGTTGATGTTGAAATTATTCTGTATTACTTGCATGGGTAACCATAAAATACCAGTACAATCTGTAAAAGTTTCAGATCGAATACTGGAGTTGACATTATTGATTCAACTACGTTTATCAATCCTTCTATTTCATCACTATTCAAGCTGAGAGCTTCTATCGATTCCATTAAACCTATGTTGATTTTTGCGCTAATATCACCCGAGGAATTTGGAAAAATTGAGGAGTCTGACATATGAAAATAAAAAAGAAAACAGTGAGTCACTCAAGAAAAAATCTTTTTCATCATCTGATGGTTCTGATTTCTGCAGCTGATGTTCTTCAATTGGCCTTCCAACTGTGGCTAATCCAATAATGGTACTTCTAAAGTTCCTAACTCAGTTTTCCCCACTCTAGAACTCATTCTGTCGGTTCTTCTCTATAAAAAGTTGAAACTCAAGGATATCTAAGCGGTAGATGCCTTCAAGATCCTCAAACAAAACAAAATAATTTATTAGACAAGATTCTGTTTCAGCGATAACATCAAGACTCAATAAATTATCATTTTTATTCTAAAAGTAAGAAATATGAAGCTGACACTAAGTGAAATACAAGATATCTGATTCTGCTGAGTCGATGCTTCCTGGATGGTTGAATGCAAAGAGCGGACCTGATAGAGAAGCAGGGGTCCTATATAAATGTAGTCATTATGTTATATTTTATTTCACCCTATACATGATTTGTTGATAAAAAGTTGTTGTCAAAGTATTGAATAGAGAGTCTGACCTGACGTTTATTTCATAAGTGAATTATCCTTCGAACCTTGAAGCACCCCTTACGATAATGTCAGAAGAAGGTGATATCCAGAAAACATTTCACAGATCTGGTAGGAAAGTACCAGAATCAACTGAAAACATAGAAAGAAAAAGCAATGACATCATCGAAAAAGTCAAATGATAGTGACAGACAGAATTCAAAGAAAACTAGAACAAGTATGATGAGAAAACAGAAATTGGAAAATATGCTGCAAGCAATAAAAGAACTCAATAAAATTGAAGACAAAGAAGCTGAACTACAAAGGCAGAAACTAGAGCGAGAAATAAATCGTATCAGATTAGAATTGGAATTGAAATCATTTCAACTAGATGATGAAGAAAGTGAGAAAGATGAAACAGAAATATCCAAAACTGATTATATCAACGATTGGATAAGCAACATAAAAGTGATTGAAAGCTACAGTGAACATGACGTTGCAAAGAGTTTCAAAAAAGAGCCAAACAATGACACTGACAAAAACGAGACAGTCACTGAATACAGGCTTGCCCTGTTTTGGAGGAAACCCGTTGGAATGGCCTAATTTCATCACACAGTTCAAGGAGACAACTGCCCTATGCCAATTCAGTAATCGAGAAAATGTAAGCAGGCTGCAGACGTGTTTAAAGGGAAAAACCCGAGAAACTGTAGATGCCTTGTTAAATTT
Organism: Chrysolina americana; assembly: GCA_958502065.1. NCBI lineage: Eukaryota > Metazoa > Arthropoda > Insecta > Coleoptera > Chrysomelidae > Chrysolina > Chrysolina americana. The sequence goes on along the minus strand of OY293421.1, from coordinate 15,215,545 downwards.
CCCAGACGAAATTGATCGTATCATCAATATATTGGAGAAGAGGTTTGGCAAAACCGAAGATATCCTGGAGAAAGTATTCAATAAAATTACATGTATGAAACCAATAAGAAAAGAAAATATGGCATACCTCATAGAGTTATCCAATTGCATACAGAATACAACTGTAGTTCTGAAATGCCTAAACTGCTCAGAATATTTGAGAAATCCACAAATTATCAGGGAAGTAGTCAAGAAATTACCAATCAGCTTGAAACTTTAATGGGGAAAGTATGCAAAAAATTAAAATAAGAAAATTATTTCAATTGAAAATTTTTCGACTTGGTTGAAAGAATTCACTGAGGAATTTAGTTATGTTCATTCGAGCATCGAAAAAAGAGAAAAGAAGCAGAGACGTATCCTTACAATGACAATTTAATTCATGCACTAAAAATGCCATATGTCGCGGTGTTTTGTCATTATGACAGCGAAACAAGTTTGCCCTAACTTTTCCAGCGACAAAACGGAATATAACTTTTGAAAGCATGACACCCAGCATTGTAAACAAATTTTTGATGACGTTATATCAATTTTTCTCAAACTTGCGTTGTCAGAAAATAATCATATTTGTGGAAATGTCGCGATTTGGACAGTCTTCGAGTGGAGAAATTGAAGAAGCCATCAATAACAATGTGCCTCGCAATACTGTGAATTCAACTACGTCAATTTGGTGACAATTTACGATGTTTTGTTTGGAAAAAAAATATGAACTCATTGCAGAAATTTCCACTGAAGAGTTAGCTTCTATTTTATGAGACTGGGCATTCAATATGAAGAAGAACAATGGAGAAGACTATTAAGATAGTGCAGTCAAAACGATTTGGAACACTTCAGCAAAAATGTTACAAGAGAAGTACTTCAAAGAATATAAAAGAATTTTTAATCCGTTCGCGGAAATACAGTTTAAGAAATCGAGAAATGCACGCGACACAAAACGCAAAATTTTGCAAGAAATCCCAGAAAAAAGTAAGGTGAGTTCTAAGGCTCTCACAAAACAAGAAATTTTTGAAATGGCACTGTTCTGGAGTGAAGAAGAACCTGTAGGCTTTCAAAGAAAATTTTATCATATTGCTGCATATGAATTGACTTGGAGAGGTGGAGAAGCAGCAAATTGTAAGGTATTCCATTTTAAAATCGAGGCAGGGAACCGTGGAAGAGAGACCGGAAGAGTTGAATATAACCCAGTGTTTTCAAAGACAGCACAAGGTGGAAATCAGAAGTTGGCCGACAGTAAATAGTTGGTAGCAAACACTTAAGAAGATTGTCTATGTCCAGTAAAATTGTTTAAACAAATTATGAGAAGACGGGGAAACCATATCACATGTGAAATGTTTTTTTTTAGCTCCGAATCCTTTCTGGCACAAAATAAATTCGAAAGGATGGTATAAGAATTCTCCTATTGGGATAAATGAAGTATCTAAGTGGACCAAATCCTCGGCGAAAAATATTGGACTTGATGTCAAGCGGGTGAAAATTACGAACCATTCTATGTGTAAGAAAGATAAACATCAACTTTCATATTGTGAAGATTTCAATAAAATGATTCCTGACGACCGTTGGAAATTTGTTGTTCAACACAAATTATGTTTCTCATGTCTGACTTCACGACATCAGACCGAACAAATGCAAGAAAAAACAACCATGCATTGTTGATGGATGTCTGAAGTACCATCATAAATTATTGCATAAAATTGAAGAGACTGGTGCTGAAGGAAGATGTGATAATAATGAACTTGTATGTCATGCCAGCCAGAATATCGAAAATAGGAATTTAGCTATATTGAAAGTTGTTCCAGTAGAATTGGAAGGTCCCGGGGGAATGCTGGAAAGATATGCCCTATGTGATGAAGGTTCTTCTATCACTGTAGTGGAAGAATCTGTTGCAAATGCTCTACAGTGTCAAGGAAACATAGATCCTCTAGTTATGAAGTGGACAAATGACACAACTAAGATGGAAGAAAAATCAAGACGAGTAACATTGAAAATTACAGGAAAACATGAGGGAAAAACATTTTCTATCAGGAATGCCAAAACCATCAAAGGCCTAAGATTGCCTGTTCAAACAATCGATGTGAAAGAGCTGAAAAACCGATATGAATTCTTGAAAAACGTTGATATTGAAAATTTGCAGAATGCTAAACCTACGATATTGATAGGAAAAGACAATTGGCCATTAATTGTCCAGCAGTATCCAGAACATGTCTTGGGTGGATATTGCATGGAAATTTGCCAATAAAGAATCAGATAGACGACAATACTTTTCACCTGATAGAAGAGAGAAATCCGGACGAGATCTTGCATAATTTAGTTAAAAATAATTTTTCCCAAGATTTTGAAGAAATGTACAGAGAAAAAAACTCGCAGATGCAGGATGAAAATTATGAAATAATGAAAAATATTGAAAAAACTGAAGACAACAAATGGGAATTTGGTTTGCTGTGGAAAAAAATTGTCCATCTACCAGAAAGTTGTAGTAATGCTGCATGAAGATTAAGAAATTTGGAAAAGAAAATGGATAATGATTGAACGTGCAGACGCTTATTCAAATGCTGTTAACCCCTTCCTAGAAAAAGGATATGCAAAAAAACTGACACACCATGTAAACGTTCCAAAGTCAGACAGGACTTGGTACCTACCCCATTTTCCAGTGTATAATCAAAACAAACCTGGGAAAACAAGAGTTGTTTTTGATGCTGCTGCAAGAAGCAATGGGGTCAGTCTCAATGATAACCTTATAGTGGGTCCTGACTACTTCAATACCAGGAATTTTGATGGAACTCAGACAGAAGAAAATTTGGTTTTCAGCAGACATGAAAGAAATGTTTTTTCAGATAAGAATGAAAGCAGAAGATAGACAAGCACAAAGATTTTTATGGAGAGGTAGAAAACGAAATACTGAAGTAGAAGTATATGAAATGACGACTCTTATATTTGGAGCCGCTTGTTCACCGTGTTTAGCACAAGCTGTGAAGAATAAAAATGCTTTTAATTTTGAAGAAAAATATCCAGATTCTGCAAAGGCGATAATAGAAAAGTTTTACATTGACGACTACAACAGAAGACAATGAAGAGGAGGCTATCAAAAGAATACGAGAAGTCATAGAAATCCATAAAAATGGTGGATTCCAAAATTGTAACTAGATTTGTAGTTCCCAGAAAGTTTTCGATCAAATTCCGAATAAACTGAAATCCTCGAAGAACTGAACTCTCTCAGATGTTTTATGTTGCCTATAGAAAAAGTCCTGGGACTGGTGGGACGCACAGAGTGACGATTTCAAATTTGAATTTCAGCTGCAGAAAATTAACTCTGATATAATTAATGAAAAGGGAATTCCAACTAAAAGAGAAGTTTTACGAGTGTCAATGTAGATATTCCATCCTTTGGGATATGCTATCAACATTTTAGTCCATGTAAGAATACTACTCCAAGATATTTGGAAAGAAAATATAGCATGGGATGAAAAACTTCCTTCAACTCTACAGAAAGATAGGTTCAAATGGCTAAGAGCAGTCTAAAAGACTTGAAAATTCCAAGATATTATTTTGGAACCGTCGTTTCCTCAGAACGAGTATTTGGAGCAGTGGCATACTTCAGATACAGGGTAGAATATATTCTGAAAACCGTCTTTGTAACTGCAAAAGCTCGTGTTGTATAAGTATACCAAGGCTTGAACTGATGGCGGCTGTTTTGGGAGCAAGAATGGGTCTGATAGTGAAAAACGAACACAGTATTCCCATAGAAAAAACCTGTTACTGTAGTGATTCAAAAACAGTAATTTTATGGTAACGTTCTGATACGAAAAAATACAAACAATTCGTAGCATTCAGAGTTGAAGACATTCTGGAGAAAACAAATAAAGAATCATGGAAATGGGTTGACTCGAAAAACAATGTAGCTGATAGACTGAGAAAATGGTCGGAAGAAAATGAAGGAGTATGGTTCAATGGTCCAGAATTTTTAAGGAAAGACGAAAGTTACTTGCCTAAAGAAAATTTTGAACAGAATGAAATGATTAACTTAGAAATAAAAAATAAATACATTTTTATAGGAGTAATAAAAGAGGAAAACAAGGAACTGCCGGACCTAAAAAGATTTTCGAAGTGGCAAAGGTTAATCAGATCTTCTGCGTGGTTTCTAAGGTTTATCAGAAACTGCAAAATTTCTATATCGAAACTGCGAGAAGATAAGTTCACCACAGAACTGTATCCTGAACAGTTACTGAGAGCAGAAAAACTGTGGTTGGTAAAAATTCAGAAGGAATTGTTTGAAGAAGAGTGTAAGAATCTGAAAAAAAATAAGGATGCTGGAAGACATAGTAAAATTTATCGACTTGTACCCTATTTAGACAATGACGGAGTCATGAGGATGAAGGGACGATTGAAACATTTACCAGATATGGACGAAAATCAAAAGAATCCTATAATCTTGAATGGAAAACACCATTTGACAAAGCTTCTGATTGAATTCTATCATCAGAAATTCATGCATCAAGGTTTGGAAACGGTTATCAACGAAATTCGAATTAAATATTGGATAACTCATTGACGAAGTGCTGAGAAGAATACATTCAGGAGATGTTTGTTCTGCAAAAATAGAAAATCAACCCCTGCAGAGCCAGAAATGGGAAATTTGCCGCTTCCAAGAGTGACTGGATTTGTTCGTCCATTTACTAACTGTGGTGTCGACTAATTTGTTCCCATGAAGGTGAGAATTGGAAGAAGAACGGAAAAAAGGTACGGCGTGTTATTTACCTGCATGGCAATGAGAGCAATTCATCTGGAATTGGCCCATTCATTAGATACCGATTCAGCAATATTAGCTATTAAAAGGATGATTTCAAGAAGAGGGTGTCCGTTGAATCTGTTTTCTGACAATGCGAGAAACTTTAGAGCCACTGACAAAGAAATAAGAAGATCAATCCAAGAATTTGATCAAAACAAAATCACAGAAGAAATGACGATGAAAAATATAAAATGGCATTTTTTACCACCGGTGAGTCCAAACTTTGGTGGAGCCTAGGAAAGGCTGATAAAAACAGTAAAGCATGCTCTTAAAATAGTTCTGAAGGATACCCGTCTAAAAGAAGAGACTCTGAGGACCATATTGTGTGAAGTTGAATTCACTGTCAACAGTAGACCACTCACCCAAGTTCCAGTAGAGCCTGATGATCTGGAATGTTTGACACCCAACCATTTCCTGAATGGCAGATCTTGTGGATCAACGGCATTGGAAATTGAGTCAAAAAGTGGCTGATCAATTTTGGAATAGGTGGCTGAAGGAATACCTACCCACTTTGAACGAAAGGAAGAAATGGTTCAACAATCCAAGGAATCTGCAAATAGATGATTTGATGGAGATTGCTGACAGCAATGGCCCTAGAAACAGCTGGCCAAAAGGACGAACTATAGCAGTTCATCCGGGTTCAGACGGCAAAGTGAGATTTGCAGATGTCCAAACTTCACTTGGTTCTTTCAGACGACCAGTCAATAAACTTTGTCCAATTTGTGTGGTCGATTAGTTGTTCACGTAGTTTACTGCGAGGGGGAAGAATGTTATATTTTATTTCACCCTATACATGATTTGTTGATAAAAAGTTGATGTCAAAGTATTGAATAAAGAGTCTGACCTGACGTTTATTTCATACGTGAATTATTATATTACACAGAGATATCTGGAGGATATACTAGTATATAAAAAAAATATTTCATGGTTTACTATTTCAAATTATGATTGTCAACAGTTTGAACTGTAATCAGTAAAATATTTTTATATTAATGACATTATTGTTATTCTTAAGATACTATATTATAGTGCTTAGACACACAGTTATATATTAGCATATTCCACTATATAGAACTACCATATTTTATGTTTAGGTATAAAATATGCTAATTATTATTATACAATTTTCCTAAACCCTATGATACATGGAATACAAATGAGCATCATATTGCAATGCATAAAAAACAGGATGAATGATATAAATCACGTGGATGTTATTTTGACCTTCACATTCAGTCGCCTACATTGTGATGGGTTGTTGGTTGCTACTTGCTACCTACACATTGACAGTCTGCCCGTCGAAGCAATTGTGGGTGAGGGAGAAACCGAGAAATTATGCAGCAGTAGCAGTAATCGTAGTCAGTACGCAACAGGCATCAACAGCTCTCAGCTTTCAATCAGTTCAGAGTTCAGTTAAAAAAAAAATATTTATAAAGAATAAAAACTCAAAGTCATCTCCACAATTTAATATAAATGACTGGTTAAATCGTAATGGATAGGCAATTAACCATCGATCAGTTAGATGTTGGAAAAGTACATGTTTCGGACCTATATAGATCCATCATCAGCTTAATAAATTATGGAGAAGAAAAAACACATATTGTGTCAATATGGTGAGGCCATTCATAAAAATTGTAAATAAACTAAACTACATGTCTAATATAACAATAAAGCTATACTATTGAGTGATACTGCTTTTATATTTAAAGTGAAGGCTTAAAGCCTTCAACCAAAATTGAAAATGAATCCACCAGCACTTGGTGCTGAGGCAGACACGGCGGTGTTAATTGTCTTGTATGGTTAAAATAAGTATTTGATGAATGTGGTTTGTGGTGCAACTGGTCCTGGCCTGCTTCTCTATTGTGAGCACGTCTGCAGTTTTTTGAATACCTACATAAATATTACATTGATGGAGGTTTTTTTAGAAGACATACCATTATACTTAATTCCATAATTTATATATAATAGATATTATTATAATAAAGTTTTATAATTACGAAAAAAATATCTCAATGTAACAATCAATTATTGTCTTCATATTTATAAACAAGAAATATTTATTAAAAAAATCACATTCCGATCAACTAAGTGACTCAGTATTGTAAAATTCATAATATGATATATTGTTAGGACTATAATACAAATATTTTAATGGTGATAAGAATACTAGTATAGTAGTCATTACCATAAATGGTTGAGTTATGTTTTTTTTTAAACTTTACCATATTGTATTGCTGTCACATATAGTACCAGAAATTTTTGTAAAAATTACCATATTTCTGGTAATAACCACGATACATTTCTCTCAGCGTACACATTACTTTCGATACTTCTGAAGGTTGCTCGTCGGGGTGAAACCGTTTGACGTTATTAACCAACTTATCATTTATATTTACCCCCTGCAATTTGGATACTAGGTATGTATCTAATGATACGGTAATAATAAATTGATTCATCATCTTCACCTGAATGAAGCAAATCCACAAAAAAAATTGAACTTCTATTCATTATCCCACATACCAAATTTGGAGCAGCGTGCAGCGCCACAATCAGGATAATGTATATTATAATAATCGCCTCAGAACCCAAAATGCGTCGGCGGATTTACACAAAACTTCGTTTGATCATCCGACTCCCTGAAATTTTCAGCTCAACTTGGAATAATTCGGAAACGAGACAACTCGTTCCAAACAGAAACTGAAGCGAATCAGGAAATAGCGAAACAAATCGCAACAGAATAAAGTTAGAGAAATTTCAGCAGCTGAAAATGAAAGGAAACGAACCCGTCGACACACAAAATCAGGCTTTAATCAAGGGAGTGCAGAGATAAGTTTCTGTTCGGCAAGTTTTCGGCGATGTCATATTCTGAAACTGGTAGAGTTTTACTGGGAGCGTGTTACTTCATACACTTCACACTCCATATGCAAATCTTACGGTCGTCTTATGAAAACTTTGAACTTGTTCTTTGTTCAGTTTACAGTACACGATTTCCTTTACAGTTTCGCTTCCTTCAACTGAATATTCGAATTCGGTATTCCAGTTTGCATAGAATGCCGAAAATGGTAGCTTTTGAGCTTGCTATTATGTTGCTTTGTTTGTGATTCATGTTGAATATCAGCTACTCTGATGAAGTTTGGCTTACTAGAAATAAATGGGACATCGAATGTCTTAGAATCGATTTTATCAACGAGGCCAGGGTTGGAACGAATAACAATATTTTAGAAGAGCAAAAACCGTAAAAATATCTTTTCGAAATACACATATCTATGTAGGCCCATTATCCATTATAGTATCAAGTTAGACGTTGCAGTAAGTATCCGCCTTTTCCTTTTTTTTAATCCATGTTAGGGCTTTGTCATAAGCTCGGAACATTTTCGAACCAATCGAAGTGGTCATGGTGTACAGCGTTTGCTTCCGGCACCCAGGCAGCCCGGATTTGATCTCCACCGCCTGCCACTGAGGTGAAGTGGTTCGAAATCCACTTATACGTCAGATGTACATGCCGGCGTTCCCTTCAAAATAAGTTAGTTTGTGTTCACATCTGACGTCTATTTAGATCGATTGTGTATTTCAACTTTTGTGAAGTTTTGACTTTTCAGAATAATATTCCATTTTCCGGTTTTTCCAGTTTTACTCCATTATTAATGACCCGATCGGGTAGTGAAAAATCTCGATTTGATCATATTTCAATTCTCTACAATCTGATTGCGGTATAACTTTTCTTTCTTGAGCAAAACACCAAAATAAAAAACACGTTTTTTGTATTTAAATGTTTATAACCACTTAATAAATGATACCACTTAGTAAATAATAGTCCAAAACTAACAGAATATAACAATTACGGATTATCTTTCTTGTTTGGCCTACAGGGCTGGAAGCCTGTCTTTTGATGTTTGTTAAGTATGACACCTAAAGTTTTCAATGTATTTTGCGGGAGAAAAAGTAAGTTTGGAAGAAAGATCCAAAACAGGTTGACCACAAATTCTACTTATCCATTCCAGGTAATTGTAACGAAAATTCATCGGGGTGACTCAATATACAAGGCTATTCAATGGTCAAGGGATGGTTAAATGAGGGCAAAGTAGCGTATTTCAGAGATCAGATATATAAATAGAAAAATATCATCTAGCTCCTTTAGTTCTGGAGGTATACAAGAAAACTAAAAAAAAAATAAAATAAAAATTATATACAGTGTCGTACAGCACGGTAGAGGCGATTAGATGGCGGCCATTGAAACTTCCGCTTGCATTTGTCAACGTTCGAATCCTGGAAATGAGAAAACGTTTCTCTATTTCTTAGGCAATTTAATTTGTCGCCCCTGAGCGCCACGGCAAATAATAATCATAGTCTTCCTCTACCCGCACAGGCTATGCCTTTGGGTACACTCTATGAGTGTTTATGAGGGAGTATTATTATTATTATATTATAATTGAATTAACTTTTCAATTTCAAATATAGACCTGCACTTTTTATTGCATTTTTTCTATTTTTTCATTTGCCAAGACTTATGTTTTGAATTGGCGTAGTATTTTCCTCTGACTTACAGAGTGTTTTTGAACTTTGACAGATCTGGTCATCAGAACTGTCGGGAAAGAACAAAGTTGCTGCAACTTACTTTACTCCTTTGGGGTAATGAAATGGACTCAGGAAGAGCTGCAACAACTCGATGGTGAAATTCGCAAAATGATGCATAGGATGAATAGGAGCTTGCATCCTATGCAGAATATGAATCAAAACGATGGTGTAATGTTTTATGTGATAGGAGTTTCATTTGAATTTTCTGTACTAATAATCCGGATTATCAACACAGTACATGATTTCAACCACCATTTGGATTATTACCTAAAATTCATTCAAAGTGGGTTAGAACTGCATGTTCTTGTTGGTGATATGGATATCAAAATTCTATATAAAGAAGATGACCATATAGGAAATTTGGCAGTAAACCTACTAGGGTTCAAGAAATTCACGAATTATCATTGACCACCTCTTCATAAAAGACGATACTTGATTATTTCCTGAATAAGTATATACCTAGTACATGCCCATTGAAAAAAAAACAATAAAATAAAAAAAACTAATACCTACTCATGTTTCCCAAAATCGACGTACCTATTTATACTTTTATTTCATCGACCCTAAGAATTTTCAATTTACGATCATTGAGATCTATTACGGATGTTATTCCAAATTTTATGTATTTTTATGTTTCTATATGTATGATTTTCATAAAATATGTTTTTAAAACTGATGTACCTATATGTACTAATATATATATTTATACTACTCTAACGATACTATCTCTAAATTTTATATCTATATTTTTATTAAATTGATATTTACCATTTTCTTCTCAAAACAAGTGTTAAATCACTTATTGAGTACACACATTCATTCATCGATATTATTTATTTCTTCCAATGTATGAGTTTCTTATTTATTCTTGAATACATGTTATTTGATTTGATTGATTTGATTTCAAATAACAGCTGTTATCTTTGAAACCGATATGACTGATCAATATTCGATAGTTGCGCAATTGCAATCCATTGAAATAACACAAAATATGAGCAATATGCAAACTAGAAACTATTTTAACGTAAATAAATTCTTTCCCGGTAGGTATAGCAGAACAAAATTGGCAAAATATGTATTCTTGCAATGACCTTGAGGCTTCTACGAACTTATTCGTAGGAAAAATCAAAGTGGAAATGCAAATGAGTATCAGCATATTTGTGATACCTCCGATATTCATGAAAAAGCCGGATAACCAATGAATTAGTAAACTCAATAAAAAAAACTTTTTTATTAATGAAAAATATCCCATACAAAATATGGAAACCAACTCTGAAAAACGAAACTATCACCAAAATCAGATATAGATTTTGCACATGCGTGAAAGATATTAGAAATTTAGAAAAAAATAGTAAATAACTGGAATCAAAACTTGTGACGGAAACATTACTACGAAATAGGAGGAATGCGCTGACGAATTCAATTCTTATATCCCTGATGTAGTACTCCTCGACCATCAAAGTAGGACGATTTTCGTCATTGAGTTTTCAGCTCCTGGCGAAACGAACATCGTCCGAAAAGGGGAGGAAAAACGGACTAAATATCGAGATCTTCTCTTTGAACTCCGCAGGCTTTACCCAAACCATTCTGTCAAGATGGTGGTTCTGATAATAGGGGTCCTTGGTGGAATGATGGACACACTGCTCTCAAACCTAAAAATCATACCGGCTTGCCGTGACATGGCAGAAATCCTAGCCGGGCGAATGCAGAAGGCCATAATTCTTGGTTCACTCCGCCTAATCAGGGCACATGATTCTCGGACCCAGTAATCACTTACCCCATGGACGTGGGGAGTGTTTACTGGGGTTAATGACACGCCAGCGCGCCCTCCGGAAGTGTCGGAGCTCCGGAGACAGGGCCTGACTGGGTAATTCCTAACGGAAAAAATAAATAAAAATAATAATATTTATTCACACAATGAGAGATACACCCAGAGCAAGCCGCTTTTTCCGCCCAAAACCTGAGGGATTATGTATCTCATCTTCGGGCACGATGCTATGTCATAGCTCCTCCTCAGCCGGTTAACGCAGTGGCACAAGATATGGCACGTGTCGACCTGGCTGTAGAGGAGCCCTTCATCATACTAACAACGCAAGGCATCAGAACCCGCAGGGCGCTTCATAACACGAAGCCCCTGAAGCCACAACAACTGGCAAGGGTGGAAGCGGATATTCACGATGTCCTCTAAGAAGAAGCTGACATCTGGCAGATCAACTCTGCCGTGTATGATGCCGCTCAGGCCCTGTCCCAAGCGGAGAGGAGGGATACCACCCCTCTGATTGGGAGGCGTGAGCGACGCATTCATAAAATGGAAGCTAAGATCAAGTCGGCGAGGCAACACACGTCTCGTATCCAGTGTGTGGCGGAGTACGTGGTGGCTAATAGGCCCTTCACGCCCGCAGTACGGCAAATTGCCGCAAATTTGAGAAGAGCTCACCACACACTCAATCAAGGCGTGCTGTTTACCATCAAACAGCACTGTCTTGATAGGATACGAATGCTGGTGGATGCAAAAAAATTACTAGTGAGGCGGGCGAGAAGCATCGCGGTAAACATGAAGTTCCGCGATGAACCTTCTCGCCTATTCCAAGAGCCTCCACGTGTTGTGGATAACCCGCAGTAGGCTGATCGGGTAGAAACCTTCTGGATTGGCATTTAAGAATTTCTGCAACTACTCAACGTAGATACTCCATCCCTAGCGCAGTTCGAAGCTTTCTGCAGGAGGCTTCGTCAGCCTGAGCTCAATGAACTGCGCAATCCGATAAACCCGGAAGAAGTTCGACGGGCTCTCAGAGGCTCGAAGAATTTTGCTGCTCCAGGTCCTGATGGCCTAAATAACCATTGGTGGAAAACATTTCCAAGTACCCACCACCATCTAGCAAGAGTCAACTCATGGCTAGATGGGGAGCAACAGATTCTGGATTGGTTTGTCGGGGGGAAAACCGTGCTAATCCCCAAGAACGGAGATTTGTCTGATCCGAAGAACTACAGACCGATAACATGCTTGAACGCATGTTATAAATTGTTTACCCGCATCTTATACATGCAAATACAACAGATATATAAGTAAACAGGGTCAAAGAATGGGGTTGCTGGCTGCAAGGAGAATCTGCTGATCGACTCCGTGCAGTACAAGCGTAACCATTCAATGGCCTGGATCGACTATCGCAAGGCATTTGATACAACATCGCATGAACTCATCATGCATTTGCTCAGATGCCTTGCGGTACCCGATCAAATAGTGAGAGGCATTAAACAGCTGATGCCGCTCTGGAGGACTCGCTTCACTATAACATCTGGTCAAGTCAGAGTCCAAACAGAGCAGAAGGGGCGTGTTTCAGGGAGAGTCCCTCAGCCCTCTTCTCTTCTGCATCTCACTACTGCCATTGTCCGTTGCACTACGGAAAATCCCTGGATACAACTGCGGCACCCCCAGCAATCGGAGGCATAAGGTCACCCGTTTGTTTTACATGGATGACCTTAAACTTTATGCCTTCAGAGAAAAGGACCTTCATCAGTCTTTAAGGTTGGTGCAAGAGTACACGCATGCTATCGGAATGGAGTTTGGGGTCGACAAATGTGCCACGGACGATGCGAGGAATACGGAGAGGACGTTCAGCTCGTAGACGGAAGCATCCTACTTCATCTAGATGCCGGAGAGATGTGTACCTACCTTGGGGTGGAACAACGCTATACCCAAGAGGTAGCTACTGTTAAACACTCTCTCCGTGGCAAGTATCAGCACAAATTCTGACAGATCCGGTCTTCAGAACTGTCGGGGAAGAACGAAGTCGCTGCAACTAATATGCTTGCCGTTCCGATTCTACTTTACTCCTTTGGAGTAATGAAATGGACTCAGGAAGAGATGTGACAACTCGACGTAAAAACTCGCAAAATGCTTGCATCCTAAATCGTATGTTCCACGGTAATACTTCCCCAGACAACGTGGAGGCCGTGGACTTTAGAGTTTGAAGTGTCTACAGAACAGAATGGTACTGAATGGAGCCTGTAAAGTCATCAGGAGTTCAGATCCCCTTCTCTGCTTGGTATGCGATCACGAAAAAGCAGGAATTGGAGCATATTCGACACTGAACGGACGAACCCTAACTCTGTCACCGAGTTAGAACCCGTTCAGCAAAGAGCCCACGTGAAAGCTGCGGAGTGTGACAGGCTCCTACAGCTACATAAGGATAAGCATGGGGTTTTCTTCAAGAACATTGAAGACCTTGGCTTATCCACAAACCTTACAATCGCTTTTCTCAGGTCAAGTGGGCTGAAGTCGGAAACCGAGGAACTCATGATAGCCTGCCAGGATGGTGTCTTCAACACCCTCGTCTATAGCAGTCGTGTGGTGAGTATAGAGGTAGGTCACTGACACTAGATGCAGAGCGTGTCGTAGGACAGCTGAGACCATAATGCATTTGCTGTCAGCTTGTCTAGCTTATGCGGTCCCAGTCTATTTCCACAGGCATATGGCGGTCTTGCGAGTGTTGTACTACCGTCTACGATACTCGTACGGTGTAGACGAGACACCGGTGTTACCTTATGCTCCGGGAGATATTGAGTCCGTTGTGGAAAATGAGAAGTGCCGAATATATTGAAACTACTCATCCCCACCCTCAGGCAAATACAAGTCAATAAGCCAGATGTAGTCTTCCTCGACCATCAAAGTAGGACGATCTTCGTCATTGAAGCTCCTGGCGAATCGAATATCGTCCGAAAAGAGAGGGAGAAACGTACTAAATATCGAGATCTATCCTTTGAACTCCACAGGCTTTATCCAAACTATTCTGTCAAGATGGTGGTTCTGATAATAGGGGTCCTTGGTGGAATGATGGACACACTGCTTTCAAACTCGAAAATCATACCGGCTTTCCATGATGAGGCAGAAATCTTAGCCGGAAGAATGCAGAAGGCCGTAATTCTTGATTCACTCCGCCTTCTCAGGGCACATGACTCTCGAACCCAGTAATCACTCACCCCATGGACGTGGGGAGTGTTTACTGGGGTTCATGATACACCAGCGCACCCTCCGGAAGTGTCGGGGCTCCGGAGGCAGGGCCTGTCCGGGTAATTCCTAACGGATTAAAATAGTTCATTCACTTAAAAAAATACATTGAAGCATAGATATGTGATACGATTATGAAATCGTATATCCTAACTCAATTGCAAAAATAATTTTCATTTTTCTAGTTATTTTCAGGAAGCCTTTTGATTTGATACCCATATTGTAGGATTGCATTAAAAATAGCTAGTCCGCTATCTTGAGTGTTCCGCCATGTTGGATGACGTAATTCACCAAACCATACATTGTCATCCAAATTGATCGTGCGTATACAAAATATCAGCTTATTCGGTTGAAGATATCTGCTTCAAACGTGAGTTGCAAGATGCCACCCGAACCAACACATCTACAAACATACATTGCAAGTTAAATAAAAGATTGTAAAAAATATTCTACACTTGTGTCCTTTAAGAGTAATTTGAAAATATTTAGTAATACTAACACGCAAGCCTACAATTTTTCATTATTTTCGTCTATGTATTCAATTGCATGTCTTGTGTAGGTTAGTTTATCTTTTGACTCCATTGGACATCTTATTTTGGTATTTCACCTTTTTACTAATTCATCGTATCACCAATGCATTATACAATGACTACATAAAGGATTTATATACTTCGTTTTTGTTAACAATCCTTCATTGGGTAAACAGCCCTCACATGGAGACTCTCCCTGATTTTTTCAATCCATACCAGCCCTATCATTCAGTCTACCCAGAAAAAACTCCATGAATACCAAACAGGATTACGGACACAATGCATCCGTGATGAACATTTACATAAACCGTTTCGGGAGTATGTCAACACTCATTTCGAATTTCGATAGAAGCAAGGGACAACCAAATCAGCAAATAAAAGGATCTCTCGGCGAAGAAACATCTCACATTCACATGTATATCAGGCATTATGCAGCGAAAATCTAATTTCAAAGGAGGCATTTAAATCCCGGTCCCCTTCTGAGTAACCCTGAATGGAGTTCAAATAATTGAAAGACCCATACGAATGTCGCACAAGAAATCCATCTTTTTGTCACGTAAGTACTTGACAATGGTCGTAAACATGTCGTTTTCGTTTAAAGTTTTGGGTAGCTCGAAGCGCGATTTATAATGTACCGCTAAATTAAACAATCATAAACACAACCCATGTAATCTGGGCCCGACCGGTCATGTAGAAGTGATATGGGATGAGGCCTGGTCCGCAAACGGTAGACGACTGGAATCCGGGTTTTGGTTTCCTAATTCTTTTTTAAACGTTATTGAAATCATGGTGAACATGTTTTACGCGCTGCTGAACATTCTTAAGCTGGTGACCGCAACGACATCTGTCACTGTATTGTGTCTGGTTTATGAATATCGCCGTGTATGTTGGAATTGCAATATAAGTCTAGCGGGTTGAGCTATTCCTCATTACTGTTCTTTATCTTGAAGTTAACATGAAAAGTAGTCTCTTGAAATATTCAGAACAAATCTTAATATCTAATATTAAGGATATAGAGAATCATTTTAATAATATCTGGAGTTTTTTCTAATGTGTTGCGGATTATCTTCAAAACTTATAGAACTGCTTCGTTAAGGCCTGAAAAGAAACATGAATTTAAGAAAGTGAAAGGTACGAAGCATCTTAAAAAATTATTGTAAATAATGATACCTCGGGGCGACTTACCGATGTTTCTGTGGTGTATTCACTTTTCCACGGTAGGAAAATCTAAAGCACCACTCCGGGTGGTCGGCACACTCCAAGCAAGCACCAGACGTTGGGATTGACATCTAGGCAACTCATACATCACACTTGCTTTACAAGTCATGTGACCTCCTAAAGAGACCTATGTACCTGAGAACAAACATCTGTCTAATTTTTTTTTATGATTAATATCAAAACTATAAGAATCAGTTCTAGGACCGCTTATTCTTGTACTATTCGTAAATAATCTACCCCAATATGTTATAAATGATCATGTACCAAGATATGCTGACGATGAAATGATCACATTTAAGGAGACCACGTGTAAAAGCTATTGCCCATGACCATCCACTTCCGTCTTAGGATGGACATAACCATCAACCCAAGCAATTATAGCCCTAGCGAAGAAGTGAGGTTCTTAGGTCTTGATTGAGATTATAGACTAATTTGAGACTCCTGAATAGACATTATTTTTTCAAGACTAAACAACAACTAGATTGATCAAAATGTTTGCCTGGAAATGTTACCACTAATCCTAAGGACCTAAGAACTCCACATTTTTGGCAGGGCTAAAAAACGGGTAAGTCCGTTGTTGGATTGATGGTTGTTTCTCTACTAAGATGGAAACTCACCTTGAGGTCGTTCCGTACCTGCAAGCAAACCCGAGATCTGCATTAACCAACAAATATCTGAGGGTTTAATGGGCGTGTCTTATGAAACAAGCACAGACACACTTGCAAAAGGACGACTCCTTCTATCGTGCTTGATATATTCACTACGCGATGCGACGGGAATGTGCTGTTAGCAAGTATGCCTCAATATATACGTTTTTCATGTTCTCGCTTGCTTTGCAGTGATATTGTCATAGTCGGAGGGTAGAGATTTCTCAGATTTCACGTTGGGACATTATATTGAGTATTGGCACAAACGTAACATAAATATGCTAACCCATTAATGCCCAAGGGGTCCATAACGACCCAGTCACATCAATATTGTCTATGTTCGTGCCCACTGTGGCAACATTGTACACAAGTGCATAGGGTACTGAGAGAGATGTGTGAAATATTAGTTTAGAGTCAACCATTGAAGTGTTTGTATTAGTTTACGTTATTACGGTGATTTAGATTTTGTGTCATATTTCAATTTCGACATGAGCTCGCAAAACTACTGGTAAGTTGATCTTTATCAAATTTGTTCTGAAAATTTTAGCTGCTATTCGCTAATAGGGTTTGAGTGCTACGTGTGATGTTGTCATGTCACTTCGAAGTCGGATGGGTCGTTATCGACCCCATGGGCTTATGATAAGCATATTCATGTTATTTTAGTAATTTTCATTTTTCATTTCAGGAAAAGGCCTTTGACTGCTGCCGAACTTCTAGACGAGATAAAAAAAAATTAAGATTTGCAAAATATATATGTATTCATAGGAATTTTGCTGCTGTCTGGATATGTTCTAATGCCAAGAAGACGGTTGTATTGGGAAGAAAGCGAAGATGTGCATAATAAGTTGGTGTCTGAATCAATGCGTCGAAGCAAATTCGAAGAGATTTGTAGTGTCCTACATGCCGCGGACAACAATAATCTTCCCGAAGGGGACAAGGTAGGAAAAATAAGACCTTTGATAGACGCTGTGAATAAGAACTTTCTAAAGTTCGCACCAGTCGAATCCCATGTTTCAATAGATGAATCAATGATTCCTTATTATGGCAGACATGGATGTAAGCAGTACATTCGAGGCAAGCCAATAAGATTTGGCTATAAAGCATGGGTTGCAGCACTCAAATCTGGTTATTGCTTGCAATTCGAAATTTATAGCATGAAAATATGGCTGTACCAAAGACAACTTGGAATTTAGGAAAGATGTGGTGAAAGAGCTCTTATCAAAATATGGTACAAAATCTTCAGTTCCTGGGAAAAAACGGGCATCTATCAGATACCCGTCAGTATCCTAAGGAAGACATCTCATCATTACACACGAAGTAAGACGCAGATGCCAAAGATGTAAAAACAAAACCAATGAATGGTGTGAAGCATGTAATGTTCCCTTACATGACAAATGTTTTTATTATTACCATAATGAATAATATATTCTGTTCTTACCTAAATTTTTAGTGTTATTATAATATACTTCAACTTTTTTCCTGCTGTCACTTCATAGGCCCAAGGGGTCGCTAATGACCCATATCAAATCTTAATAAAAGGATATGTTGGAATTTTTTCTATATTTATCTGACGATTTTGGTATCACTTTCAACTCATTTCCAACATAATATCTCGATTATCCTAATATGACCAATTCTGGGCATTAATGGGCTAAACGTGACATAAAAAAATGTAACTCAACAGTTCCGTTCTATTTTAAACTCATTCAATTTTTTCCTAATTATTAGTGAACCTACAAGAATATCAAATACATCTATCACATCACTCTCATTGATTTAATTATTACAAATTTAAGTTCTGAAGAATATTACTCTAAAGTGGAAAATAGTCAAGTATCGGATCATAGCCGAGTGTATTGCGAATTCGATATGTATATCCAAGAACAACATGACAAGAAAAAAAATTTCTTATAGGGACCTGAAAAGTATAGACAAAGAACATTTTCAGAGGAAGCTTCAGGAATTACCGTGGTTCTCTTTCTCGTTTCTTTTTTTCTCACACTTCTCTATATTTGTCATTATGTTGTCATATATTAATGATTGTTCAAGTTTGGCACTGGTGAAAGAACAGAAACAGTTCTTCACTGTTATCTGAACCAGTCTGCCTTATTTATTCTATTTCTAGAAATATTTCTATTTCTATTCTATTTCTATTACTAAATATCTAGTAGTATGTGTAATATCTGTGCACAGTCTTAGTGCATTTTATCCTAAAATATTTATGAGAGTTGCCGGTACCACTAAACTTTTTGAATCACTTCGTTTTTTATCTGGAAATGAAGGATATTTATTTTCAGTGTACGATAATAATGTTGATTTTACTCACCACATAGCACTCGTATTTTTTTGGAAAAATTTCTGAGTAGATGATGTATACGCTCTACTTTTTCTATAAGCATATTTCCATATGGTCTCGATTCTAGCAATTTTGTGTGAATACTACTGTCCCCATTTCCAATCAAGCAATGATATTTGACGCCATGCATTTCTATACTCCTTTTGAAGCACTCAACTATATATCGCTTTCCATGCCAGTCGATGTTCCATTCCAATTTTTAAAACACTTGTGTTCCGTAGCCGAATCAATCTTTCTCTGTACCGAACGAACGCAAATTGCAGTATTTGTTTCAAATACCCAAAAATAAAATAGTTTTTGTTCGAACTCCAATTATGCAGGCCTAAAGAGAAATTGATTCATTGACAATAAGGTCTAATTACCTGTATCGCTCGGGCCGTAATTGAAGCAATAATTGTGTTTACCTGCAATCAAATATGGAAGTCGACAGTAAATAAATTTTAAAACACTATATATACTTGTTTAGAAAACCTAATTGTACTATTTGCAACTACCACAAAAAAAATAGTCTCCGCCACTGTCACTGTTGCACCAACGAATTGATTCGCGTCGATATGATGTGATGGCGCCACATTACGGCTGTTTTATTTTGCACTTCTTATTTATCACTTTTTAGTATTTGTACAGTTTTGATCTATAGTATTTTATATATGAGATAGTGAATTGCTATGCACTTTTAGGAAAAGAAGTCTGAGGCGAAAAAAATCTATATTTTGATTAGTTTGGGCCAAAATGATTTAAAATAAAAAATGATAATAACTTTCCTTGTAAGGGTACAATATTTTGAACAAGTAGGTGCAAGTTTTATTGAAATCGGACCAGGCATTTTCTTAAAATTTGAGTAGGCGTTTTAGCAAACATGGGGAACGCTCTAATTTTTTTGTGCAAAAGCAAAAGCTTTCCAAAACAATTTCCTCAACACCATTTATCTCCGAAAAGAAATATTTGCGGATACATATCCATCTGAACTTTTTATCTTGAAATTAGTCAAAGATTTCCCGTTTGAAGTTTGTACTACTTAATTAACATCCTGTATACGTCGTTTCAGTGATGACTATTTTAATTATGAGGGCAGCGTAGCGGAGCGGGTGTATAATAAACGATTGTCTAAAGGAGTTTGAAAACCCAGTAAACATAAAAACATAACCTAAACAGAACTGTTATATCACATTGTGACTTGGTGATGTTATTCAGAGATATGCTTGATGTTACAGATACGTTGCGTCCATATGCCTTTGTGCCTCTTTTAAATATTACAATGTAACACTAATTACTTAACATCATATTTTGTGCAACTTTAATGTGACTTTATTACATTCATATAATGTTACTCAAAACATCTATGCAACATTGTAACATCAGGGTGGAGCATATACTCATGGTTTACCAACACTTTTTTCTATATTTATAGGTGT
Source organism: Chrysolina americana (assembly GCA_958502065.1). NCBI lineage: Eukaryota > Metazoa > Arthropoda > Insecta > Coleoptera > Chrysomelidae > Chrysolina > Chrysolina americana. Next base: position 15,194,977 of record OY293421.1, on the reverse strand, counting down.
ATTTCCGAAATTTCAGTAGTCACTTTTCAGCACAACAATAGCAATTAACAAAGGTATTTATCTACCAAAGAGTGGCGATTGAAATTCCAGAAATACAACTTTAAGTGTAGAAAAATAAGTGTTGGTAAACAATGAGTATAAGCTTCACCCTGTATACTAAGAAATAAAATATATATAAGGGGGTAATGATGTAAAACATACCAATCAATCAAAAAACTTTATTGTCAATGATTAAAATCTCATGGATAAAGCGTTATAAAACAAGACAATTACACCATTAAAAATTAAATTAAAATTAGCAGTATAAAAAATATAATCTTGAATCACTATAAACAGACCAAAGTACCTAATAATATGACTTGCCACCTGAATCAGATGAAAAATTTATTGATAGATCTACCAAAGTTAAGTGTTATTAGAAGAATAATATTGAATGAAAACCTATTTCTTTTGAAAAATAAAAACAGATATTACTGAATCAATAATTATATGGTTGTTGTCTCGGTCACTTCTCCTTTCTTTTTGGTTTCTGCTCTGCTAATGTCATCCAATCCATCACTATGAGTCAAACTCTTCATCTGTGATTGAACTGCAAACATCTTTTACATATTCTGAATATATAGTCATTACAGTCACTGAAAACTCATATTAATCTTTATGATATAAGAAAACGACCATCCAATAATTATTAATAATTCTATGTTGCCCCTAGAGGTAAAAGAAAAATAATTACTTACGTTTCAGTATGTCCATAATTATCAATTCAAAACTTTTGGATTTTTTTCTTTGCCCAGTCCAGAAGGGCTCATCTTCGATAGTTCGGAAACAACAACTGCTATTTAAGTTTTTGTAATCCGATCATTCAATAAGAACCAGTTTGTACTTCAAAACTGATTGAGGAATGTGAAAGCAGGACACTACCAAACTGAAAAGAAAGAGAAAATGCAGTTAGTTTATTGATAATTTGTATTAAACAATTCAAGTGATTTTTCTACAATCTCAAGAAACGTTAATATTATCATAGATTAATGAAATTAATAAAGAGCAGAACACTCTGTATAAAATATGTAATTTTGAGTTCACTTACAAATTAAGCAGCTCTAATATTGTTGTTTTAGCAAGCTAAATTCATTGGTTTCAGTTCCAAAAATTCCTTGATCAATCGGTTCAAAATAATTTGACACAGCTCCAGATGTCAGCAACCATATCATTCCATGATGTCCAATATCTGATTAGCAGGAACCACAACTTATAGATTTTCTACTATTCATAGCATCATATGTAGATACTCTCTAATCAATAGTAGATATCACTACACTCACTACATAACCTAAATGCTAAAATAACAATTAGCGGATGGAGTAGTGGAAAATCATAATCTTACAATGAAAATTATGAGTTTTGCAATCCTATTGATTCCAATCACTTTTAAGTAGTTTGAATTATATTTTAATTCTATGAACTCAAAACTCGTACCATGACCGCCATGATTATTAGGATAAAATGAACGATGGCGTCAGTGATATTTATTTCATATTTACTGGGTAATATTGTTTGAACGTGGATATAATTTTTTAAATTACGTAGATGAATGACGTCATGACATGGTCATTACCCAAAAATTACATTTAAGATAATATTAATTTCAAGGCTCCCTGTGCACATGTCAGTAACGTTTTGAGAAGGTTAGACAAAAATATCGAACAAATAACATAACTACTCTGTCTAAGACATATCTGGGCAACATAAAATTAACATTATATGTATTATCTTATGAATATTATTGGTTACATTATTTTGATGTTACATAAACATATAGTTGAAAACATTGTGTTGGAAACGTCAAGATGACATTAATATAATGTTAGTTTGCCAATATCACAAAATTGCACAAAAGTTATATCTGGAAAATATTTTTGTTGTGTATCATGTTTAGTGGGAACGCTTTATTTACCGTAATTTTTCTACGAATTCATTTTATAGCAACAAAATTATCTATTTTTTTGTTTCATACCAGGATGGTTTTCAACCGCTGAAATCAAATTATGGCCATGGTGATGTATTCAAAACATGGAGTTGCATGGTTTTATTTTCAAAGATTTGCTTTGAATACTGATTATATGAATCTGTGAATAATCAATCTTTTAGCATGGTGCTAAATGCCATTTTAGTTGTGTAAGTAGAAAAACTAGAAAAAGTTAGTCGGGTATACACCGGTCTGAAATTGGCTTATTGCTCAGTGTTCGCTATCTAGAATTACCTCTTGGAAGGGCTTATTAATCGCGAACAATTTATAAATAAGAGTGTTCAGTGTCCTAAGCACTTTTTATCAGCACTCGGCATAGCTTTTCATCATGGTTATGAAAGTATTGCTTGCCTATATTTTTTATGTATGATTCAGGTTGTCGTCCCAGGGATGTACCAAGTTCCGAAGAAGAACATCAAAGGGCCACCCTAGGGATATTCAAAAACTAAAATAGGAAATCCCAGGGACATCACTGGAAGTCCTCGAATATTCTTTGTTCATTTACTTAATTTGAAATATTTTTCGACATAAAACCACTTTAATGAAAAATCACATAATGAAATAAAATATTTAAAAAAAATCGACAAACACAAACTCGTTCTATTCATAAATTCACATCATATAAAATGAAAGAAAAACATATATTCATATGATTATAAACAAAACAAAAATTGAAGAAAAAATTTAAAATTGTACACATACATATTAGGAAAGTGTTGCATTTGTTGTAGACATTGCCTCATCGTTTTCTTTGAGGCTTCTTTCCTTTGATGCTCTCCTGAAGAACTTCTGCAAAGCCTCCTTTATATGTTTTTGGTTACCAATGGCTTCAGAAGATCCTGTAACAAAAATATTATTACAGAACTGGAAGGTGATGTCATATGATCGTCATCATTTACAGCCCTCAATGAACTTGTAGAAAGCCCACTGCAAAGGTTCTGGTTCTTAATATACTAATAATAAACCGCACTATAAACATAATATTTAGAATCGAATAACCTGAGTATCATTTTGGAACAACTCAAGAGAGTAATAATATTCAGTATTATGAATATTATACCTCCTCAACTAGAAAATATTCAACTTCACAATTTTTACAAAACAAAAATGCACATCACATTCATCACAAACTTTTTACATCGAATCAAACAAAGAAAAGTTAGGTTAGGAACGTGCGTAAATGACTGGCGCATAGACAAAGGAATACGATCCCCCAAGTGCGCATGTTGCATGAACAGATTTGAATTTGACTGGCCTCTGTAATAGCGAAAAGTTTAAATGACAAGACAGCTGCATGCAAGTTGAAAATGCATGAATTAGTTTTTCGATCGCGATTTACACATAAACCTAACTTGAGCAAGCTAACCTAGCTTGAAATTTGAAAATGTCTGAATTTTTAGCCAACCCTAACCTGACGTGACTAACCTTACGTAAACAGAATAATCATACATTGTTAGCAATACCAAAGAATTCAACCAATGTTGCCAAAGACATTTTGAAGACATATTTCCATTTTTCCATAATTATTTTTCAGAAGAAAAACAAAAATTGTCAAATGGAGGTATCGACTTTGAATTTTCAATGGACATTTTGATAAGTTTCAATGATTCTTATGTAAACTAATATTAGTTATAGAAATACCAGGGACATGAATGGGACAACCTATGGATATACCAGATGGGACGTCCTCTGGACAATCTCTGCGGGACATACCCTGGATGTCCCAATCATGTCCTTGTACCGCGGTACATAAAAGGGACAAACCTAGGACATCCCTGTGTTTTTAGGGAATCGTCCTCCCAGAAAGTATAACAATGCCATAAAACTTTAAAACCAACTTCGGAAATATTCAAAACCGAAAGTAATTTATACTTGTTTATCTTGAACCCTGTCACATCTCCATCCCTTGAATCATAAATAGAATGTTGATTCAGCTTTAAAACATTTTTCAACAACACTTCAAAGTTAATTACCGCGATCTATTCTTGATTTGTTTGCTTCTCTAATCCGCAAGTACTTGTGATTTCAGATTTGACAAATATCTGTCAAGTGGTTGGGTTTCCGGCTAACAAACTGACTTTGTGTAAAGTTATTATAGCCGGCTTCCGGGACACGACAAGGTAGGCGTCCTTTGAACGACACCCATACCTGCGAGTTGAATAAGCAGACTGCATGGAATGGTAACTGCTTTGCAATTATATAGAGCCGCCGATCTTATCTCTATATATCCTAAAGTTGATAATATTTTCTGCATGGGTGATTTTAATCTAAGTTTACTTGACTTCGAAAATTCAAATGTCAATAAGTTCAACTCAGTTTTAGAAACGATGAATTTGTGTCAATTGACGAGAATCACAGCAACATCAGCAAAACCTAATGCACCCTGGCTAATATTTCATGCAGAAATGATGATGGCTGAGAGAGACGGAGCACTAATTGAATACAGAAAAAAAATCAGCTGCAACAATCAGCCCTATGCTATATCACTTCCGTTAAAAATAACGTCACGTTATTCGCCATCTCCGTTATTTTGCTATTGATTGGTAATCGAGTGTTCAAAGTTTCAGCAATTTCTTATTTTTCATCCGATTTACTACAGTTTATTAATCTGATTTCTTCTATTTCTTTATGTAAAGTACCGCAATTGGTAATTAAATTAATAGTTCTCCAAAGTTGTTTAGAGTTGTTTTTATTTCTTTCAATTTGTTGTTTGTGGAACATCAGTTTGTTTTTTTTTATCAATCTATTTAATGTATTTCTGTAAGTTATGAATTCTTACTTATTGCTTTCGTTTCCTTGATTTTTCTGATATTTTTTATATAACCTGCCCCTTTCTATAATTGACTTCATCAAACCATTAGTTTTCCATTCTGCTTTTTTCAACATTTTTTTTCTGTTTTATAGTTTCTGTAAGTCTCTGGATTAATTCATTTATTGTTTCAGTAAAATAAGTTGCTGATTCCTGTGCACTACATATCTGGTAAAATAAAGACCAGTCAAATTCTTTCAGCTCAGCTTTAAGGTTTTCAAAGTTAATGGTTTTTCTTGAAATCATTCCAATTGAAAATTGTTGCTCTATGAGCAGTTACTAAAGTATCATAAACATAGCTAGTAAAATCATCTATCACCTTCCCTGTATTAAGTTTCACAACACAATGACCTAAGCATGTTGAAGAGATACCCTGAATACGAGCGTAAGTGTTAATGACAGATGTGAAATTGAATTCACTGATAACATTCAAATAATCATTGACCAACCTTGTTTTTGAAAGAAGATTTATGTTAATGTCCCCAACAATAATGTGTACATCGCTGTTGCCTGTATTTTTCTCTAGAAAATTGTAAAATTCGATTATGTAATCATTTTCATTGGTAGAGAGAGATCTATAAAGAGCAGTTATCTTTATTAATTTACCATCCTTGGTCATTTGCATATTAATTGCTTTACAGATATTGATTTCTACTATTTCTGAAGTGTAAGTTAGATAATTTGTCATGTAATTTACTGTTCCATCATATTTATTTATTTCTCCAAAATTAAAGATCAGTTCACACCTATCTAAGACACAAAGATTGGGATCGAAATCGTTTCTAGTTTCAGTGAGAATAATACGGTCAAAAGGTTCGCTAAAAGAGTACAGAGAACAATGAGATTATCCAAATTTTTTGATATACTTCTAATATTTTGGTGAAATATTTTGAATGCAATTTTATGTTCAATATTTTACTTAGTTACATTACTTAACACTTCTTTAGGAAACTCATCATAATTATAGTCTCTTATTAAAGGATCCATTTATTATTCAAGAGAGATACTTATTTATAAACGCAATTTATTCAAGACTTCAAATAATATAATCGTACAATACAGAATATAATTTACCTCAATTTGTGGTGTTACTATTTAATCTAGCAATTCTCTTAGTTTGTGCAGTTTTTAGATCTATTTCCGTGTATTTACCCGCAGTATTCTTGAAGTTACTTTCTTCCTTTATATTTTTTGCTTTTTTATTTTCTTTGCTTATGTCGTCTACGCTTATATTCTCTTCACTACTGTCCTCTTCTTCTCCTAGATTTCATATTGTGTAGTGCACTCCATCAATAATTAAAGATTTATTCTTTATAAAAGCTACTTTGCCGTTGTCTCCAGCCTTCTTCAGGTGGAATCTCAATTTCTTTAATTCAGCATAGTCTTCAGTGGTGTAGTCTTCTGAGACAAAAATCCCGGTTCCTTTGAACTTACTTGCATTTGCTAATATTTCAGATTTTAGTTTATATCTAAGTAGTTCTACCAGAAGAGGGCGTGTCTCATTGTTTCTTTTGCCAATACGGTAAATATCTCTCAGCTCGTTGATATTTATGTTTAAACTCAGATGGTTTTCCAATGCGCTCGTGAATGTATTTATATATTCAATGTCACTTTCATGTTCCTTTATGCCATAGAACACTAGATTGAATATTTTAATTTTTCGTTCACTATTGATTAGTCTTCCTTTCAGTACTTTATTTTCTTCTCGGAGAATTAAATTTTCGTTTTTCACACTCTGATGTTCTTCTAGGATTTCAGTTCGTATTGAGCGTATCTCTTTATTAAGTTCTTCAGCGGCTTTTTCACTTTTCAATATAGTATCCTTTAGTAACTCGTAGATTTGGTTGTTACTAATCTGCTTATCCATTCCTTCTGATATATCGTCTTCAATTTACTAGGACTCAGTGTTGGTCACCTAGCTACTCCCACGTTTGAAGGAGGTAGATTCGTATCTTCGATTTTTTTCCAGCAAGACTCGAATTGTAAGAAATGTTTTTATTAACGGTTGGTTGCAATTGACAATTTTTATATCGTTATTGCATAGAAATGAGCAATTACCAAACAGAATTAACTATATCAATGTACTCTGGACAATTTCCCTTCACTTTGATATAAAATTATTTTTGAACACTAGTACGAGACCTAACTAAAATCCGAATTTAGCAGGAGTTGGATTCACACTCAACACTCAACATTTACAATGATGTATATATCAACGGAACTATTTGTGGCATAAAGACTAGAGCTAAGTGGTTCGATAGATTGGGTAGATAGATACAGTTGATTTAACCATGTTACAAACAAGTATGTTTATGGCAGTTCAGAAACAGTACAGTACACAATAAAATATCAATGATAACTATTACATAAGGAATAAAAATGTAACAAATGACAAATATCAATAATAAAATTGTGAGATTACATTGATGGTGATTCACAAAATAAAAAGGTATAAATGTATATAAAAAATGAATAATATGTATATAAAATCATTTATATACACGAGGGACACAAAAATAGTAGCAAACACAAGATCTCTGCAGGTATTTGTATATAAGTCTAAGCTCTAAGCTAGAAATCACACTGACTGGCCAGGATCGACCATCCGCGACCGTCCAGCAACGACGAAAAATTAAAAGAGATCAATGAAAACTTTCAAACACAGATTGACCAAAATTTCCAGCATATTGAAGTTCAAACATGATCTTTAAAAAACGACGATCATTCAGTAAGAGTTATCCGATAAGAATACAGGTGACGGAAATTTGATTATTTGAGTTACCCCAAAGAAGAATGCTGTAGGAATATGACAGAGTGAAATAGAGAAAAGTATCTGATTTTGAGTACAGTCGTGTTAGTAACAGGTTTGAGTTACCTTAGAATAAATACGACACTGGATAACTTGCTAAGCACACATTCTATATGGCTGGACAAATTTAATCGATCATCAATTTTAATACCCAATAGTGAAATATTCTGACCTTTTTGATAAAGAAGAATTGAGGAGACAATCAAATTTTGTGTTTTGTTTTCAATCAGTTTGAGATTATTTCTCGTAAACCAGCATTTTGCCACGTTCTTTTCATGTTCAGCAACCTATGGTTGAGCATCATGTGCCTTGCCCGAGCTTATTAGGGTGGTGTCGTCATCAAATAATACGCATTAAATCGGTTCAATAGATTGACATAAGTCATTAATGTACACCAGAACTAGAAATGGTCAGAGTACGGAGCCCTGGGGCACACCATTTTCAATTTGTTTGAGATCCGACTTCCTGTTATTCAAATCCACACACTGATATCTATTGTTGAGGTACGAACTAATGAGGTCTAAAATGGTTCCTCTCAGTCCGTAATGACTCAGTTTGTCTATAAGTATAGCATGTGATACACAGTCAAAAGCCTTGGAAAGGTAACATAGTGTTATATAATGCCCTGATCAAGGCCCTCAACTATCTCAGTCACTATACGGAAAGCTGCCTGACTGCTAGATTTTTTCTTGCGAAAACCATACTGTGATTAGTTGAAGTAAAACCTATTTTCAAAATAAGAATAAAGACGTTCCTTTAGAATCATTTCTACAATTTTTCCAATAATAGAAATAATACTAATCGGGCGATAGTTATTTAAAGATGATTTGTCACCTATTTTAAAGATGGGTATAACTCTACTAATTTTGAGAATATTCGGGAAGAGTCCTTTGCTGAAAATGTGCCTAATTAAATTAGTTAATGGCATGACGATTATAGCATGACGATTTGTTAAGCTCTTTCTTTTATTAAGTAGCTGTTCATCATGAATATCCCTAGAACTAGAATTACTCAGTTTAGTTATAGCACTATAAACTTCATATTGACAAACAGGTTCTAGCAAAAAGGTATCAACAGGGGAAGGGAATTTTCTGAAATCGTTTTCTCCATCAGCATCTAATTGTGGAAGAGATTTTATCGCTTTTTCATCTATGGTAAAAAGAGTTGTTAAATTTGTTTTCCGAAAATTCATTGTAAATCTTACTTTTCTTATTGAATTCCTCTCTGAGTTGATTATCTTCCAGCAAGCTTTCTACTTATTGGCAGAATGCATTATATATTCGTCATGAGCTCGTTTTTTTGTTCTAATAGTTCAAATTGATAAGTTTTCTTCAATTGCCTATAAATTTCAACATCTTTCCAGGTTACTTAGACTACTGATAAAATAATCACAACTATTGTTAATATGTTGATCTGGAGAAACAAGGATACCCCAATCTACATGGAAAAGAGATGTTTTGAATTTCTCGAATCATTTTTTGTATATATCTATTTTCTGATCTACTGGTTTATTAGTAGATATGGATAAAAATTGTCCCTTATGGTCGGACAGGAATGGATCTAACGTGTTTGCTTTATTGGCGTGTTCATTCAAATTTGTAATTATATTATTTATACAGGTTGCAGATAATGCAGAGACACTTGTGTAATCTGATATCATTATTTTCAATCCAAAAGATTGTAGCATGCATTTTAGATTGAAGAGGGTTCATGAGTTTGAAACGAAATTTATATGAAAATCTCCTACCAAGACAATTTTTTTATTCTCTTTGAGGTAAGTGGATATCAGATTTTCTAGATTTTTAATGAATAGGTTTACGTCTCCGGTACATGACCAGTAAATTGTTATTATTAGGATATCTAAGGATTGCAGGAGAATGCCAGAGAACTCAGATTGTATTTATTCACTACATGTGCTCAAATTAATCTAGTTATCTGCCAGTATTAGGACAGAAAAATAATATTGAAATCTGAATTGTCAGTGAAAGTACACAATTCGATTACCTTATTTGCTAAACACTGAATATTTACATGAAATATCTTGATATTTTTTCCTGAAGTTTTTAGTTTTGGACCGTTTATGATTTCGCTTTCTATCTTCATCACGTCACTAGTTCGAGCTCTCCTGGTTGATTGGGTTGGTTCATAGGATTAATAGGATTGATTTCCTTCTGTTGAGGATCCTCCGACTTCGGAGACATCCTCTTGTTGGCAAAAAAAGACACCAATGCTCTAGTTGGCCAAACTTCCCGTCTCCATGCCTATTTCAGAAAATCACGTTTGATTGTGACCTTGGCTGATGCGTATGGATCTGGTCGTTTTGAAGGGTGTGCTTCACATTCGAGACCAGGCAAGGCTGGTTGTAGGAATTTCTCGAGTTCTTCTGGTTAGGTGTTTGGTTTGAGTCTGGTAACATGAAGAGAAACGAGTCTTGGGACCGTTTCCACCCCACAAACTTGTTCAGTTTGCCCAACCAAGTATCTGCATTTCCGCTAGTGGGCAACTTGAGTCGAATCGTCATTTCCACTCAACTCTTTATTTTCTTCATTGGGTTTATCGAGCCGTTGGATGTTTCTCAAAATGGTGCTTGTTTTGGCTTCCTGAATGGCTTCATTAAGTTGTTCAGTGGAAATCTGCTGTTGATTTGTATTTATATTGTGATTTTGTTTGTTATTCATTTACTGAATTTGTATGTTCACGTTGGTCTGCCGGGGTTAATAGACCCTGCCGCTTTACTTGGACTAGGTATGGCGCCCAAGTTTTGTTTTCAAACTATACCATTTTCGTTTGTACACTTAGGCCCTCCAAAGGGTTTTGGACCAAGAGGGATATTGCTTACTATGTTTGAGTAGCTGATACTTGGTTTCTGATTGTTTTCTTCTAGGCATTGATTTTACTGTTCGTAACTGGCTGAACAATTTACGAGAAAATTAAATCTTAAATTGTCTTAGGCCATGTTCAATATAATCACCTGGATTTTCTAGGTTTAGATATTCAGCATTCTGCTTTATTGTACCACTGATTGTATGACACCCTGCATGTTGAAAAAATCATCTACCATTGTGGTACGAAGCTCAAATTAGGAAAACGTTGCATATTTTGGTGCTTAACAAAATATTGTTTTTTAACTTGGAGTATATCCGGATGTACGCGATAGTTTGTATATAATATTTGAATGGGTTACAAATAGTTGCTATGAGAAAATGCCAAAAGTTTCAAAATGTTACCGCAAACTGTAAAGATAGCAAAAAATAATTGCCCTCTGAAACTGCTGCTTTTCCCCACATTCAGTCATTCCCCTATATCATACCGTTACCGAGATAACAATAAATAGACCCTACCCAAAATTATTAATTGATTCCATGCTCATTCTGGGGTATCCTAAAGATCAAATCCTATAGGCTTCTTCTATTTTTATCATTCATTAATGATATTTGCTCATCAAAACATTATGATATGCTCCTCAAAGCAGACCACATGAACACGTACATGTGAATCATAAATATTAGTAATGATTTTGGTCTACAAAAAGATGCAAAGAATATATTTTTGATTCTGAAGTTATAAGTTTTTCCAAAAATGTAACAAATATATTTCACATACATGATCGACACGGGAAAGGAAATTCAAAGGTAACTATTTGAATTAACATTGATAGCAATCACATGGAGAACATCTTAAACAATTCTTTTTGCACTGTTAGGAAAACAAATTGAAATAGGTACTGCAATAGAATGTGGAATCTAAGCAATAAAATCAGTTCTACTACAGACAGTTCAAAAAAATCCACAAAATTCTATTCTTCAAAATACACAAAAAAAATTCTGTGCATCACAATTACTATAACTTTGGTTTGTTTGTTTGAGAATGCCAACTGGAGGGTACAATTTTTGCTTGAATAATTGATACCTACCATTGAATTTGAATTAATCCCACATTTTGTAAACGACAATTCAAATTCGTTTCAATCAATCAATCAATCAATTCAATATTCCGATAACAGAAATGAATATGAGGAAGCCTCTGACTGATGTACCTTCTGTACACATTTTAATTTATAATTTATGCTCTTTAGATATCAATTGTATGCTTTCATGCAAAATCAGTTATGTATATCTTTATTTGAATTATTGTTGCTGTATTTTTGTTATCAAATATTAGAAGATTGGTTTTGATTTGGAATCAAGATTAATTGGATCTCTAATGGAAATAAGAATATTAAGACAAAACCAGTAACCAATAGTTTTAAATAAATTTTACAAGTTGATCACTATCTAACTAACCAATTTCCAAAACAATGCAGTGGTGGGAACATTTAGCACGAATAATCCAATCACCTTGCAGAGGGACTCAACAAAGGCTTAAATAGGTAACATTACAGTCACATTGTATCAATGGAATTCGGCAATCTTAAACGACATATAAACAAAAACTGCCGGCTTCCTTTTCGGCGGCTCCTTTCCTGACCCAACTTCATTGTACGATTCACAATAGCCACCGATATGACAAAACACCGCAAAGGTGGTTGTGACTTGGAAAAACATTAGACGATCGACACCTAAAGAGACCAAATAGAGATTTGTGAAGCGGAAAGTGGAATATATAAATCGTTTCATGTCAACTTCTTTGTTTGTGCGGTTCTTATGTAGAACGGAAACAGTCTTTTAGGCCGTTGGCTTTCGACTTTGAGCATTCCTGGTTTATACCGATTTGTATTGAAGCTTTTGAGGTGAATGATATCATCAAAGTACTTTGAGGTGTGCGTTCACCGAATCTGAGTTATTACAGATTCTCGAGAAGAAAAATTTCGTACGTTTTCTTTTCAGTTTGTCGCAATTTGTTCACCAACATCCTTAAAACACTCAAAGGTTATTCATAAGTTATTACATATAAATAAAGTGACTATATGAATTTCATGAGAATACTTATATTCATCAACAAACGGATTACAATAATAATAATCATTATTATCCGTTAAAGAAATATAAATGTATAGGAATCGTCTTAAACAATCACAAGAAAACGCATCAAAATACATATACAGAAATAAATAAATGAAATTAATATTAATATACCGGGTGTCCACGAAAGGAGACTCGCTCTTATAAAATGTTTTGTTTTCAGGATAATGAAATGAAACCGATAAAATGTTTGAAAGAATTATCTTATAAATTTATAAAAATTGAGCACTTGTCAATTTAATGCTTATATTGAATTTACCTACTCACATATCTTTTGGATTCCAGATGTTCAAAGTGACCTCAATCTTGTTGCTGACAAAGGCGAATTTTCCTTAGTGTTGCTCCTACGTTTCTCAACTGGCTTGCTGTAATTCTAGAAATAGCTGCGCCTACTTTGTCTTCTAACTCATGTTGTGTGGCAGGAGGTACATCATAAACCTCGTTTTTATAGATCTCCATGAAAAAATCCAGAGACGTTAGGTTGGGTGACCTGGAAAGTTTTGTAGAAAGGAATAAATGAAGGTATGAACTGAAAACAACCCTGCACTGAGAGAAAAGATTATTAAATATTAACAAATCAATTTGTTAGAGCCATGTAAGTTCGACAGAAATGAATGATAGTCGTCATTATGATAGTTAAATATAAACACGTGGAATACTAAGCACAGCTTCCCTATAAACTTTGCATAAGTTAAACATTTTTAAGGTATATTTCTTAATTGATAAGAAAGCATATTTCGTACAAAAGTATTGTTTTTAGAGATATTCAACATATTCCTTGGAAATATCTATAGTATTTAGGTAAAGTATCAAATCGTTCAATATTAATAATACATTTATTAAAATATATATATATATATATATATATATATATATATATATATATATATATATATATATATATATATATATATATATATATATATATATATATATATATATATATATATATATATATATATATATATATATATATATATATATATTAATGTCAAACTACAAGATTCATTATAAGTCCAGATCTGGCATGTATTTCTTAGATCTGAACAATATTTATTTCTATGGAATAAAATCTACATACACATGGATCGAGCCGAAGCCGAATCGTGAATTCGCGGGTCACAGTCGTTTGGAATGCAAAATATATATTTTATTCAGTTTTTGTCTGGTCTTCGCAGTTAATAATTGTGGTAAGTGGAGACAATTGTGACCGTGGCGTGCGTTGCAGAATTATAGGTAAATCATTCGTATTTTGGAAAAAATGAGTTACATAATTATCTATCATGCCCATGATCAAAAATGCTTATTTTCTTCAAACCTAATTTTACTGGTAGAGAAAGATTTTTTCCAAACGTAGATAACTAATTATTTCTGTAGTGAAATTTACATAAAGGTATCTACAGAAATTATAAGGTGATTTTTTTTCAGATCTGCTCCAACGACATGATAAAAAAATTGTTGTTTTGTTAAAATTGTTATTTCCGTCAACCAGCTGCACACCCTTAAGAGTACAACCCTCAAAAGTCTTCGAAAGACTTGACCGACATAGGGAAGACAAGTACATATGGACAATCCTATACCGGTATTGGTGTAGATATTTTAATATTTAACATGATATGCTTGTAGTTATGATATCAATTTTCAACCATGTATATGTATTTTTCATATTACATCGCTCGGTTTCAATGATAAAACGATTTATTAATATAAAAGAATACTCATTTGGTTGAAACTGGAGAACCTTATGGAGGAGAGGAAATCTCCATTTCCTGAGACTATGACTACAGTGTAGGTAGGTATTTACTAGTAAGACAATTTTTAAGTTATTCAAAATGATATATAGATCTGTAAGTGTTTTTGCTCAATCCCGAAGTCAGTGATTTTGAAATCAATGTTTGTCATACAAGTTAAAAGTTCTTTTGAGGAGTAATTATAAAATCGCAATCATAATATATATAATTATAGAATAAGTTTTAATTTTTGTATGAAAATAAAATGTTTTTCATCTGAAATTGTTTTTTGTTATATAAACTTACACCGCAATGGCCACAATTAGAAAATGTTACATTTTGCCTACTCCAATGATTTTTATAAAATATGTTACTTCTCCAGTATTATTCTAAATACTGATTAAAATGAGTGATTCTGATTCAGGTTGAATATGTTAAATAGCCATTGATGTTGATTACATATCAATGAAATATGATGACAATTAGAAGTTGAAGAAACATAAAAAATTTTCTTGACATTAAAAATGGTATCACCAAGAATATATCAATTCACTTTCAACGATCATTTAATAAACATCATTCCACGATATTTGCTACAAAACAAGATATAATAGAATACATTTTTTGAAATAGTATACAATAAATTATGTTCTTGATCAAGGAAATATTTGTAATTTATATTAAAATCTATACAGGGCTTTTCACGATGAGCGTTAATTAGACGTTTCTGGCAAACCAGACAACGGATCAACCTGAAAATTTGACAGTATGCATAACTGATCATAATGCGGTTACTTTGATTTTTCAAATAGAACACCCTGTATATAATATCATATTATGATTTCTTATTACTTCGTCAACAACTTCATATAGTATCTCCCTATATCTATCTCTTACCGTTTAAGAGATATAAATTAATTTTGATTTTTTTTCCACCAAACATGTACTTTTATAAACGCTGATAATCTTGAACTCTCTGGTACTAAGACGATCAAATTCGGAATGGAGTGAAGTGATACCATAAGGATCCTCACTTCGGAGCCATATTTTTTTTGCCTCATACAGGGTCGTTAGCAAATGCGGATACTTTGTTCACATGAAAAAATGAGTGGAAGTCAATTTTTTCAAATGGAACACCCTGTATTTTTCCACATTTTGAGCTCTACATCCAATTTTAGATTGACTTTGTTCAGATAATCCTATTTTGATTTCGAACCGTTTTCGAGATAAACTGTTTCAAACAGAAACTGACGTGGTTCCCTTGAATTCATCAATTATTTTTGAAATTTATCAGATTCCATTCGATGTTCCTTCATCAGTCACAGATAATGCAATGAATAAATAATTATTAAAATACTCTTCAACCATCAAATGAAACTTCTCTTCAAAAAATAGTTTTATTAACGCTGACACACGAACTGAAAATAAATTCATGAATTAGTAAGTCAATTTAATTATCACAGTATTTCAGAATATGTTCGAACACATCTCCTCCTCTACTCAAACAAACATGTAATCTCTTCAGAAGATTTTCATGTGTAGCGCTTCTGATTGATTCTGGAGTTAAACTATTGAAAGCAGTTCTAACTCTCGATTTCATATCTTCCATTGTTGTTATTGGGTCGGAGTAAACCATATTTTTAATGAAGCCCCATACAAAATAATCTAGTGGATTGCCATCTGGTGTTCTAGGAGGCCAACGAAAAGGTCCATTATTACCAATCCATTTATCTTCGAAAATTTCAGTTAAAGCTTCACTAACTGAACGAGAATAATGGGGTGGAGCACCATCCATTTGGTACCATACACGTTCTCTTCCTGGCCTATGATTTAAAATCATTTGAATTCCATTTCTCAGTAAATCTTCATATTTTGTAGCATTCAAGTTATCATCATAAAACTCGATATAAAAAATTGACTCATTCTTAATGGCACAAAATACATTAAATTGCCATCTTTCTTGAAAACCCCTTTGGCGAACGACATGGGGATTTTCTGGCGACCAATAATGACTGTTGTGTCTATTGAAAATTCCATTTTTTGTAAACTTGGCCTCATCTGTCCATATGATATTGTCTAGGATATGTTCATCCTCTTGAGTCTTGACAAGTAACCATTCAAAGAATTCCACTCTACGAGGCAAATCTGTCTCTTTCAGATGTTGGACACAGTAAAATTTATAGGGATGCCATTTGTGCTTATTAAGAATGCGATAAATTGTTACGTAGGGTATACCTATCTCCCTTTCAGCTTCGTTTAGAGAGGCATTTGGAAATGCATAAAAAAATCCCAAAACTATTATGTTATTGTCATCATCATCCACTTCAGGCTTTCTACGAATAACTTTTGGATGAAAGGTTCCATTCAACCTACAGTTTTTTAGAAGTCGGTTTATCACATTATTCAAAATTGGATCATTTATATTTCCAAAGCACACTATGAAAAAATACTAATTTGCAATGTTGTACGATAGAGACACTCATTACCTCAATGCATACAAATTGTAACTTTTTCTAAGGAACATATCACTTTCGAATTGACTGATTGGTGACTGTTGAAAAACTAAATCTGAAAGAAATATTACATAGTATAAAATAGATGTTAAATCTCGAAAATAAGTGATGAATGTAAGGAAACAAGGTCAGTTTCTGTTTGAAACAGTTTATCTCGAAAACGGTTTGAAATCGAAATAGGATTATCTGAACAAAGTCAATCTAAAATTGGATGTAGAGCTCAAAAATGTGGAAAAATACAGGGTGTTCCATTTGAAAAAATTGACTTCAAACAATTTTTTCATGTGAACAAAGTATCCGCATTTTCTAACGACCCTGTATGAGGCAAAAAAAATATGGCCCGAAGTGAAGATCCTTATGGTATCACTTCACTCCATTCCGAATTTGATCGTCTTAGTACCAGAGAGTTCAAGATTATCAGCGTTTATAAAAGTACATGTTTGGGGAAAAAAAATCAAAATTAATTTATATCTCTTAAACGGTAAGAGATAGGTATAGGGAGATACTATATGAAGTTGTTAACGAAGTGATAAGAAATCATAATATGATATTATATACAGGGTGTTCTATTTGAAAAATCAAAGTAACCGCTACTTTACAGTAGAAGCGGCAACGCCGCATCGTCTAAAAAAAAGTGTAGATCATGTTCATTTATGCATACTGTCAAATTTTCAGGTCGATCCGTTGTCTGGTTTGCCAGAAACGTCTAATTAACGCTCATCGTGAAAAGCCCTGTCTAGTTTTGCTGCAAATACCTATATAAATTATTATGATAATTACATATTACAAAGAAGCTTTCACTGGTTTACTATAAATGGAGACATTCTAAAAAGTAACGAATATTTTATCATTACATATATTATATATTTCAGAATAAGCTAATATAATTTACTACCATCCAGCTTAGAAAAGTTTACAGGTAATAAATATTTTTTAAATTCACATGTGTATGTTGCTTGGTGTGAAATGAATATTTCATTTGTAGAATTTCAACTTTCCCCATGTTTCAAATGAACTTACATAATTTCGGCGCTATTCAAAACAGATATTCGTTGGATACTTTCAAATAAATTTTATTAAATACTAATAATCTTTTCTCTCGGTGTGTCTTACTTCGCGGGTCACTTACCTGGAACCATATTTTCAATGAAATTTTCGTTGTATGTTCATGCAGATATTCCGTAACTGCCCTCACGTTGTGTGGAAGAGCACCATCTTTTTGTTGGAATAATCCAATTCGATTTATTGATGGAACATGAGTTTAGTAATCCTACTGATGACGTTAACTTGGTTTACAAAATGCGCATCTAGGAATTAACTTACTAGTGTGGTGAAGGGGAAATCTATTTTTGTTCTCATTGAATGACACCACAGGCATCCAATACCTCATTTTCAAAAGGAACTTCGTCCAAGAAATGCTCAATCTACTGCGCGAGGAAACTCAGATATCTAGCCCCTGTCAGCGGACTTCAAACATTATAGGGCCTGAAATCCTATTCCCAAAGTGCCCAAACCAACAATTGAAAGCAAACCTCTCTGGGAAATTTCCTTCCTCCATCAAGTGTAAATTTGCATCGGACCAATATCGCTTATTATATCTGATGAAATGTTCCAAATTAGTGAAACAGCTTTCGTCACTATACAGAATTTTGTATGGTACTTTGTCATTCTCCAAATATTCTCCAAAGAACCAATTGCAATACTCAAGTCTCATTGCATCGTTTTACTACAGGTATTGGTGTATTTGATATTCAAATGAATGCTGTTTATGTTTCTTCAAAATGTTAGCTGCAGAAGACTTCGAAATGTCACATTCTCTTGCGATATCCCAGAGTGATATTAATATTTCCATATTTTTCGAACAATGAGGTGCACAATAACTACAACTGACTTTGTAGAAGAGATGTCAAATAATATGTTGAAATGTCAATTTTTACGGCAAAAATTTAATGATCTTGTTTCAGTAAACGAAACTTCCAACATTACATTTTCAATTTATGTCACTCCCGGTGAATCTGGAATTTTCATAAAGTTGAGTTACTAGACAAAAAATGCAGTTTCATGCATTGAACTGATCCTACAAATTTCATTCCATTATCTCCGAAGAAAAAAAGTTAAAAGGGCGTGCCACCTTCCGTGGACATCCGGTATGAGGCTTTCAGATTCGAGTCTCATTGGGATCTCGGTAACGGTCAAAGACAGTAGGGTGGTTGAATGGAAAAAATGTTGTCTATTTCAGAGTTCATACAAGAAAAATTTAAAGTTTCAAAATTTATCTGTTTTCTATATCTTTTTATTTTGTAAAAATTTCTTGAAATATTAGGCACTTTGTCATGGGAATTTTTGTAGGCTAACCGTACTAATAAAAATGTTATTCAATGTATCCTACATTTTTGGTCATCCTCAACTTTTTATTTTCAAATACGAACCTGTATTTTTTATTGCATTTTTCAAATGCCAAGAGTCATAATATTTCTTATTGCCACAGTATTTTCCTCTGAACAACACAGTATTTTGGAAATATTAAACAATTACCAGTAAAAATTCAATTATATTTTCATTTCCATAAGAGCTGTGGTTGAAAAATAACAGACAATAAGAAGTGAATCAATGACAAGTTGACATTTTTCAATTTCAGCTGTTATAAAATAATTTTTTTTTATTTTACTCTTAATAGTTCAATATTTCCAGAGATCATGTAGTTTAACTAGAAACACTACACGAATATGGAACATGAGTAGCATTTGAAAAATAGGTGTTTGAAAATGAAAAGTTTTTTGTGGCTCAATTTGTACATTAACTGTATAATCTTCATAAACTTCATTCCCATATTTGGATAATCTACAAAAAGTTGATTTGGCAAATTGTAGATTTTAGATTGTAGGGGGGTCGTGCAGGCTCTGCAGCCTCACAAGCACCTCGACCAATAAGGTATTTTATGCGTGAACCTTTATCTATTCAAGGCCCGTGATTCTGAGACTTCGTGCGAAGTCTATCAGGTTCCTGGGAGCTAAGTTCCTGATGTCGGAGGGCGTATAAATACCCCTTCCAGGAATCTTGCAGAAAATCGCTGGGCATTCGCAAAGCAGATGTTCTGCAGTTTCCGAGAAGTTCTCGCAGTAGTGGCAACTATCACTCTCTGACTTGCCCATCTTTTTGAGGTGATACCCCAGAGGGCAGTGCCCAGTGAGTAGTCCCGCTACCAATTTCAAGTCTTTTTTGTCTAACGCGAGAAGCTAATTAACTTTCCTTGGTGATAGGCTCACTAGCCTTTTCGCTTGTCTTTGTCTTGGCACTTTATTTCAGTGAGATTTCATTTCATCGGTTTCCCACTCTTCTTTTAAGTGGGCTCTGGAGAGTTCACAGAAGTGTTCTGGGACGGGAAATGGTGTGTTTGACCCTTCTTTGGCAAAGCAGTCTGCTTCCGCGTTGCCTTTGATGCCCCTGTGACCTGGCACCCACATCAGGGTTACCTGATTGTTTACTGCCAGTTGTCTCAGGGTTTTTTTACAGTCCCAAGTCGGCTTAGCCTCACAAGTGTGTGACTTCAGAGCTGTTAATACTGCTTGGCTATCTGATAGTATAAAGATTTCTGCCCTTCGGGTGCGCCTTTCAAGGCATTCCTGGGTACAAATCTCTATAGCATGAACTTCTGCTTGAAAGATGGTTGGGGTCTTGCCAAGGGGTTTTGATAGCTTTGAATTTGGCCCTGTAACGCCTACTCCAACCCCTTCATCCATCTTGGATCCATCTTTGTACCACACTGAGGCATCCGTTGCCAATTGAGGTCCGTTCTCTGTGCAAATCTGGTGGTTGTTTATAACCACTTCAAACTACACTTCGAAGTCGTACCTGATCGGCATGATATCTATCGGTTTAGACATGGCTTGGCAAAGTATTGTTGCGTTTTTCAGGTTCAATAAGTGGTACACTTACTTATAAACTCGCCTTTATTGTCACAGAACAAATAATACAACTGACAATACTGTTTGACACTTTGAAGTTCAAATAAATACTTCAAACTTCACTTGGTAACGTTACAACAGTCAAATGTTAAAAAGTAAACAAAAATCAAAAACTTTCAAAACTTGGCAAATCTGATCGTATTTATAGGATAACATTATTCTAGAAGCTATAGAACTTTCAACAGAACATTCCATACTAAGTTCTCGAATAAACTTTAATGATTCTAGTACATTCTAATGGTTTTCTAGAAGGCAAACAGAAGGATTCATGATTTTTCTATCTACTACCAGGTTCGTAACAGTATCAAAAGTTAAAAAAATTCTTCTGGCACTTTCAATGAACTGCTTTCCAGTATTTCCACCGATCTGAGTTTAGGGGAGAAATGTAATAATGCCTTGAAGAAAACGTTGTGAAGAAAGCGTTGCAAAATTTGAATGTTAGTGCAAAAATTTTGGATTGAATTGGTCGTTGCTTGATGGAAATCCATAGTATAAAGCACTAAGGTAAACGATTAAATTTCCACAAAACTTTATTAAATTCGCGACATGTTTCACTACACTGTAGTTTTATCAAGCGAAAATGGTTTACTAAAATCCTCTTCGTTAGGCTTTACCTAAATATCTAAATAAAGAAGACTAATTAACATAACTATAACAACATTACCTAGAATTGTTATGTTAAGTAACCTGACCTATCCCAATTCTTATCTTCCTCATTAATGTTATCCACAAACAACGAAAACAAGATATGCCTGGGAAACAATCGAAGTTACTAAGAAAAAAGGTTCAACAAAGGAGAATTGTTCAATTCCAATTGGTCATTGAGTAGACAATTAGAATTCTTCAATTTATTTATTTCTAGACATTCTAAATAATTAAGTTTGACACCTTTATTTTCCACATGTAATATTTCGAAGTTTTCATCAAAGTGATGATCTTCTTCTAAAATATGATTCGCATATGTTGAACTTGTTTTCTTTTTTACATAACTCGTGTGATGTTCACGTAGGCGGTTTTTAAAAGATCTCCCGGTCTGGCCTACATATACTTTAGGGCAAGTCCCACAATTTAATTTGTAAACTCCTGATTTTTCAAATTTTTGTGTTTTATCTTTGTTATTTTTAATAAACCTTCCCAACGTATTTTCTGTTCTAAAGGCTATCCTAAAATTTTGTTTGTGTGAAAATGAGGCTAATTTTTCGGTGGCTTTACCTGAATAAGTTAATGTTCTATAATTACTATCTTTGTTTCTGATACTAGGGTAAACTTCTTGGATAGCCTAATTGTGTAATTTCTTTGCCAAAATATTATCTATCAAATCCACCCGATAACCATTATTAAATGCAACTTGCTTTATTATATTTAATTCTTTGTTGAAATTTTCTGTTGATGAAGGAACATTAACTAATCTATGAATCATACTGTTATATGCCGATATTTTATGTTGAAATGGGTGTGTTGAATTATTGTGGATGGTAATATCTGTGTGGGAAGGTTTATGAAAAATTGCAAAGTTATGTCTATTATTAGAATTGCTTATCGTTAAATCTAAAAAATTTATTGATTTTTCTACTTCTAACTCTATTGTAAATTTTATATTTGGATGAATAGTATTAATATAGTTGTGAAACAACTAACGAAGAGGATTTTAGTAAACCATTTTCGCTTGATAGAACTACAGTGTAGTGAAACATGTCGCGAATTTAATAAAGTTTTGTGGAAATTTAATCGTTTACCTTAGTGCTTTACTGCAAAAAGTTGATAAATTCACGTGACAGTGATGTTTATGTATCACCTAGTGCGTTGTTTTGGGTATTGTGTTCCACAAGCACAATCAACAGAAATCTATCGGGTTGAAAGTGGCATTCATTGAATGAAGATACTTATTCAAAATCTGATCATCACAAATCCAAGTGTGGAATAGGGTAAAAAACTTTCAAAATAATGAAGAAGATAGCACGACCTGTGATGCTTGAGAACTTTTCCAATTCCTCCCAAAAAATTAGCAATTTCTGTTCGATTAAGTTCATTTGAGTGACATTCCATTATTTATACAGAAATATATACTCATTCATTGTCAACTCGATCCAATGTCAGAATATGTTCCTATGACAATCAAAAGGACTGTTTGCTTGTGAATGAGTCTCTACAGAAGAGTTTCTTTTTGTTGAATGATTTATTTGCCCTTTATTCATGTTATTTTATTTTAAGTGCTTATTTCGTTACATTCAAAGAGTTATTTTCATAAATATATATTGAAATAAATTAGTGGATGTATTTTATTGATTGCACTCATTGTGTAAAACTTCACAAAAATCAAAATTGAATAATGATATAACAAACACTTATTCTTCTATATTTATCCATCTGAGCTCATGAAACTATGCGGCAGAATGTTGGAGAATCCAAGCAACAAGAATAATGAATGTACATTCAACAAATCTAGAATTGATGTTTTTTTTTGGGTTGTTAAAATGGTAATCCAATATTCAGTAAATTTTTAACTATTTCCTAGGGACCCCGATAGAAGAAGACATTTTATTGAATGAAAAAATGAATCAAAATGGTTTAGGTTGGTGATCAAGAATTGTTTCTGATGAATGCTGAAAAAAAATATTTGTTCAGCGATCTACCCAAATTATTGTAGAACACAATACCCAATACAATTCACTAGGTTATACATAAACATCACTGACACGTGAATTTATGAACTTTTTGCATTAACATACAAATTTTGCAACACTTTTTTCACAACGTTTTCTTCCAGGCATTATTATATTTTTTCCCTAAACACAGATCGGTGGAAATACTGGGAATCCGTTCGTTGAAAGTGCCAAAAGGTTAACTTATAGGAAAAACAAGAGATATCTCGAAAACTTCACGGGTAGGGCTTTCAATTTTCAAATTTTCATATATGAGTCACAGTGTCAAGTTGGTGACAAACATAAAAATCTCTTAATATCTCGAAAACTACACGAGCACAAAATTCGAAACATACGGCACAAATTGTCACAAAATGGGCACAATTTACCCATAACATTGAAATACCAAAGTTCCATATATGGATCACCAGCTTGACGTACCAAGTGTTCTCATTTGAGTTATATACTGAAGGAGTATTTTAAACCATACCATTTAACAAATTGTGATTTAAAGTACAACTATTTGAATTATTTTGAGTGATATGAATTTTTTACTTATGCTAAATTTCTGTTAATAAATATTTCACGGTGACATTTTAGTCACACCCATTTAAAAGCATCGCAAATTCAGTGACGTCGTAAAACTGTATATAAAAAAAATCGCTAGTATATGATTTTTAGATTCTTGACCGTGAAAAAAATTCGAAGTAGGCTTTGAAATTCTTATTTTCATTTCAAATTCCTGTCACTCAACTGGAACTTTTGATGCGCTATCCATTTAAAAGAGAAACTTCTGAATCGGATAGTAAATAACAGTTTCAGAGAGGTGGCCCGCTTTCAGTTTGGTCACTCTGTTTATATACCTACGAGTAATGTATATTAACAACAAATGGATGATTTGAGAAATAGTAGTAAGTACAGTGACGGTCTGAATATCAACTTAATGAGAAATTATTATAGAACAAAAATTGTTCAAAAATAGTTATTGTACAAGAATGATATCAGTTCCAGAAGAGAAAAATTTAATTCTTAGGTGAATAGTCCAAAATTCGTATTTTTTGGCCTAAAATGAGATATAGTTCAAAATGAGACCGGAACTGGGCCTGGTAACCTCACACTTCAGAATCAGCCATCTAAAATACATATAACAACATTAATGTACCTCGTGGACCTAAAAATGAATAGTCGACAACACCTAGTGCCAGTACTAATTATGACAATAATTGATCATCCAGTTTTTGGAAAAGTTGTTGTCATCCCCTTATGTGATTCTATGAGAAACCCATTAATTTCTTGTGTTTTCATAAATAACCATTCACAAAACTCTATTCGTCCAGGTAAGTTCCATTTCTAAAATCCGATCCGACTCCTTCAATGCCTTCTTGAAATATTTTCAATCGATGAAATTGATGACCGTAATTGATTGAATTGGTCCTGATATCCTCAAAATTTCGAATCAGCCACCTAAAATACATATCACAACATCAATGTACCTCGTGGACCTAAAAATGGATAGTCGATCCACACCTAGCGCCCGTACTAATTATGACAATTGATCAGCCAGTTTTTGGAAAAGTTGGTTTTATCCCCTTATGTGATTCTTTGGGAAACTCATTAATTTCTTGTGTTTTCATAAATAACCATTCACAAAACTCTATTCGTCCAGGTAAGTTCCATTTCTAAAATCCGAACCGACTCCTTCAATGTCTTCTTGAAATTCTTTCAAGCGATGAAATTAATAACCATGATTGATTCATCGTCTTCATCTCAATTTCTGTTGTTTCAACGTTTACCAATGGCTTATCGTCTTATGCCAGATTGAACACACTCAAACTAATTTTAAACTAGTGCGGGAAAATGACACCTCTCAAACTAAATTGCGTGCGGGAATAGGGCGGAACACGCACGCTTGTAGGAAAAAATTTTTCCCGCACTAGTGCGGGAAAAACTCACTTAAAGTGACAGTAGCGTGTGGGAAAATTTTTCCCGCACTAGTGCGGGAAAATGACACCTCTCAAACTAAATTGCGTGCGGGAATAGAGCGGAACACGCAAGCTTGTAGGAAATAGTTATTATCCTAACAAGTACGGAAAGAGTACCATTCCCGCATGAGACTGCCGTTACCCGAACGACGCAAAGCGGAGTTCGGGTAAGCAGTCGAGTGCGGGAGAGTACCTTTCCGTATGAGTTAGGATCAATATTTTTTCTACAAGCGCATTGAAACATCTTATGTTGCTCTCTTGAACAAACTTTTGCGTGCGGGAAAAACTCACTTAAAGTGACAGTAGCGTGCGGGAAAATTTTTCCCGCACTAGTGCGGGAAAATGACACCTCTCAAACAAAATTGCGTGCGGGAATAGGGCGGAACACGCACGCTTGTAGGAAAAAATATTTTTCTACAAGCGAATTAAAAAAATATGTAGCACTCTTGAACAAACTTTCGCGAAAAATCACAAACAATTTGAATATTGGTGACAACAGAATTCATCTATTTTTATATTTCATTTCACCTCGGACATAATATTGACATTACATTTATTTGATACCTGAATTAATATTTTACATTTATGGTATACGGACTAGTATGGTCCAGAGCAAACCTGAAGAATTTGGCGAAAAGGTATTGTTTATGAATAATCAGATGGCCCACCACATTGGGTGTAAAAAAAGGACTAGCTGACTGTAATTGCTGAGTTCAAATGTAAAATTTTTCAATATTGATCAATGGCAAACCTTAAATACAAATATTGACCAACCTCTTCTAACTTCGGGATCTTCACTTCTGTGCACAGAATTTCCTCCTATGTCCATCTGTCTTCAAAACACATGAATTGTTAAAAAAAAGGGTAGCACTCGTAAAGTCGAGATACCGATCCAAAACGGGAAAAAATTATACTAAAAAGGGCAGCGGTACGCACGGTCATTCAAAATCGACTCGTCTTCTCGTCGGTAGTACCAAGATATGCCATTGGGGGAGCGCGAGAGTACTTTTTTTGTCTAAATGAATACACATCGAGTTCCGAACATATACCGGGTGATACAACTGATACCAAGACGAAACACCTCATCGTTAACCAAAAATCAATCCATCATAGTTATGACAAACACTGTTATTCTGATATGAACTAATATTTTCGGATAATATTGATCTCGCCGTGGTTCTACAAATATCAGTTGATGGAGATTCACATCATAGATAAATCTGCCGCAATATTGGTTCATCTATTCAAAGACATCCAGTTAATATACCCATCAAACATTATCAACTGATAAAATTTTCACCCCTTCAAAAGATTCCGTCATTATAAATAGCAGTCATCCTTTCTCATTTCCATAAACCTCAGATGTTTGTTGAAACCCAACCTCAAAGAACTCACGCACACATCCTTTCTATCTGAAATATGATGAACTTGACTTCCGAATATCAAAAAGAGATCCTTTTTCACAAAGCCCTTTCACCGTATTCAGTATATTAAAAATGTCTCCGTATACTTGGTACATGAGATAAAAGGGATTTCTTATTTATCATACAGATGACAGAAAAATTCATGAAAGCTTCCCATATTTTAGATATCTGTGAAATACTTCGTCTGTTGAAAATTTATACGGCTTATGCTCGACTCTGTTTACGTTCCTGCTGCTCTGTATTCTGATGTTAATCTTCATAACTGCCTCTACTTTTCTTTGCGTTCGCATAATACCACCTTTCAGGAGTTTCAGGACGTGCAAATAGTTTGCAGCTATGCCAGTGGTTCTGAGATAAAACAAGTAGACGTTTCTAAAAGGTGTAATTTCCTTAGGGCCAAGTCAAAAAAAAAATTTAACGTGTTCATGAATGAACGTGAACGTTGATGATAATAATACTCAATCATAAACACTCGTAGATTGTATCTAAAGGAATATACTTTACAAGTAAAGAACTGCAATTATTATTATTTGCTTTATGGAAATCAACTAACTGTGACAAAAGATACAATTTGCTGAAATTAAAGTATGTTACACCTAAAGTATTAGAGTAATAATTGAATTTTACGCGACCACCATGTAAAATGCATTAGAAGATATACAGGATGTAAGAGAACCTTCCAATTCCTGCTTATGTTATAAGCATTTTAAAATATTTTGATGGCTCATACAGTTCACAAAAATTATTGAATTCTCCAATTCTGACCTCTTCATCGCATCCGATTTGACCGGAAATTCATTCATCATTATAATTTTTCAATCTTCGTACAATATACTATTATGTTTGAATCTTCAAATAATACTGACACTAACTATCATTAACTAATTTATTTGAACGTATTATCTTTAAAAATAACGAAATGATAACTATGTATGATAATAAAGGTAAAAGTAAAAGTAAAAGTATCTAGTAGTATCCACTGTTCGAATCACACGTGCCTCATCCGCGCTGATCCGTATAATCAACTTTGAAAGAGTTATAATATATAATCCCTAGTATTTTTCGAAGTAGTGATATTTTCTAAGAGAGTTAGCTAAGCAAGTGGTGTGTGAATCTCAGCAAAATCTGCTCTGAATTTTACATAATTTAACTATCATCATGCCAATAATCACCTGAGAACTATTGAATGTAGTGAGAGCTGCTGCCGACGTAGATATAAAACAACTTTGTCAACAGGATTCTTTTATAAAAAGTTTTGTGGATAGTGTATCGGTTGGGATTGAAAC
Organism: Chrysolina americana; assembly: GCA_958502065.1. NCBI lineage: Eukaryota > Metazoa > Arthropoda > Insecta > Coleoptera > Chrysomelidae > Chrysolina > Chrysolina americana. The sequence goes on along the minus strand of OY293421.1, from coordinate 15,166,830 downwards.
AATCTTGACAAAAAAGTTTGCCCTGCTCGAGACAGAAATGGTTAAACTGAATACTGATGTTCAGATGATTAAGGATGATCATAAAAAGGATGTAAACACTCTCACAGATAGAATCGACTCATTAGGGAAAAAAGTAATGGAAATTCCTGGGAATTCTCAAAATACCATTGATATTATGAAGGAAATAAACGACATGAGACAGAGGGAAAACAATGTACTGCTTTTTGGTATTCCGGAAGATATGAACAACTTGAAAAACTTTGTGTTTGATGCAGTATCTGTTATTATACCCGATCTCGACGTAAGTGGTTCCCAAGTTATCAGGCTAGGTCGTCTCTACTGATTGATAAGTCTCGACCAGTAGAACTTACACTGCCCAAGAAATCGGTTGTTCCTGTTCTCGTCATGAATAGCAAACAGCTGCAATCAAATGAAAAGTTCAACAAAATATACATCAGACCTGACCAAACAGCAATGCAGCGTGATCATTATTTTAATCTACGTAGGGAATTGAACCAACTCAACGAATCTGGGAATGGTGTGTATGCTATCAAGTGCAAGAATGGATTCCCATCTATCATTAAAAAATACGCATAAGTACATCCAGTAGGCCAAAACAAATCATTTCAATATTCTACCTAAACTGCAGAGGGTTGAACACCAAAACTCACATATTCTTTCAAAATGTCCTTGCAAATGAACATAACATTATTGCTGTAATCGAAAGTTGGTTACAGGATGGAGAACATTTTCGTGATAATTACCTAACCTATCGTAAAGACCGTTCGACTGGATTTCGGGGTGCTGGAATAATTCTTGCAGTTGATAATAATTATTACTACTCAGAAATGGTAGAGTTAACCTGTCCTGCTGAAAAAATTGACTTCTAGTGTGTGAAAATATCAGATGATAATCACAAATTTTACTATTTGATGCTGTTATATGTACCCCCCAACTCAACAAGTGTGGAATATTATGATCTCTTAGATTTATTGGAAAACTTTGAGAACATCGATAAGACCACCATCTTAGTCGATTTCAATATCCCTGATCTCCAAGAGTTCTATGACACTAACATCCAGTCAAATATTGTTTCTCGGTTCAACAATTTCCTGGAATACTGTGATTCAGCACAAATAAACAGAGTGAAGAATCGTAACAACAGACTGCTTGATTTAGTGATTTCACCATCGGGATCTGCTTGTGAAGTGATAAGTTGTGACCCATTAGTGCCAATCGACCACCATCATCCCGCTCTTTCAATTGAATTATCAAACCAGACAGGTACAAAACAAAATTTCATTTCTGTTGTCAATCGTTATGACTTCCTTCGTATCAATGTAGATAAATTCTCACACCTCCTTGGAGAAATCGATTGGGTACAAGTATTAGGTTCTTCCATTGACGAGGATAGTGCATGTGAGCCTCCTGAACAACGCAATTGATGAATCAGTTCAGTTAAAAAAGTCTAAGTCATACAAATATCCAAGTTGGTATAACAATAAAATCATTCGCAATATAAGAACAAAAAATCATTACTTGAAATTGTATAAACAGCGTAAGTTACTATTATACCTAGAACGTATCAAACAACTCAGACGAAAAATTAAGCGTGGTATTTCATTAGCATATAGTGCTTTCAGGAAATCTGAAAACGACTTGAAGAAACACCCACGTGGCTTTTGGAACTATATTAACTCAAAAAAAAAAACAAGTATTCCGGGGCGGATGAACTTTAAAAATTAGAATATTTCCTCGCCCCAATCTATTGTCAATGCACACTGAGGAAAATTTTTATTAACCGTAGCTAGAAATCCAATAACCATAGCAAGAAACTCTAATATCATAGGGGACAAGCGAGCTATCACCTGTGGTTATAAAGTCGACTTTGCTGATTATAACTCACTTGGGATAAATAGAAATTGTCGAATAACGTAGTTTCTCGAACTTTGCTACCGCTATGGAGTGCATTTACCTGTGGCCAGTGGACAATGTTTTTGTTGTAGCTGGTAAAATTTACTACCGCCAGCGAGTGCTTATGACTTAAAGGTATTGCAGTAGTTGTAGGAATCTGACTTTGCTACCGCAGGTGTGTGCAATTACCCATAGGGCATTTCTCATGTTTTAGGAATGCTATGGTAACACATGTATTTCTGTAACTGTATAGTTTTCAATGAAATATTATTGCAAAAAGTCTGTCGGAATGTGTTCTAACAGTGACAAACAAGAAAGAAGTTTCGAAATGAAACATGTAAGACAATGGGTCGGGTGAATAAATTTCAGCAGAAGCTCTTACTATTGATTAATATTCCGCATACTTCATTAACACGAATATGAATGTCTCGAAAAAACTTGAGCAATAGCATTTGATTATATTCATTCACTTCACCCATTATCACATAATTCCTATGTTGCTTGTTTGCAAGGAGCACTATTCGGCACTATGGCTAGACTAGAACAGCCTGGAACAGTGGAAAAGCCGGTAACACTGAAACAACCTTCAAATGTTCGTTGCGTTCGTGGAGTGGGTAATTTCCGTCAGAATTTCAGCAAAACTTCAAATAACCACAGCATGGAACAAAGTAGTCGTAAGTAGGTTCTTCAAGTAATATTTTAGTGGCAGGTTGACAACTGTATTACCGTAAGTGGATGAACTTCTGTTCGATGATCCACTTATCGTAAGCGAAAACCTTACGGTCACAGGCATGTAATTCATTAGTGGTTATTCACTTGTAAAATTGTGATTTTCTGATTGAAAAACTTACTGTCCTAGACTGACTTCCTAATAGCGACAGCATTATACCTATACCTGTGGCAGAAAAACCACCTTCAGCAAAATCATTTTTGATGCCATAGAATTTTAATGTGCTACTTCTATTCTCTTATTTGTTATAGTAATAGTATTTCTTATTACAGTAGTAAGAAATATCCCAGCAAAAACTTTAATAGCAGAATTTTCCTCAGTGCATTTGCAAAAAATTTCAGTGATGTGTTTAAAGATGATCGCGATGATATTAACGAACTTGGAAACCAAATTCACGAAGAACTCTTGAACGCCAGTCAATTTCTCTGTATAAATAAAATAACTGAGGAACAAATAATCAATGCAGCATAAAACTCAAGAACAAGTTAACTTGTGGCCCTGATGGCATTCCAGCAAATATTGACAAAGAGTTCATTGAATTGTTGTCCCAACCATTAACCATCATATTCAACTTGATCTTGGAATCAAGTAATTTTCCTGCAGTTTGGAAGGTGTCGCGCGTTTGCCCGGTATTCAAGTCGGGAAAAGTTTCTGAAATTGAGAATTACAGACCTATTACATTAATTTCTGTATTTTCTATGTTTCTAGAAATAATCCTGTTTGATTTAATCAACAATCATGTACGAACGTCTCTTTCAGAATTTCAACATGGATTCGTTAAATCCCGTAGCACAGCTACAAATCTCTGTACTCTCACCCAGTATGTATCCAAAGCTCTTGACTCTAGAAATCAAGTTGATATAATATACACTGATTTCAGCAAGGCATTTGATCGTGTATCACATAAACAATTGCTGAAAAAATTATCTCGCTTTGGAATTTCGTCCAAAATACAGTTTCTTCTACATTCATTTTTTTATTATTTGTTGAATATGATGGGGTCAAATCATTCACTTTCACAGCAACTTCTGGGGTGCCTCAAGGCTCAAACTTGGGACCCTTACTCGATCATATACAATGTAATAAATTGCTCTTTGCTGACGACATGAAAATTTTCCGAAAAATTAAATCAATTGAAGATTGTGAACTGTTTCAACGGGATCATGTGTCACTTAATGATTGGTGTACTGAAAATAAACTCTCCTTAAACACTAATAAATGTAAAAGTATGACTTTCACACGAAAATCGACCCCAATTTTATTTGACTATTACTTAAATACCTCATATTTATCGCGAGTTTCCCAATTCAAAGATTTAGGAGTACTTTTCAATCAGAAATTGAGCTTTTCCAATCATATAGGGAACACTATGAAAAAGCTATGAAATCATTAGGATATTTGATACGTTCTTGTAGAGAACTCAATTCATTTGATGCTTTGCGCTGTGTCTATGTGTCATTAGTAAAGAGTAAGTTAAATTACTGCAGTGTGGTGTGGAATCCTTGCCATTCTAAATATATTGAGGCTATGGAAAATGTGCAAAGAAAATTTCTTAAATTTGCCTTTTATAAAAAACATGGTATTTATTCTCAGAGGCACTATGACTATGATTTATTATTGAATAAATTCAATTTACTTTCACTGAAAAAACAGCTTGAAAAGAACGACTTGACCTTTATGTATAAAATTATTCATAACCTTATTGATTCGTCCTCCTTACTATCTCTGATTGATTTCAATGTACCTCGATCTGTATCACGATATAATATAACGTTTCACATAGCTGTACCTAACTCTCAACATCATTTCCATTGACCCCTCACAACGATGTGTCGTAGTTATAACAAATTGCAATGTATCGATATCTTTTTATTAACTTTATCTGATATCAAACTCCAACTTGCTAGAGTCTTGCAGAATTAGAAATGTAATGTCAGGGTAATTTTATTCTTAGTCAAGTAGGTACTTGTTTACATTTTATTTAGCAATTACTACATATTATCAATAGTGTTACAATTATATACACCTGTAAATAGGCATCAGCCTGCTGGATGTATTATTGAAAAATAAAATAAAATAATAATCACTGTTATTGATAGGTCGAGTGAAATCAAAATGGAGTACTTACAATAATATCAACATTCTCACATATTAAGTACATGGTTGAGTGAAAGTTCATTTTGTATTTTTCAGCTTTCTCTTGTCAGTCTTCATAAAAATAACATGTAAAGTTTCTCTTCAAAAATTAATTGTTTTTAAAAATTATTTTTCCGAAATTGAACTTTTTTTTAGCGATATAAGTAATGGTGAATTGAACTCTACCATCTGAGGGCCATAATTAGTCATTAGTACTATATTGTGTACTTTTGTATCTAATCAAAATTTCAAAACAATAAGTTAATATGAACATGTATGTGCAAATGATTTGTTTCGAAATACAGGGTGTTGAGGTTGAAAATCTATTTTCAATTATTATGAATAACTTTTGCACAAAAATTTGTAAACAAAGTTTTTTTAATGACAATTTGTTATTAGTTTTATGTAAAACTTAGAAAGGCGTTGCGTATGCTAAAATTATTTATTTTAAATTGCCCTAACTCTTTCGTCAACCAACTATTCTTATTTTCCTAGCAAAAAATGTCAACTAGCTCAACATCACTTAGGGCAACCATTTTTGAGATATTTCAAAATTTCTGCATCGATGAAGGTTATAGGGCCACCCTTTCAGTGGTCGCGTGAAATTCAGTAAAAAGTTTGGTCGCGCATTGTCTCTGAGACCGTGTTGCGTATTTTTGCTGTACTTATTTTTCTGTTGCAATAATTAATAAATATATTCAAAATGTTTCAATGTTCAACTCAGTATATTTTTACTGTAAATAAATAGTTGAAGAAAATCGTTTTGAAAATGTAAAATTCCATTTAAAGAACAAAATAGAAAACATAAAATCCTTCCACTATAAAACAGGACAAAGAAATGATATTACATATTATGCTGAATAACTTTGGCAGAAAATGTTCCAGATATTCTGTTTGTTTTCGGGAACGTGCCTGTGTGGGGAAAAATACTCTCAAACTTGCCTCTTGCGATTATGATTACGTCATCTCCATAGTCTTGACACGATATACAGTTCGATAATTTTATCATCACCCATGAGTCATCACTTTATGATCGAAGAAATCACACACCCTCCATCGAACATCATCTCTCTAACAACCGCTATGAGCGAATCAAAATTCGTTAACATTTGTCTTCTAAGCTAAAAATTATGGTATTGTGATGGTCGATTAAAACTCAAAGCAGTGAAAAAAGATAGCCATATAACCAACAGTGTTTTACATTTCAACTAAACTTGCCAAACATTGTATTGACTAGCGTAGTACCATCAATTGCGTCCATTGGGTATTGTTTGTCGCCAGTTTTACTTTGTTTTGCAGTCGAATATATTATAAAAACAGTTTTTTTTAAAGCTAAACGTCTCTTGGAATCATTACTTCCAAAGTAAGTACAATACAATGTGTTTTATTCACAAATACAGGTCAGAAACATTCACAAGCACAACAATTTGTGTTGAACTTGTGCGAGTATTTTGAAAGGGAAAGAGCGAATGGTGGACCTTTTTACCACTTTCAAGTGTTCATGAGGTCAATCAATCAATCAATCATTTATTTGTTTTTAAAAAACAATAGTTGTTATAACAAATGGTTTGGTCATTACAATATATCGAATGTTTATATCTAGTTAACGCATTATTACAGAATTATATAGATATAGAGAAGGTTCCATGTACAATGTGATTACAAAATGAAAAAAAAAAATAGAGAGAACATCAAAAGTTTTTTGCCTTACTAATCAATGATGTGAAGTAATATACATATCAATAAGAAGGGTATCAGTATCGGTTATGTTTACACGTGTAAAATTGTTATTTTCGTTAACCAGCTGTCATCCCCTAAGAACGACCCCCCTCAGAAGTCGAAACATGTGCGAGCTAAGGATTAACGAGGTCTCACTTTTTAACGTACAATTCCTAGCACATATAGATAACAATTAAAACCACAAAAGAAATAACATAACTTTTCTTTACTGTATTTTAGAGAGTTGCACATGCACTTAAAATATCTCGAAAAATGGTGTACAACATCAAAATTAAAAACGAAAATAGACCCATTCCATCAACTACAGGAAAAAGTAGACATCGTCTCAAAAAGAAAACAGCTGATTTACCTGAAAGACAGAAAATGGCAGTACAAAATACTTTGTACGATATGTATGAAAAAGGTGGATATAACTCCTTATTACATGGTGAGTGGAATGAAGATAATATTGATTGTTCATTCGATGGACGTGACACTGACTCGTGAGAAAAATTTGTGAACAAATGTAACCGCCCCATTTTCATCAATCACAACTTCTTCACGAAAGTCATTGGATTTATGTATATTAGTTGATGAGTCAAAAACTTTATTATCCCAACTAGTTTTCTTTTTAATTTGAAACTTCACTTGTATCTCGTTTTCGAAATGCAGTTATAATATCAGTCATCCTATCGTATGAATTTTGAAATGTATCTTTATTTAAATGAATTTTTTTCTTCTACCCTTCAATCGATGAACTGAATAATAAGTTGATTGTTTCGATGTGCAAATCATTTTTGGATGTTTTACTAAAAGAGCTGGGATTTAAATTTCAAAAAGATAATAATCGAAGAGCTTTGATCGAAAAGACTCATATTGTTTCACAAAGAACATATTTTTACATAAATACCAGTAAAACCGAAAAAGTTTATATCCACAAGAAGTGGTTTTTTAGATGAAACATGGATTTATTTTAGAGGAAATAAAACCAAGTCTTGGCAGGATAATAATGTCCGAAGTTTATGATGGTAAACGATTTATTGTTGTGCATGCTGGTTTTGCGAAAGAGTTTGTTCCAGAAGCCTAGATTATCATGGAGAAATGTATAGTACAATTTTCACCAAGTGGATCACTTCACAGCTAATTCCCAATTTAGAACAGCTAACGAGATCATGGGCATGAAGTATTAAGATTACCTACCAACTTATCAGCCAGACTTTAATGCTATTGAATTCATTTGGGCTGATTTTAAGACATACTACAACAAATATATTGGCGGAGATGGATACAGTGATGAAAAAGTATTGAGTATGCGGAATGAATCATTAGAGAAGAGAAGGAAAATGGAATGCACGAGAAAAGCTCCTTTGTGATATTGTTATTGATTCTATTATTATAAACTATGGTGACAGTTCTGAATTTGAAAGTGATTGAATGTATTAATTTTGTTTTTACTTTCATATATGGTACATAGTTCTACATGCTCGCATTACATAAATAAATGTATGAATAAATTTTTTGATTATCATGTGTTGGGTATTTTATTACCAAATATATTTCAACTGGCGTTATTTTACTTCTCAGATATTCATTTATTTATCATTATACAGTGGGTCCTTGCATCCATGCACGAATAGGTAATTGAAAAAGTTTGAATACCCAAGTCTAGAAGATTCCATTTCTGAGTTTTAGTCATGTTTGCATGGAAACTGATTTTTTGATATTAACGTATGCAAAGGTTTTGGAAATATTGTACTCCAACCAAGTTTTTGGAACATCTTTTTTCGTAAACTATGACCTACAGAAATTGCATTAATGTGGATAAAATTAGTATTTGATGGATTTGTGTCAAACGGCTGCGGAGGTATGGATGAAATAACTTTCTTATATGAGTGTGACTGAAATTAGAATACAGTGGAGGGAGGTCAAAAGTTTCTAGTAAACTCACTGGGCAAATGGGGAAATTCCATGAATATATCTCAGGTTCCATGTTTCATTATCCTATCAAACCTGGTGTCACAGGATTCGTAATAATTGGAATACACCGTGTGCTAGGAATCGCACGTTAAAAAGTAATACCTCGTTAATCCTTGACTCGCACAAGTGAAACTTCCCTACTGATTTTCAGTTTTGAGTTTGATATTGCAATTATGTTGAATTTCAATAACAGTAACCAAGTGTATAAATGACTATCCTACGTGAACAAAAAGACAATTTTTGACAAATTGAAAGTTTTATTGTAAATTTCTCAAAAAGTTTCAGTTTTAGAGACTATATCATGTCATTCAAATTTTCAAGGATGAAATAGTTCTAAAAAATGGTGTCATAACATACTGAGTGTATCATTTAAACAAATCAAGTTTTTGATATGTGAAATTTTGAAGTTTGTTTGTTAATGCCTCCGTATAAAATCTCCTATTTGAGGAATATACCTCTCTTACCTCTCAGCCAATACTGGCATTTCATCTCACTCTTGTTGATGCATGTCTCAAATATGTTTGCTCAATTTCCTTTCATATAGTTTTTATGATGAGATTATTAGTGATGGTCTGTTTTCTTTACTTTCGCCAATAACTTGACAACGCTGCAGAATTTCGGATTAAACTATATCTCTATTTGTAAAACCTTTTGCTAAGTTCAACAAGAGAAAAATTTACAGGCTGGTCCATTTAAAAAAAATAATACCTTGTGTTGCCCCGCTTGAAGGGAACACTCTGTATTCCAAAATATTTATGTGATAAACACGACGAGGATTGATATACAATTTCGTTGTGTCACTTTGCACATGCATATGAAAGTGACGTCATCATGCCATGATAATTATGGCTTGTTGGTGGAAAGTTTTTGATAATTAATTATATTTCCCAGAATAGTCACAAAATATGAAATCCTATGTTTATGACGTTCGTCACATTGAATTCTACCTGACAGCAAATATGACGGCAATTAATCGATCTGATTAAATTTGGGTGTCGGTGAAGCAGGGTCGGTTTTTCAAAGTTATCTCGATGGACCATCTGATCTGAGGATCTACCGTCTCATTAGGTATTGACGAAATCACCCAGTGGCATCTCGGCTTCGAAAACGATTTTTTACAAAGTTATCTGACAAGGCATCATCACTTCATAGTTAGCATCCACTGAGTTTTTTGTCAATGGCTTGTGATCGATTTGCTAGATAAACTTTTTTGTATAATAGATTTGATATTATAGATTTTGAAAATTCCATACAAATTTTGACCAAAACTGAAGGATGAATGAATCTGGAAACGGATTCGCTAGAATGAATGGAATTACAAAGGCCTGAAATACTTTTAGTAGGCTGGGTTAGGTTAGGTTCGGTCAGGTTAATGCTTCATATTTCAAAAAATTCCGTCTTTTCGAGCTCTGAAAACAGAGTGCTAATCGTCCTAAAATTTCGATGAATATCTCCAAGAGGTAAATTGTATGTTTGTATATATAGTTATAGAGAGAAGATAAAATATAATCGTAGAATTGTTTATAAAATGTCAAACGAAGTGACGTTCGTTTGCTGATTCAAGTGCCAAGTAGTTATATTCATTTCATAAGTATTAAAAATTCATCAAATTGTTTTCAGTTTATTCCAATCGGGTCGCATGATAATGATCATTTGCTTCATTTTCATCTCTAGAGTAAAAAACTATCACTTTCATGTAGGATACCCGGTTGAAAAATTATCATTTTCATACACATGAGTAGAAAAATTACTTTTTGTTTGAGGTTATAGATAAGTCTCACATCTCATTCATGAATATTATGAGGATAGTCAATACAAGTGGTATTAAATGTAATGGTAAATACGCTACAACTGCCCCCATAATTTTTGTTTCAAGAGTTCAGTTAGACTTGGAATACCCCAAGGGTGGCTGAGACGTTGCAGCCAACGGGAGTAGCGACCCATTGACCCTAGCTTACCGTATATCTACTTCAAAAACATGCATGTTCCGCCGACACTTAACACACACCCATTCACCCATTACAGAGGGATGCGAGAATTTGAAAATCTGTCTTTGATCTGAGCTAAGGAGAGACCTCGGATCGGGTGCTGCGGGACTAGTAGCTGGTAAATGAATCACCCACGGACACCGCACCACCTGATCAAGAATCAGCTCTACCAGGACTTTACAGATGAGGCGGTTGGAAGGAATTCGCAGTGGAAGAGGGGCCTTGAATCTATTACTGCGAGTCTGGTAGCCGGTGATAGAATCACCAGCGGCCGCCCAACCGAGAACCAGCCCTACCAGAGTTTGAGGAGGCGGAATAAAGAAACTTGCTTCCTTGACAAGCACCTACACACTACAATCAGACTTTGAGGAGAGCAGGTAGTAACCATGGGCAGACAGAACACCGTGCATGAGGGAATCGGGGATGTCAAAAAAGGGCCCATGGGGGCCTACTTGCTTGGCTGTATCAGCAGCCTTTCCACAAATACTTCTACCACTACTAGGATTGGGATCAATATGATATTACACTCTGAATCACAGAGGTGTATTCTATGTGACAATCCCAAAGAGATGCGGTCACGCAAACCGCATTTCTTGAAAATTTGGTTTGAGATTTTCAATTGTAAAACAGATATAAATTTTGGGGGGTCATGCAGGCTGTACAGCCTCACAAACACCAGAAACTCTGAGATTTCCTGCGAAGTTCATCAGTTTCCTGACAGCTGAGTTCCTGAGGACATTAACAATTCCTCTTCTAGGAATTAGAGCCTTTTGCAGGAGAACGCTGGGCCTTCGCTATGCAGATTTTCTGAATTTTTCGAGAACTCGCAGTAGCGGCAACTATCACTGTCTGACTTGCCCATCTTTTTGAGGTGAAATCCCAAAGAGCAGCGCCCAATGAGTAGTCCCGTTACCAATTTCAACTCTTTTTTGTCCAATTCGATAGGCTCATTAGCCTTTTTCCTGGTATTTGTCATAGCACTTTCCAGTGAGGTATCATTTCATCGAATTCTTAGCATAACAACTTTTCTTTTAAGTGAGATTTGAAAAGTCCGCTTAGGGGTTCTGGGCCGGCCAGTGGTGTGTTTCCCAATCCTTTGGGACGGCAGTCTGCTCTCTCATTGTTGTTGTTGTTGTTAGTTTAAATTTTTTTTATCCGTTAACCAACTGTCATCCCGCTACGAACGACAGCCCTCAGAAGTCGAAACTTGTGCGAGCTAAGGATTAACGAGGTCTTACCTTTTAATGTGCGATTCCTAGCACGAGACCTGTGACCATGCGGGGAATCGAACCCACGTCCCTCTGATTGATAGACTAGCGCATTACCATCATAACCACTGCGGCCCATTGCTTTCGAAGCCCCTGTGATCTGGCACCCACATCAGGGTTACCTGATTGTTTGCTGCCAGTTGTCTCAGGGTTTGTTCACAGTCCCAAGTCCGCTTAGACTCACAAGTTTGTGACTTTCTAATTTTTAGTGCTGCTTGGCTATCTGAGAGTACATAGGAGTCTGCCTCTCGGGTGCCCCTTTCAAGATATTATTGACACAAATCTCTATAGCATGTACTTTGCTTAATAGATTGTTGTGGTCCTACAGGAGGGGGGGGTTGAGAGCCTAAAATTTGACCCTGTAACTCCCACTCCAACCCCTTCGTCGATATTGGATTCATCTGTGTACCACAACAATTGAGGACCGTTCTCTATGTGAATCTGGTGGATGTTTCTGACCACTTTGAATTGCACTTCGAAGTCGTACCTAATCGGCATGATGATATCTGTCGGTTTAGACATGGCTTCTAGGGAGATGTGTTCCAAAATATCTAGATGTCCGATCAGATTTCCTGCTTTTAAGTTCCTTTTCTGATACAGTCTGAATGCACTATTTGCTGCTTCTTTCATGATGGAAGGTTTAGTATTGCCTCTAGAGCTGCAGTAGGACACGTAAATATTGCTCCTGTTGTTCCCAGACAAGCTAGTCGCTGCCCTTTTTGCAGCTTGACTTGTGCTAATATTTGTTGCATTTTTGGCCATCATGCCAGTGAGGCGTAGGTGACCATCCATAGGTTCGATTCGGTTGTTTCCTTTCAGTTTTTATTCGATTATAACTCCCAGCTATTTTACTTTTCTTTGGAAAATGTTTGCAGTGTCCATTCAAAGTTGGGGCTTTAAGTTTATACTTTCGTCTTGGTAGTTGGATCCTAGCAAACCAGTATTGCTAGGATTGACATTGAGTTCCTTCTTTGCGCATAGACTAGAGTAAGTTGAGAACTGACTAAAATGAGTTTCTAGGATATATAAAACATGGAAATAAAACACAAATATTGAACAAAAATGTATAAGTTTTGAAACGAAGTATTAAATTATACACTGTTACCTTCAATTATACCTGCTATGGAGGAAGCTAAATTGGGGTAACAAAAAGATATTGAACGGGAAAATGTTCAGTTGGTTCAAGAGTAGATTGGGCGTGGATTGATACAACCAAATCAGGTGAAGCTGGTGATGTAATTGTTTCTATGAGAATACAGTTTCTAATTACAGAACAGGTAGCAGTATCTGTTGGACGATACTTGCAGAAGCAGGCGTTCAAGCTCAGCTACGATACAATATACTTTCATCTACCCGAATGTATATGTACATAAGGGTTCACAACTTTCTATTAACCAAGTTAAGCATTAATCTATTCAAATTCATATTCTAAAGCTTGATTTATTTTCCAGCACCAACAATCAGCTTACTACCAGATCTAAGTTAGGATATGAAGTGAAACAAGTGAGCAATAAAAAGTAAAAAGCAGTGTAACCATGGATGTCAATTATCTAAGATAGCAAATAAGCAATAAATGGAAGGAGCTCGCCTGAATGGTAGTTAAAGATGTCTTCTCGTATACTCGTAGTATGGAGCCCTCAATATAATACAGCGGATAAGCGAGTAAGCATGCAGCAGTACCTTTCGACCATAATCAGGTGCATAAGTTTGGTCATCAATAGTCCTGCGGTATACCAGGGATCCGATAATTACACGACAACCTCTGGGGTAAGCAAAAGGTAATGAGAGATGACTCAAACATCAGTAATGACTACGAACATATATTTTGGGATAGTACCATAGACCTATAGTTTATCCAATCTCAGTTGTATGAGCTGTAAAACCGGATTAACACCTCAAATGATTTCGCCAGGCTTCGGACAGCAATAAAAATATTAAGAGGTGATTACGGTAATTTATGCTACAGGCGGTCAGCGCATTACTGATTGCTATCCACGCTTCGAACGGTTACACGTAAAATATACTCAATCTGATATTCAACTGAGATTGGATAAACTATACCTGCAGATGGTGTGTGGCCTGAAATGAGGTCTCGGAATTATTAAAGCACCGTTCAGAGAACAGAATAATATAAATCCACAGAGTGTACCTCCTAATCTGCTCGATTACAGGAGAACTTACTTATTCAGTTACAACTAATTGATATTGGCAAATCCACCGAAGGTGAGAGTACTTCTATGTTTCAAGAGCTACTGTGGCCATGTGCCTCTCCCAGGGTTGAAAAGAATCTCACGAAAAGGCTTCTCCTCATTTTTTGTAGATGTATGTCCCTTGTTACTGGTCCATTTGATATTATTTTGCTAAGGAGATTACTTGAATCAATGATTATGGATCAGTTCCAATCTTGATTAAGTAGTTCACTTTTAATTTTAATTGTTCTATGTTGAGGATCATTGTTTACCCTAATTTTTACATTTAGGTTGGAATGATCAAATTGAATGAATAACTGAATGTATATATGTTTAAATAAATCATATAATTTCAGAAGCTGCTTATAAAACGTACTCAGCTATTTCTTATATTGGCTAAATGTAATAATAATGATGGAGATAATTTAGCTCTATAATTGTCTGTTTTATAGGATTCTTATGGAAACTGAGAAGGTAATAAACCGTAATGGAACAAATAATTTTTTTTTAAATTTTAATAATGTAGTGAGTGAAATAAAACAAAGTAGAGCTTTCTGAACAGGTATTTCAGAAAAATTTAATGATTACGTTTGAGATTTAGTTCACAAATATACGATTCAGGCATTTTCCTGAATAATATGAGTCAATACTTATATAGACCAGAAGAATTTAGTGAAATGAAACTTAACTTCGCTTATGATTTGATGTTATTTTTATCCATTATTTTCTTCCATGTTTCGCAAACCGCCATTATCCAATTTGAATTTCACCTAATTAATGATGCCTGATCTATTTACCAGCACCAAAGACCACAAAGTATCGTCTTTCAACCTGAGTTGTTATAGTTAACACAAAGACACATCTGTTCTTTGAAACCGATCCCTTAATGCCAACTATTAGCATTAGTTTCTTTCTTTTGTAAACGTCTCTCCGAGTGGACATTATAATAGCAGTCTTGTCACTTCTTGCCACTGAAGAAATAATGTTGAATCCATAGAAATTCACCTCCGTTGACAACATAATTTACGGTTTGTATTATATACTAGGTGGCTGAATTTAAACGTTCCGGCTGTGTCAATTTCACGGCAAAGTGGGATTTATGTTGCAGATCCATACCATACCATTATATGGTAATGTCTTCGACTACGTCAGTATGGAAAAATCGGGCGGAAATTACACTTTATTGTTATTGTATTTTATTTGATTCACATATTGTATTCATAATAAACATATTGTGCAGTCGATATTTTTTATTCTGGAGATGTCCAGTCTGATGAGAAACGTTTTGAAAAGGTGACGTTCAACTTCTTGCAGTGCATGGGAAGAAGTATCAATTTAATTTAATTTCCTGATCAAAGTCTAACAGTTTCCTTATTGATATAGTTCAGTCTGACAATATGTGTGTCACCCCTGTTAAATTTGAACCAATGTAACAGCCAAAGTCCTAGCAGAAAAGTTTTTTTTTGGTTCAGTGCTCTTGGTTGTGAAAGATATGAGAAAATTCTATTGGTAAAGAAATCCAAATACTACACTACAGTCGAGCCTAGTCATAGAAAAAAGTATATATTTTGGTGCAGGTCGGAAAATATAAAAAAATAGTAATTAGAAATTTTTTGAATTATCAGTTGAAACTTGGCATTTTACTGTGAAACTAAATTCTAAGAATCTTTTCATATCATCTTTTTTCAATATTTTGCCAACTTACCACACTTTGTGCCAGTTCATAGTTTTTTTGTCAATTTGCCACCATTCCAGTGATCACGTGTCATGTTACATAATCGATTTTCAGGTTGTTGGACATGCAGAATCGACAACCTAAAAAAAATTTTTCACTACTCCAATAATGTTTTTTTCTCATATATTACGTACCAAATGGTGGGTACTATATATTGATAATATACACACACACTCAATTTTTGTGTTTTGTGGGATGTCAAGGGTCAACACTAAAGAGGTTGTCAAATGTTATGTCAAATCGTTGATGTTCATAAGAATTTTTATTGCTATTTTTGGCTTTGTCTTGCTGTATAAAATTGTAGAAAGAATAATTTAACCGATTACTTCTACGTATGATCAAACATTCATCAGGTTATGGGCCCAGCGGAATACGGAGGGTAATTCACGGTGAGAAGATAGCTGTAGTAAAGCAACAGTTGCAATTAAATTCTAACAGAAACAAGACGTGGGTAAAGCAACAGAAAACGTGGAAAAGCACTGGTAAAAAAGACGAAATGGAGAATATCGTAATTAATTCCAGTGATACAAGCAGCTCCAATGTGAAACTAGATGGCTTATCGAATTGTTCAAAATGGAAGTTTCAAGTTAGAGTTATCCTGAAAGAACTTGAAGTTTATGGTATTGTGCATGGTTCAGTCGTGAAACCGGAAGAAAAACCCAAAAAAAGCTCAAAGTATAACTTATAGGTTATCACATATAAAAATGTAACAAGTGATGAACTGTGAAACTTTCAAATATATCTATGATAAATTGGATACAGTTCAAGAGCAAATATCAGAAATGCCATTGCGTGAAATTGAAAAGACGGTTAAATTCCAGAAAAAAATTGAATTGACAAAAATCCAAACTTCATTTTGTGACAGCTTTGGAATCTATGACTTCAGACAACCAAAAACTATCAGAATTGATGGCTCGACTATCAATAGAAGACCAGAGAATCGGCAAGAAGTAACAGCTCTAGTAGCTACAGGAAAAGGTGATAATCGAAAATGTGTCAAGTGTAATATGGTGGGATACAACAAAAAGGATTGTCGATCTGAAATAATTAATAAGTTTAGTGGAAACTGCAAAAAAAAAGTCATGAAAAAAATTGGTTTTTAAATAGGAAAACGGTGAAGCCCCAAGCAATGCATTTACTGCAACCAGTGTGGCATTTTATGGGCAAATGATAATGAAGAACTGGATAGTGGATAGTGGGGCATCAAAACACAAGTGAAAAGAACTGTCGTGCCTATGAAAAACGTTCACAAATAAAAAACATCAGAATAGGTGAAGAAGAAGATGTGTGTATTGGCCAAATGAAGTTGAAAGCATTCACTGGAAAATACTGCATCGAAACTAGACTAAGTAATGTTTTACATGTACCAAAAATTACTACTAATCTCTTTTCTGTTGGTGGAACTATTAGTAAACTATAAGCAGTCAAAATGAATCATGATCAATGTATGTTTGTGAAAGCTGATATAGTTGGTGCTATGGTGGAAATAGATGTTAAAATTTACAAAATGTGCTTAAATTACTTTGAGACAGCTTCTTGTGAAAATTTTGGTGGAGTAAGTGAGAACCTAATAGAGTGGCATTGTATAATGGTTCATTAGAACATTGACAAGTGAAGAACATTTCACTGTATGAAAGGCATTCGAAATGAGCTCACCTACAAGTTGAGTGAAACAGTAAAAGAAAAACCAGTTCAGTTGATTCATATATACTTTTGTGTGACCCAATGGGGATCATTTCAATAGGTGAAGCAAAAAATTTTCTGTTAATGAAAGACGCTACAGAATGATGTAATTAAAAAAAAATAATGAAATTTATCAATTCATTATGAGAACAAAAATCAACCCAGGACATGCAATTCAAACAGTAAGAAGCAAAAATGGATCAGAGTTTATAAACGATAAGGTGAAACAAATAATGAACAGACTATTCTATATCCCCCCAACATAACGGCTGTGCTGAAAAGAAAACTCGAACAATTGTTGAAGGACCGTTATATTAGAAAACAATCTGAGTAAAAATGTATGGGCAGAAGCAGTTGATTCTGCAGTCTTTGTACTTCATAGAACTTGCTAAATCAGAGTAAAATGTAAGACACCTTCTGTAATATAGTTTGATCACGGAATGTGTGACATACATAACCTCAAAATATTTAGTACATAAGTAGCAGTCCATATACCAGATCAAAAAAGGAAGAACTGGGATCTAAAATCGGATATTAAATTTAATCACAGACGTGATCAAAATTTCGATTTTAGTACATTACAAAATGTCAGCTAGTGAATTATTTGAAAAGCAGTACAGACAACTAATTGGTAGGTTGCTCTATGCAGCACTCCTCCTGTTGTATGCAATAGTATTGCAATGTATAAAGTTCTTGAAAGAAAATTACGATATGTCAAAGTTCTTCAAATTTGTCAATTATATATTGTAATTTAGAATCTCAATGTGGATCGGGTAGAGGATGTGGGAAACCACCAATAAACATCAGATTGCATCTTAACTTCACGCAATTGTGTAATAAGTTGGTTCTCAAAAAGCTATTCTCTGTTGCCTTGGCTTCGTCCGAAGCAGAAGGCAGAATATAGCGCATTGTAATCACAGAATCATTTTCAATAAAAAAATTATTATCAGAATCCATATTACCAATTACAAATCCAATTTCAATCTTTGGTGATAATCAGTCGGTAATAAATTTTTTTGAAAATGATGGAAACAATAAACGTTCGAAGCATATAGACATTCGGTACAACTACATTTTAGATAATGTTAACAAAGGAAATGATCAACTTCCATATCTTCCAGCATCTGAAAATATTGTAGATATGATTACACAGTAGGTGGGCTGAATACTTACAATGTTAAAATAAAGTAGGGTTTTCTGTTTTCTTTATTTTTTTTGGGTAACATCTATTGAGCACGGAAAAAATGTATAGTGATATTTACAATAATTTCTGGTACTATTTGTGACAGCAATAATTCATACGAACGTTAACTATAAATTATTCAAACAATTTATTGGTATTTCACCACCTACTATACAAGTTATTAGGGTTACCAAAAAATATTGTAATTTTTATCATAATTTCTTGAATATAACAATGTCTTCTACAGATTTTTTTCAGTGAGAGAATGTTGGTAACAAATATTTTTTTGTTTTGTGAGGTGTCATGTCTCAACACTAAAGTAGAGGTTGTCGAATGTCATGTCAGTTCGTTAATGTTTATAAGAATTTTCGTTGGTGCTTTTGGCATAATAAATAAATTTGTGAAAGAAGAATTTCACCAATTTATTTCTACGTCTAAAAAAAATTCATCATGTTTTGCACCAACGCTTTCCTCCTGTTGTTAAATGTGTCACTTCAACTCCATTATTATATAAATACGCTATCATTTCCATCGGTAATAACTAAGATTCTCTGAAATCAAAGAGATATATTATTATTTCCAATCGAGGGAAAACAACTCTATTTTCTTGGAGTGTGGAAACACTAGTGAATTCTCACATTAAAAAAATCAATTCGCTGTCCAACATCGAATGAATCCAGGCTTTCAACAGCTCAGCGGCCAAGTGAAAAGATGACAAATGGTGGGTCAGCTCCGCTATAGAGCCATAAACAGCTTCCAGTAGCTCTCTTGACTGAATAATCGCACGCGGAGGTTTCAGACCAGAGATTATCCATTGGAGATCAGTCACCGTACTAAATGAGATCTCACGCGTGGTCTGGCACTCACTGTCGTTTGCTCCACGGCGGAACTGCGGACCTGCTGAATAATATATTAAGGCCGGCCGTGGAAGATGTGAATGGCTTGGGACCGTTTGGATAAGGAATGGACTTTTTGTCCTACTCTCGGGGCGGCATTTTTCCGGAAGTGCTAGTGGTTTGTATGCAGTGGCTGACTCGGAGGCTGTCGATAAGAGGAGCATAGCAGTTTATTGAAGGTTGTAAGATTCGGAATAGCAGGGTGTTCTTTGATTCAAAGGAATTTGCAATAATATTTTTAAGAAACTATTCTGGTATCTTGATATCGATCGGCAGAGAAGAAGAAAGGGGTCAAAATAGAAAAAATATAAAGGAATATAACATATTTCTTTATGTTAATTTATAGACAACAAAAGTACTCGATTCCACAGAAATTTCTCTGTCGTGCCATTAAATCACGGGTTTTACAAACAAAATACATAAAAAACTTCTTATACCACTGCAGACTGATGAAATAAAACTGACTATAGTGAATTCATATTTCAAATACGCTCGATGTAAACAGTGATCAATGCATGCTTGCAGCGTGTCCACCTCGTGATCGCCAATTCTCGCAACGCTATTGGTCGATAGAACATCAACCTGACACAACATCAAACGAAATGTTTTTGCAGAGATGTATTCAGCTTGGCTGCGTTACAATAATTGAAGCTGCTATTTGTTCGAAGTTGCAACGGTGATTAATTTTTGTGTTTTTAATTACGTTATTGATTATTTATTTCCAATATTTGTAAAGTTCTGGATTGGTTTTGGATGATGTAACATTTTCAGATTCATTTCATTGGGTAAACAAGCTTAATGCGTCTCTGTTCTAGTTTGGTGTTCACGTGCTTTTGTTGACATCGTCCGTATTTGAAATATGAATGCACTATAATATCCCCAGATCACGATACTCAATTCAATTAAATTTTTCAATTCTATTCAATTCCATTTATTCATATCATTTCATTTTGTCTACATATGCAACTATAAATAATAAAATATGATAAAATGTGGTACAGAAAACCAGATAAAATTAGCTTGGCCTAAGCTTCAAGAGCTTGTATTGCGGTTTGATATCCTCTGATTTTCATATCTAATTGTTTACAAATACAATTATTTTTCTAGTACCATTATTCAGATGATAGAATCTCTTTTTCTCTTGAACAGGTGGGTCATTATATATCAGACGTTCATTTACTGTAATGACTATTCGAAAATTGTATTATACATATTTTTATTTCGTCCGATAATATCCTTGATAGCACTTTTGTAGGAATTCAATGTTTTTATTTTCTTGACTTGTAGAGGAAGCATATTGTCTGGGTCCATAAAAAAGTATATTTCTTTGGGAGTGATTTTTTCTCATCAAGGGCCATCTCAAGTGACAGATTTTCAGTGAATCTGGTGGATCGTGTGTGATTTATAGAAAAATTTATTTTTTCTTAGAATACCCAGAGCAAGCACTGGTAAACGTAAACGTTTCTGATCATAAGAATATTGGATTCTTGATAGAGAGACTTTAGCATAATTTTAAGAATAGAGTTTTGAGCAAGCTGAATATTTTTTAGAGCATTATTATAGAGACCGCCCCAGATAATGATACAATATCTTACCACAGGTTCTACTAGTGAGATATATAGTAATATTAGATTGTTTTTATTAAGTATATATCTTAGAATATAGAATTTGGGGTAAAGACTTCTAATTCGCTTTGTAACGTATTTTGCTTGATCATCCAAGAAAATGCCAAGATATTTCATTGAGGTAGTTTTATCAATTTGTGCACTGAGAGAAATCTGGAAAATATACTACTAAATTAAAAAAAATATTATATGGTTTACTATTTCAGATTATGATTGTTAACAATTTGAACTGTAAACAGTAAATTATTTTATGTTATAGTAATGACATTATTGTTGTTCTTAGGATACTATATTATAGTGCTTAGACACACATTTATATATTAGCATATTGCACTATATAGAATTACCATTGTTTATCGTAACATGGTTAGGTATAAAATATGCTAATTATTATTGTACAATTTTCCTAAACTTTATGATTCATGGAATACAAATAAGCATCATATTGTAATGCATAAAAAACAGAATGAATGATATAAATCACGTGCATGTTATTTTGACCTTCATATTTAGTCGCCTGCATTTTGACTAGTTGTTGGTAGCTACTTGTTACCTACACATTGACTGTCCGTCGAAGCGTTTGAGAGTGATGGAGAAACCGAGAAATTAGGCAGCAGTAGCAGTAATCGTAATCAGTACGCAACAGGCAACAACAGCTCTCAGCTTTTAATCATTTCAGAGTTCAGTTAATTACAAAAATATTTTTTTGAAGTGAAAATTGTGTTGTATTGTTAAAATAAGTTTTTAATGAATGTGGTTTGTGGTGCAACCGATCCTGTTCCTCTCCTCCATTGTGAGC
Source organism: Chrysolina americana (assembly GCA_958502065.1). Lineage (NCBI taxonomy): Eukaryota > Metazoa > Arthropoda > Insecta > Coleoptera > Chrysomelidae > Chrysolina > Chrysolina americana. Next base: position 15,144,988 of record OY293421.1, on the reverse strand, counting down.
TCGTCTGCTGTTTTTTGAATACCTAAATAAATATACATCAATGGAGGTTCTTTTAGAAAACATACCATTATACTTGTTTCCACAATTTATGTGTAATAGATGATATCATAATATAGGTTTATAATTACAAAACAAATATCTCAATGTAACAATCAATTATCTTCATATTTATGAACAACATATATTTATTGTTAAAATAACATTCCGATCAACTAACTGTCTGAGTATTGTAAAATTCATAAAATGATATATTGTTAGGACTATAATAAAAATATTTTAATGGTTATAAGAATACTATTATAGTAGTCATTACCATAAATGGTTGAAATATATTTTTTTTAAACTTTACCATATTGTATTGCTGTCACATATAGTACCAGAAATTTTTGTAAAAATTACCATATTTCTGGTAAAAACCACCATAAATTTCTCTCAGTGTGGACAGGTACATTCCTAGGATGGTCTGTGGCTTGAAGAGTAAAGGTGTAACATTTTGTTTTTTATATTCAAACTCAATAAATTGTGATTTAGCCAGGTCTGGATTTTTTTAAGATCCTCTTCTGCGACTTTATACAAATCATCCCATGTATCACTGGAAAACACCATGGCAGTATCATCAGCATATGATATTAGGCTTCCTTGGATTTGTTTTATTTCAAAAATACTGTTAAGATATATGAGAAATAGTATAGGACCTATCACAGTACCTTGTGGAACTCCGATGTTTATTTCTAGTGAGTCACTCAGATGGTTATCAATTGTCACTTGTTGAGTTCTATAGTCTCAAGGGCTGGACCACATACACCGACCTTGTATAATTTATCAATAAAGACACCATGCTGGACGGTATCAAACACTTTTGCTAGGTCGAGAAAAACAGCCATACATTTTTTTGAGCCCTCAAGGTGAGAAATTATCTGTCTGCTTATTTCCAATACTGCATTCTCTGTGCCAATATTTTTCTGGAAACCATATTGGCTCCGTGATATTATTGAATGCTTATTGAAAAATTCATAAGTCTATCTTTCATGCATCGTTCAAATAATTTAGCAAAATTGTTAATTACTGAAATCGGTCGGTAGTTTGTTAGTTCTTTATGCTTACCGGATTTATATACAGGGGTCACTAAACAATTTTTCCACTGCTGAGGGAGCATACCACTTCTGAATACTAAATTCATGAGATGTACCAGTGGTTTTATCAAGATAGTATGATTTTCTTTTATGATTTTTGCTGAGATTCCATCTGGATCAGGAGAGACATTATTTTTCAAGATTGATATTTTTTCAACGAGTTCATTTTCAATTATTGCAGTTAAAAATATAGAAGATAGAACTGAAGATTCACTTAACAATTGTCTAGGTAATTCTTCCACTTTTTCAATCTTTCCAGCCATTTCTGTACCAATACTTACAAAATACTTATTGAAAATGTTTGCTTTTTCACTATTATTTGAAACAATTTTTCCATCAGGGGATTTCACCGGTATATCTTTCAGATTTTTTTTTAGTGACATTATTGTTTGAGTCCTCATTCATCAACTCACAGGTTTTTTTAGTGTTTCCGTATACTTCACTTATTTTATTTTTATAGTAATCAATTTTAGTAGTTTTTATTAGCCTAGTCAATCTATTTCGATATTCTGTGTATTATAATTTATTTTCTTCAGAATAATTATTCAGTAACCGCTTTTTTAGATAAACTCTATGTTTCATCGATTGTATTAGGCCACACGTTATCCTGAATGAACATTTCCCGAAAATATCAGTATTTAATAATACCCAAGGACAAACTGATATGCTCGAAGAGTAATTCGCAATACATTCACGCGATCAAAAGCAATGCTATAGAGTCTGATAAAATTTCCATCCGTAGCTATGCTACACCTAGTTATGAAGCCGTTTAAGGGTCACTAGTGAAAAAAAAATCACTTTTGCTAATTTCGAGATGTGGAGTCAGAATCAGCTGATTCCGACATGCTAAATCAGAATAAGGAGTGGCAGAACGTGTTCTAATTCTGAGATACTAAGTCAGGATTCTGACTTCACATCTCAGAATTAGCTTATTCTGAGTTACTAACCTGAGTTAGCATCGGTTAAATAATTTTTCAGGGTTGGTCAATTTTGTTAATGTTGACTTTGACTAACATGTTTCTTTCCCTAACAGGTTGTGTGTTTAAATGATTACTGTTTTGACTACTATACTTTTACTATGTTATTGTTTTCTACACCTGTTCATAGGTTTCGCGGCTCATCTTCTACATACTTCAATTGCTCAAAAAGAAAAAAAAATTGCCACTAATTCATCAACAAAAAGGATATTTTGGCATTTTCTATTTCAATGAATACTGTTAATTGAAAAAATCACTTTTTATTTTCTAGGCGTTATATTTTTCTGTAGAAAAAATAATATGAAAAATATAACTGGATGGACAGAAGGACCTCGGTCGATAGGCTTTTGAATTGAATGTAATTCTGGATCAATAACAACATTTATTATTATTATAACATTATCCCATATCACAAAAGATTTCTAGCAGACACTGACTTTCACTTTATTATTTATTAGGTTTGAGAAGTTTTTCATACAGTCCAATATATTTTTTATTTTGTTTTCAGATTCCAAATATGATGACTAACGAGCATGATTTCATGTGAAGTAGGAACTGTGTGTTGAAAACTGACGAAAATCTATTGGAAACGATCTATTTCAGACACATAAAATCAGCAGGAGATTTCGAGGATGAAAAAAGGAGAAAAATCCATTTTAACTGTGGCAAATTTTATAAGTTACAATCATACAGTGTTAGTTGGTTAAACTTGAAACAATAAAATAAAAAAAGTATTTGTACCTATCTCTTTCTGAACCTCACTTAGCTTTATGTTTCGAATTTATGAATATTAAATAAATGTTTGTTATTTTATGCTTCCTGACTCTAAAACCATTCTAAGGATTTAAAACGTTGAATATAATAATAATGTAATATATTCAACTATGTTCCAGTCCCATCAACAGAATATTACAAATTCTTATCAATATTAATTTTCTTCGAGAAAATATTTATTTCTTACAAGTATTTTGCATTTTTGAACTAGTTTGACCAATTCTGAAATCACGTAATTTATTATGTATTTGATTTCAGAGAGCAATACTCTTTTTTTGGATCAAACAAATATTTCTTTTGGAATTGAAATAAACTCCCGTTTTCATTGAAATAAAGTTTGTTTGATTCAATACTTTTTTTCTCTGTGCACTTGAGATGAAATACATTTTTTTCGTTCGTGAGATTTCTCCACTCCCTCCACTCCGCTTGTGAACAAACTCTGATAAATAAAATACTGAAAATTTCGAAGGTAAGATACAGCAGAAAATTGGGATTCTCATGTTATAGCAGTAAACATATTTTCCAACAAATATTGAAGCAAGTATTGAAAAGTTATGAATTATGCAAATGATCGTGTTAAAAGTTTCGAATAATTCTGAAAGGAATCGAAAATACGGCATCTTTCATTATAAGTGTTCTCAAAATTGAATATTCTTAAACAGAGTCGGCTTGAACCTACGAAAGCTAAGCAAAAAATAAAAACTTTTCATTCGAGTAATCTGATAATTAATAATTTTTCAATACGACAATGCGAAAAGAGTAGGTATATTGCCATTCGAGAAATGACAGTTGTGAGCATTTCTTTATGGGTACTACTCCGTTTTGAGTAAATTTTTGATAATTGTTGGAAAACATGGTTCTTACCTAGAACATTCCTCTCGTAAATGTTGACGCCGTTCGTCAGTTGTGATGATTTGAGTTTGATGTTCATGGCCAATTTTGTTCGATTGAACAATCAACTGTATCTCCGCCATTTTTCAACCGATTTTCAATTTTGAAAAACAGTGTTATCACAAACTGCGTGTTCTTCCGGATAATGTACAGGGTGCCGTTTGAGAAAAAAAGTTTGGGGTCACTTCCCGTTAATCCGGAAGTGGTGAATTTTCGGAAATGGAGTCAAAATATGCGTATTCGAGTAATATATTGATGTACCAAATTTGAAAGCTGAATCTTTGAAACTATAAAAAAATTGGAGGCCGTACCTCACCTCGTGGACATCCGGTATAGTGTAAATATCAACAAAACAAACAATGATCATCTTTGACGATACATTATTTAAAGATGGCGTTGATATTCCGTCACATGAAAATGCACCTTAACTCCAATTCAAATGGTTTTAACGAAATATAATCATAAATGTTCACTACTGTTCGTTAGTTTTCGAAAAACTACCGAGTTTGGGACTATAGAAAGAGTGTTACCAAAAGGATCAGCTTCACGATTCAGAGGTGATTATTAATGATCGCCAGTGTCGAACGCCCGTCAGAAATACGCCGTTAATTAAAATCAAGGTGCAGCCTGGAACTGAACCCACCCTCTTCATGACTTTTCATGATATCAAACTGAACTGGTTATTCGAGATAATGGTTGATTCAATATGTATACTGTAACATTAACGGGCTAGGATAGAGTGTCAATTTACACTGCTGAACAAACACAAAAACTCAAATATAGATTTATCAAATGTGTGAAATGATAACAAAAACTTTTACAGGCAATCAGTCGGTCATCTTTGAGTTTTGAATGGTTTCTGAAATATGATAGATATAGATAATTATGTATATACCCACGGATGGAAAAACTTTCAGAGTTATCACCGGAAATATTATGAATTCTTCATATTATGGTGTTGTCATCGTCAATGAGAAAAATAATTTTTCTCTAGTTTTCAGAAATGCATTGTTTGAAACTTGAAATTCCTGTAATATTTGACAAAGAGGCTGGACACTAGCTAAGACTGCTCATAACATTTAAATATCTTTGTTAACGTGTTTCCTAAAACTACACTCAGAATACAATCAGATTGGACCCACTAAACCTCACTTACATATCTGTAATTGCATTCTGACAAAGAATATTTTAACATATTTCAATGAGTGAAAGTTCCCGTGAACGATGCACCACACACCAGTTCTTCGATCTCTACTTCATACATTTGATACATATTATTTGGGTGATGACAAGAAATTATTCACTTATCGAGAAGGAGAAGAAATTTCAGAAAATTTCTGACTGTTCCAATGTATATAAATCTCTACAGTTTTTAGTGCATAAGTCTTTCATGGCAGCGTATGTTTAAACACTTCCTTTTGTAGATGGTCACTTGGTGACTGAAACGACTGAAACACGTATCGAAGTGTTAAAATAGCCGTTTGGTGTTAGGATAAAAATAGAGTATATTCCTTCAATACTACATCAAATGTTCCAAACAGTGTAAAGCAAGCTTCCCTCACGTCGATTAAAGTTTTTCCATCTATTTACATGTGTTTCTTGGTCTCCGTTTCAACTCTTTTATTGCTTCAGACATCCCCAATACAAAAATTTGAAGGTGCAAAATCCAGAGTTTTTGGTGGCCATTCTGTACTTCGAACCTATCCATCGCCCAGAATTGAAAAACTCTCCAGCCATGCGATGGAAATGGGGAGGTACCCCGTCCTGATGTAGTATGACTTCACGATTTTTAAACTCTTCCTGATTGTTCACACTTGCCTAACTCATCCAACACATCAGTTATATTGGGTATTGGATTATCGGTCATACATTGTCTTCACGTTTAGATCTCGATAGTCGATAATAATTCTCCAGTCTTCTTTCTAGATGAATAATCTTTTTTAGTACAATCCAGATTGAGGATTACCAAAGAGATTTACTGGTTCGAATTATATTTTGTATGTTGTGAATGAACGTATATTATTAAGACTTTGTATATACTGGTATTTCGTATTTTCTTTTAATTTTGTGCTTCATTTCTGTTGTTGAGGTCAGTGGTACACTTTCCTCGTAGAATATGTTTGAGAATTGTCTGCAAATTTTGAAAAGATGCTGTTTCTCTTCAGCTTTCAGATGGTCACTACGAATTATATTTTGGATGTAATTTTTGGTAATAGTCTGCAGATTTTCTGAAAAGTGAACTTCAAAATTATTTTATAGATCATATTCACTGACTCGGAGAAAAACGAAGATGAAAAGACTTCTGAGGAAGCTAGCCACTCGCGCTAGCGAAACCTTAGGAAACTATTCCAAATCACGACGGCCTTTGAACCCGAATCAAAATAATGATAGTGATTCTAGAATCTGTTATTATTCAGATATTGATAAAGACACATATGATTCACCCGACACATCATTTCAATATAAGACACGCCAGTCCTATTTCATTGGTCTGAAAATAAGGTACTCTTTCGGTGAGTCTTTTTTTTCTGACTGCCTACTTTTCAGGCTATGAACCTTTTTTCTCAGCGTAAAAGAAGAGGACACGAACTAACCTAACGTTCTCAAGAAAACTAGCTATCCAGGTTGCTGGTAACTCGATCACTAATTATTAGTGTTATTAGGTGGAATTTGGTTCATTTGGAAAGCCGATGAGAAATACTGAGAGAAAATGGACTAGGAAAGTAAGGAAAATATAAAAAATATATTGATAATTTATAGGGTAAATTAGATACTGTGTCCTTTTGAATAAAAAGGGACAATTTGTAGACAAATATGAACCCGAGGAAATCTACACCTCAAGTTTCCTCGGATATGAATGTTTGTCATACTAGTGCTTGCAGACCACTCAAAAAAAGCGGTTTCACAGGTTACAAAATTCACATATGTCAAAAATTGAATCCTGATGATCCCGGAAGTCGATTAGAACTTTGTAAAATATAATTGATACAGATGAAAGTACTTTTACAAATTGTGGGCTAATCAGTCGAAATAACTAACATAGTTGGAGCATAAACAATTCCAGGCAGTTCCGAGAAATTAGACCGCAAGTGCGATTCAGTATTATCGTATAGACAGGAATAAACAACCACAGAATATTGGGTATTCATTTATTTGACAGAATTCTGAATGGAGAAACCTACCTATCACAAGTCTCTAATGTCGTTTCTCGAAAACTGTTTGGATGATCTACCTTTCACTAACTGTTCAGCATGATGTTGCTTCACTTCACAATACCAGACAAGTTTCTGATTATTTGTCTCAAAGGGTTGGCGACAAATGGATTAGGAGGTGAGCAAGGTCTCAAGATTTAAATGTTATGGATAAATTTTTATGAGGTACACTGGAAAATTGAGTTTAATATCGGAGGACACAACACAATATTGTTAGAGAGTTCGGAAGATTGAGGAGCGGGGTAATTAACTTTGTAGTGAATAATATTCGAAAAAGGACACAGTTGTGTTATAATAAACAAGGCTATCATTTTGATAATTTGCTGTGATTTACTTTGGTCTTTTTAATTTAGATTTTTTATCCTCTTAGACTAATCCATTCAGGCCCTGTCTTCCTGTCTACGGAGCCCCGACACTTCCGGAGGGCGAACTGAATCATTTATCCTAATAACCACTCCCACACGCCGCAGGGTGAGTGATTACTAGGTCCAAGAGTCATGGGCCCTGAGCAGACGGGGGGAACCAAGAATTACGGCCTTCTGCAATCGTCCGGCTAAGATTTCTACCATATTACGGCAAGCCGGTAGGATTTTCAAGTTTGAGACCATGGACCCCTATTATCAGAACCACCATTTCCAATGTTTTGGGTAAAGCCTGCGGAGTTCAAAGAGTAGGTCTCGGTATTTAGTCCATTTTCCCTCCTCTTATCGGACGATGTTCGTTTCGCCAGGAGCTGAAAACTCAATGACAAAAATCGTCCTACTTCCTTGGTCGAGGAGGACTACACCAGGCTTATTGGCTTGTATTTGCCTGAAGGTGGGTTCCAATTGATTCAACACTTCTCATTCTCCATAATGGTCTCAATTTCCCCCGGAGCATAAAGCAACACCGGTGTCTCGTCTACACCGTACGAGTGTCGTAGATAGTACAATACTCGAAGGGCCGCGTTATGCCTGTGTGTACAGGCTGAGACCTCATGAGCTGGACAAGCTGACAGCAAATTAATTATGGTCTCAGCTGCCTTTGGACACGCTCTGCATCTTGTGTCTATGTAGTATATGCCCATCACGCGACTATGGTATACAAGGGTGTTGAAGACACCATATTGGAAGGCCATGTAGCTCTCTCCTCAGCTTTAACGTATGCTCTTTGCTGAATGGGTTCGAACTCGGTGACAGAGTTTGGGTTCGTCCGTTCAGTGTCGAATACGAGACCGAGTTCATCGGCTGCACGGGTCTTGAAAAGAAATGCTCCAATCCCTGCTTTTTCATGATCGCATACCATGCAGAAAAGGGGATCCTAACTCCTGGAGACACTCCAAACTCAGAAGTCCACGGCCTCCCCGTTGTCTGGGGAAGTATAACCGTGGAACGGACGATTTAGGATTTTAATTTATCATTGTTATTCGTTCAAAGTTCATTTTAGTTGTGAGTTCATCTACTTGAACATAACTAGTTCGATGTGGTTGTCGTCTATCGATATACTTGTTCAAATACATTTCCGCTAATATATTTATAATGACTCTTCATCATATCTCTTTTTCATTCATTTGTGGAAACTATTTTGGCCAATAATACGATAAACTCACAAAATATTAAAGTGTAAGAATGGACCTCTTAGGTCGATCATCAAAAATAATAGTCTTCATTCAATATCTCCAATTTGTCGAAAAATATTGGTAATTTGTAATACATAATTGAAAAGGTGATATCTGGTTCTATTGAAAACAGAAAGAATCCAATGTAGCGTCCATGAGAAAAAATTGAGTTGATGATGGAGAGAAGACAACATATCCGCAAACACCATCATATAGCAGGGGAAAAGTTGCAAGGTGAACGTTCAACTTACTTTCGAATCCTTTTACAAATAAAGTTATGAATAATTGACCATTTTACGAAATTTCGGTTTATTCCGGATATCTCCGGATATACACAGAATTTCAGAACTCTCTCAACGGCATATTGTTAGTCAGGTAAATGCGCAACTTTTCCCCAGTTCAATATCTTGTTATCTCTCATTTTTCCAAGATCGCAATGGTGAGCAATGGTGAGGATCGAGTTTGGAACACCCTGTATAGTAGTAACTCAGTTAATGGCGAATTTCAACAACAACTGAGACACAAATCCCTCTCGATACCGTTACCCCGTTACCCGCATTGGGGTATTTTTTCGTTTTGAATAACTTAACAATTATGTTTACCGTTTTTCGGTGTAAAAGTGCATGAAGGTTACTCACGCACACAATTCTGGAATTTGTTTGTTTTTATGTTAACTGTTGGTTTCCTGCTTTTCAGAAGGCAGCATGCATTGCTGGAATGCCTCAACCAGAGCGTTTCCGGATATCTAGCCACCTGTGAACAAACAGCTATTAGGTGGAATGTAGGTATCAATAGTTTTGCACTTGTGGAATGTAAATCATCTCTGCATCTGTGCCGGAAGGAATCATCTCCCTAGTTTGTAAAATCGAGGAAACACATGTTAATGTCATTCAGTCATATCATTATCGAAACACAGTGTGCAAGTTAGTCTCTAATACATAAGAATAGAACGTCTAGTTCGTTACTGAGGTAAAATCAGCCTCCCGAAATAACTCAGTGATTGGATTCATTCGTTCCCTGTTATGTGAATTGTTAAGGGTGTGATTCTACATGGAAAATTATGATATCTTGCTCTAAATATGGTTCAAAAATTTTACGCTACGAAAAAACAGGGCGTTCAAATTAAGGAAAATTATAGAAATTACTCAATACTTCCGAAACAGCATGATTGTAATATTCAGTAAATAGTAACATAAAGTTAATCTTCAACAGTGACTTGCCTACGTGTATTGACTTTGATATATTTTGGGAAAAAATAATACGCCAGTGTTTTTTTTCCAAATGTAACCCGTTTGACTTGGAATACAAGAGCCTTACTGGGTGTTTCTCATGCAGTGTGCAGCTTTTCATTAAATTAAATCAAAATCGTTACTTAAGACACAATTTTGCAATAAATATTTGATGTTGGTTATAATATTATGTTAATGGCGAATGTTGTCAGTTATTGTTAATTGCATACATCAATTCCTTCGAAAAAAAGATTATACGTATTTTTTTAAACTGCACATTTCGGAAAAATCTCAAAGGCTTAGCTTTCAGATATAACAGGAAATTTTAAAAAAAATTTTTTGTCTTCAACAATATCAATGTTGGGACTCGTATGCACGCCATTGCTGAAAATTATGTTTGTTTTAAATGTCAGTATCTACTTTTCAATTCTCACTGGAATATATCTCAAACAACTTCGGAAATATTATCAAACTTCTTTTTTTTTCTAAAATTTCAACACCCCGTTCTTGTCCTTATTTATTAAATTTCAAATAATACCCTTTACAGTTTTTTATTACTCAAAATTAATTCAAATTTGTGACATGAATATTTTTTATTCGCCATTTTCCACTATTCAAGATGACCTCTTGAAAGGTATTCATACTGAAAAGAGTTTTTTCGAATGAAAACAACCAATGATAAAAATGAAGGTTATTTTTGTTATATCCAACCTAAAATAACTACTTCCGCTACTGGAGCCACGATGGTCATTGAACAACATCTGATAGATATTGTAAAAATGCCCTAACATAGAAAGAAAAAATCAGAAACTGAAAACATGCATTTTCATTCGAATAGTTGCTTTTTCAATTATAGATTTTCATTGATAATTTTTAAGGTCTTATGAAATTGATGAATAACATCATCACTATCATACGTTTCCATAGGCCCAACTGAATCCCATGATTATATTTCTAGATACGGGGTGTTGAGACTGAAAATTTACATGATTTTCGGATTTTTTTTTTATTTACTTACGGGGTAGGTTGGATTTCTGTCGCATACACACGTTTACTACTTGTTCTGATAATATAATGGTGAATACGTATGACTAAAATTATTCATATTTACGGGGTGACTCACAAATGAATGACGGAAGTCTTTGGTAAAATCTCACTTTCTCTACTGTGACCTTAAGAAAGCATAATTTCGAAAGGTACATCTCAATATAGTATTTTGAGGAGAAAATAGCACATAGGCACATTTTTTAAGTAGGGTGTTTCATCGAGAGAACCACAATATCAAATAACTTTTTATTGGATTATTTCAAATCCCGGTTCTAATGGATTGATTTGTGGAAAAGATAAGTAGTACGGTTTAAACATGGAGGTTTCTGAGCTTCAAGATATACAAGGTGGTTTATTTATGGAAAGATATTCTATTTAGAGATAAATACAAAAACCATGAATATTCAGTATTATAAAAGTTCCCCGGTCAAATATAACCATTCTCTCGGTATATAATCATTTTAACAAGGTCTAGAGAGGTATGATATCTACATCCGATCCTATGTCCAGAAATGCTGATTTCTTCAGTTTTCTTCTCAAATTCAAAAACTGCATCGACTTCTACTGCGTATGTTAGTTCAGTATGATGTTTTGTCTGATGTACGTTGAAAGGTATAGCTGAAAATATTTACTGCTACAGGGTGATTCAAGAATAATTCACAATACTTTTTCCATACACTCAATAATTTAACATTTGCTCCACAGAGAACTTATTCTCTGCAGATAGTCTGCAGATAGTCTGCAGTTACAATGAAAGAAAAAATACTCCAGACAATACGAATAAAACAGTTTGTTAAAATATAGTATTCAATAAATCAAACTGATTTTTGAGCCAGATTGAGAGCTTGATGAGAATGTACTTCAATTCAAACATGTCATTATCACATTAAAACACATGTAAATGTTCAAGAAAATTTTGTTGTAAGAGTGAGGGCACAAATGTCGCCAACTCAAGGATGTAAATGAGAAAATCCAAATATATGAGACAGGTTGAACGATGAAATTAGGTTATTTGAAACAAGTTGATCGTTATTCAAATACTTACATTTTTATAAAGGTGGTTGGAATAAATGCTTTAAAACCTTACATGCTTTTCTAACCAATATCGCAATGTCTTCCTATTATACAATCGAATTCATCTCCTGTTTATACTGAAATTCCTTTCTTGGATTTCCTGGCATCAACTTTCACTTACGCCTCTTATAAAACCCCCGAAATACGCCTCCTTGGTTCTTTCTGGACACCTGGTCGTGTGATAATTCATCCAGTTGTGATAACTACTTTGATTTCATAATATTCATTCGGTTATTGTTCTAGCAATCGAACGTATACAATCACCGCTTCTTCAATTGCGAGAAAATTCAATTCCAAACTGAATTGAGGAGTATTTATACACTTAATACTCATAAAGAAATTGAATAATCAACCCTTCGAATTATCTACCCATCCATCCATATATGATGATTTGAATTCAATATAATATCAAAATTTATAATACCATAATTAGACCAATCATGTTATACGGAGCGGAGACGATGACAATGACAAAAAAAAAGACGAGGAAGAAATGAGGAAATTTGAAAGAAAAATTATGAGAACAATATTAGGACCAAAAAAGATCTCAGAGGAAGAATACAGAAAGAAGACATAATATGTAAAATAAAACAACACATAATTAGATGGTTGGGGCATGTATGGAGGGCGGGAAAAGTGGCAGTAACTTACTCAATGTTACAATGGGTCCCCGGCGGAGGAAACAGAATAGGAAGACCAAGATCAAACTGGATGCAGGAAGTGGAAGAGGACTTACGCAGGAGTGACAAACTGGCAAGAATAAACCAAAGACAGGATTAGAAGGAGAAACATAACCAAAAGCATGAATTAATAGATTAGGCGTGATCTATCCAAAAAACTAGATCTAGATAGCTTTTGCGGCTTAACCCCACGAGTGGTGTATAGCCACTGTATATACAGGGTGAGTCAGGATAAGACCGACAAAATCCAACTACAGATTCCTAAACTCATTTTGAGGTGAAAAGTTCCTATCAAGGTATGTCCTCAAATGCATCCGCTCTGAGATACAGGGTGTCGAAATTACGAAAAAAATTAGATTTATTTTTTTATCTCCAAAATTCCTGAAGCAAAATATACCAAACTTGGTACACCAATCAAAGTTTATCAAAGTGATAATTGAAAGATAAAATTTAAAATTTTCGTAAACCAATGGCGTAGTTACGTTGGTATGTGGAAATATTTTCCTTCATTTTCTTTGGACAAGTGAGCGTTTGACATCAGTTACTCGATACTCAACTTAAAAGTTGAAAGATGTACCTAAAAGTAAAGGTTTCTGAGAAAATTAGGAAAACTGAAGATATGTCCTGGAGTAGCAAAATAATTTCCTCTGTAAAATAATCTCATAACAATAATTTCTTTCAACATATAGGAGTATTTGTCAACCACAACATTTTTTAATATTGGGTGAATCGGAAACATAGTACGAGTGATTCAGAATGAGACCTAACATCAATTTCATGAAATAATATGATGAATGAACGATTCACCAGTACTATGTTTCCGATTCTTTCAACATTGAAAAATATTCAGGAGGTTGACAAATATTCCGATATGTTGTAAGAACTTAGCATTATGCGATTTTTTCCACATGTAATTATTTTGCTACTCAAGACATATCTTCAGTTCTTCTCAGTTTTCTCAGAAACCTTCACTTTTAGGTAAATGGAATGTTATGCCTTTTAAGTTGAATATCGATGTCAAACGCTGACTTGTCCATTCACTTGTCCAAAGAAAATATGAAGGAAAATATTTCCACATACCAACGTAACTACGCCACTGGTTTACGAAAAATTAAGAATTCCAACTTCAAATTATCAGGTTGATAATCCTTGATTAGTGTACCAAGTTTGATATTTTTTGCTTCGGGAATTTTGGAGAAAAAAAAATATCTATTTTTTTTGTACTTTTGACACCCTGTATCTTAGAGGGGATGCGTTTTAGGACATACCTTGATAGGAACTTTTTCCCTCGAAATGAGGTGAGGAATCTGTAGTCGGAGTTTGTCGGTCTTATTCTGATTCACCCTGTATATACAGGCCGTTTATTTATCATGTGGTAACATTGCTATATTCTAAACCGTAATAGATACAAAGACGATTAAATGGGAAAAAATTTAACTATTGTGGTGAGCAGTACATTAGTCAGAGAAAATCTACGACTTATATAGGGAAAACTAAAAATGCTGTTTTCGGTTTTTTACGAATAGACTGATTAAGTATTTCAAAAAATATTAAAAAATAAAAGAGGAAAGTTTTATTGTATTCAAAATGTACTAGAACTACGTTATGATAAATTTTTAATTAAACGTTTCGTGCCAACACGGCCACCATCAAACTATTTTTTTCAAATACGGACCTGTCTATTTCATCACAAATATTGATAAAGCGATGAAATCACAATTCAGTGGTATATCACACTTGACATTTTTATAACGTTTCATATAAAATGACTGGCATCATCAGTGACAATTTTTAATTACGGACCTGTCGTTAGTTCTTTTGTAAATTGTTTTGATTTCTTCAAAACTCATTCAACTATTAGGATACTTCAGTCATTACCCAATACTTTCGATAGGAAGATACCCCAACACAACGAACATTCCTATTTTTCCCTTTTGGGGATTTTTGTATTACAGTAATCCTTGATTCAAGGCTGATTTCTCCTGCATCAATTTTTACACGGATTATTTTCATAATTCTCAATCCTGGAAGTAATGAAAATATCAGTTTTTGATCAAAATACAATTGTTGTCTAATTTGGTACAATTAAATAGCATGTCACTTCTTGTACCATATTTAAACACCTAGGCTATGCTTGATTTCTATGGCAGGAAAAATAAATGAGTTGTTGATATCTGTTAAGAACTGTCAGACATTTAAGCACTCGGTTACATATTAAACATGTATTCGAATGACGAAAGGACTGATATGCTATTTACTTGTGCAAAATCAAATAGAAATCCTCTTTTGGCAAGAAATATGTATGGTGAGCTATACCCGAATCGTCGCATTCCAAACATTCAAATGTTTAGACGATTCGAAAGAAATTTAAGAGACTGTGGTGCATTTGACAGAAATAAAATTAAAAAATGTGTTGTTACTGGAAGTATAAGGACCCAAATAAATGTTTTGGGTAAGAAAATATTACCTTATAAAGACTAAAAAGTGAAAAATAAAGTCTTTTTTTTAATCTAGGATTGGTCAGTTACAAAAATATTTCTAATCAAGATTGTTCTTTACGAGAAATTGCCCACGAACTTGGGATATATATAAAATCTACCAGAAATATTTTGAAAAAGAACAAATACAAATGCTACAGGATACCTACGCAAAGTTCATCACCTTAATGAAAGGGATTACGGAAGGAGAGTACGATTTGCGAAATGGTTAAGACGTAGAAATAGGGAAGTTCGAAATATTTGTAAAAAAATAATATAGACGGACGAATCAAAATTCACCAACAACGGTTGGTTTAACAGAAACATCCATTATAGGTGGAATAATACGAATGAACATTTACATACTAGGTCCTTTCTTTTACGATGAGCATTTGAATGGTGAAATGTATTTACAGTTTTTATCCAATGAGTTTGATGGCTACTTAGATGAATTGCCATTAAGCACCCACCGTGAAATACAATATTTTCAACAAGACGGTGCCCCTCCCCATAATGCAGCAATAGTAAGGGAACATTTAGATGCAATATTCCCAACAAAGTGGGTTGGAAACAATGGACCAATTGCCTGGCCAGCTCGATCCCCAGACCTTACTCCTTCGGATTTTTTAGTCTGGGGATACATGAAGGATAAAGTTTTTTCGACACCTTGTACCGATATCGACCATCTCAAACAGAAAATGCATGTAATAGCATTACAACCATCATGCTAGAAATTTGCCACAGAAATTGTATGGACAGACAACTTATGTGTATTCAACAAAGATGTCGTCAATTCGAGTATTTAATGTGGAATTCTTTTTCTGTATTAGTTTTATCTTCGTCCACAAATTCATTATGAAATAAATTGTTTTCTGTTTGTTTGATTTCTTCTCATCTTAAGTAAGATTATTTCTGTGGTAAATTGCTATCGTTCGTCTCTGAAACTGCAGAAATCTTTCATGAATTTTTATAGTATAAATACAATTTTCATAGATACATTCAAGAGGTCACTGATAATTTTTATATCGAAGCGTTAGATTCTGTGGAATTCATAAACAAACTAACGACAGGACCGTAATTAAAAATTGTAGTCACTGATGATGCTAGTAATTTTATATGAAACGTTATAAAAATGTCGAGTGTGATATACCACTGAATTGTAATTTTATCGCTCTATCAATATTTGTGATGAAATAGACAGGTCCGTATTTGAAAAAAATAGTTGATGATGGCGGAGTTGACACGAAACGTTTGATTAAAAATTTATCGTTACGTAGTTCTAGTACATTTTGAATACAATAAAATTTTCCTTTTTAATTTTTTTATATTTTCTGAAATAACAATTCTATTCTTAAAAAACCGAAAACAGCATTTTCAGTTTTCCCTGTATAAGTTGGGAAGGGCGAGTATCCCTGTAAATTTTCTATGACCAATTTACTGCTCACCACAATAGTTACCTTTTTTCCCGTTTAATCGTCTTTGTATCTATTGCGGTTTAGAATATAGCAATGTTACCACATGATAAAAGAAATGGCCTGTATATAATATCAAAATTCAATATTTGATATTAATTAACGATTTTTATTCATTTTAATATTTAATAATTTTTTTACTTTCATTCATTTTAACCTGGAAGGACTATGCACATGAAAAGAAGGAAATATGTTGTAGAACATATCCTATGACGCAATTTGAAATTTCATTGGAAATACATTATCAGAGTTAGAGGATTTTCTTAAGAGCTATGACCTTGAATATATCTGCGCGTCGCTTACAGGCAACAACTCACAAAATTATTGAATTGGATTCCGAAAACATTGACTCTTCACTATAATGGCCTAGCTTAGCCTAGCCTATAACAGCCTACGTTCAGTAGACGACTGCCGAAACGTAGGTAAATTTATTCTCTGCGACGTTATGAGTCATAACTCTTAAGAAAATCCACTACCTCTAATGATCAAAATATGCATTTCCATAAATTCCATATTGAATTCTGAATAGATATTCACCTCTTAATAAACAGAAACATTAAAGTTTTTCTCGATGATCATCAAAATTAAAATTTATCATCAGACGAGTTCTTTCAGTAGAGCCAGGAACAGAAATGAAAGATGGAAGGAAATTATTTTTCTAATTGACTTCCTGCCTCCTAAGTCACACCGATGTCACCCTCTGTAGATACAAAACATAACTATGAAACATTAAACTCTAGAATTGAGTTTGGTGGTATAAAGGTAAAGACTTCTTTGTCTTGAAGAAAACATTTCAAATCCTTCTCTCTCTCTCTTCATTAGTCACAAATTTCATTTATTATATACTCCCAGACCTGAGGAACTTTCCAATTGAAAGCTTGGTACTCCGGAACTGAATACATAACAATAAATAGTTTTTTTTAGTTTGAACCCGATTCTTCAGGTGCATCGGAGTTATGCAATGTAACCGAACGAAGAAGAATAATACGAAGAAGAAATACAAAATATCACTTCAATAAATCTGACAGTGACAGCAAGTCTAACCAAATTTATACTGTTATTTGTTTATGAAGATTTTTGAATGACGAATTATCTATTCAGACACCTAAGAATGTTTGGAACCCAAGTGGAGTATTCTGGAGGATTTCTTCAAGCTGTAAAATAAAAGATTATTCACAAAAACATTGTATGTCAATATTGGAATGAACTCAGATGGTATTCATTCATATTGGTTAGTAGTGTTTATTAGAATAATGAACGTATTGGATATGCAAATGTTGCACTATTACACTGCTCATTTCATTTTGCAGCTTGCTAGAATCATTTTCTCTTCGCTTACCGGAAACAGAAATATTGAATAATACCTTAATACTCTAAAATTGGAGTATTATGAATTGGATTGTAGCCAAATCAAACTTCCTTCCCCTGTTAATCCACGTTCGCACCATCATCGAAACGTAGTTTGAGCCAGTCTGATTTGATAATCCACTCTGCTGCGAGCAGAGTACAAATGATAACGAAACGGTATAACAAGTGACAATAATTATTCGAACTAATGAACCAGCAGTGCATGAATGCACGTTTGAACTACTGGATATCAAATAACAATTCAGCGCTATACATCATCAATTAGAGGACAAAGCTAAACGATTATTAACTGTGCTGTTGAATGCACCGTTCTAGGTATACAGAGAACGTGGATACATTGACATAGGATAATGCCATTTTCCTGGGCGAATGGAATTGGTTGTGACTTGATCGGTCGTTATGGAAGTTATAATGTATTCAACTTGGATGACAATTTGGCATATCAGTGTAATTGGAGTATTCGAATAAATTGCTATTATAGAAACGCAACATGATAAATCTAGAGAACATATTAATAATAATAATAATAATAATAATAATATCGTTTTTATTGATGCAGGGTTTTAGTAAAACAAATAACTTAATGATAAATACAGACAAAAAGAGAAAAATATTTAAAAATAGAAAATATTACAAAATCTTATATCCTGCAGAGCAAAAGGCAAAGTTCGCTCTCCTTCCGGTTGGTTGCCCACCAGAAAGACACACACAACTATAAGTATGTGTATATATTTAAATGAATAGAAAAAATACATAACTAATTACATGCTTCCTATTTGCAAATATTTTCTACTGACAAGCATTTGACAAGAGTTCAGGAAAAACAAGTAAAGGGAAAAAAATAAAGAATATAATAAAATAATAGTTTACTCATGAAGTGATAAGATATTTGTTGTTTCAACTAGAACAATCAACTATAATAGAAAGATTAGCAGAAACACTAGAAGTTAATTAATAGCCAAAGATCCATCCAAAATTGCAAGTTTGATTTTCTTCTTGAAAAGTCCTACTGAGTAAATGTTCCGTATATCCAAAGGGAGGTTATTGTAAGTTATCGCAATATTATAGGAAAATGATGATTTATAAAGTGAACTTTGGTGTTTCGGAATAGACAAATTATTTTTATGTCGTACATTGACATTATGTGCTTGACATCGGGACTGAAGTATCTCAAATAGATAAACAGGCGTCTTTGTAGTGATTATTTTGTGATAAAAAGTACACCTATGAAGAAACCGTCTTTCTTTCATACTCAGCCAACCAATTTCTCTCAAAGAGGTCGTAATATGGTCTCGTCTGCGCAGCCCACAAATCAGATGAACCCTCGAGTTTTGGATAAGTTGTATACGTCTACTCTCAGATTCAAGCAGGGCTGGACCATATACACCGTCTGCATGTTGAAATTTTGATAAAACTAAAGAGTCGCAGAGAATCTTCTTACAATTTTTATTCAGAATTTTTCTATTGTTTGAGTTTGAGGCTACAGAAAGATTTTTGAATAACTGAAGATACATGTTTTTTGAATCTGAGATCAACATCAAGTTGTAAACCCAGATTCTTTTCATATGTAGTGAAGCTAATTGGAGTATTACCAACAATAAAATTTATTAGAGATGCCACACGACTACGCATTGCTTTTATTACCGAATAGTAAGGCTTTGAATTTGGATGGATTGATTTTTAATCATAATTTGGTAGAGATACTTACAAGTTGCTTTAAATCTTATTGCAAGTCGAGTCAACATCTTGTTCGTCAGAAGAATGGTACAGTTGAATATCATCTGCATAGTAGTGATACATTGATGTTCTGATACTCTTGTGGAATTGCGATGTATAAAGGGTGAACAGCAATGGTCCGAGTATAGACCCCTGTGGAATGCCACACACCACATCAACAAAATTCGAGAAATTGCGTTCAACTATCACAGCCTGAGATCGACATGACAAATAATTTTCTATTAGCTCACATGATCCCCCCGAAAACCCCAATTAACGTAGAATGGCAACCATCAGTTGATGGGATACGGTGTCGAAAGCCTTTGAGTAATCAATAAGGATTAGAATACATACTTTATTATCATCAATAGCACTATAATGAATGTCGTCTGTGGTGCAACTATGGCCCTGCCGAAACCCAGATTGGTTTGTTGGAAAAATGTTATTAAAGAAATCATTCATTAATTTGCATTCATTAGAGAAGAGCAAAAAAATAATACGTGAATAATAATAATAATGACGATGAATATAAAGGCAAGATACTAAATTTATAAACAATACAATGAACAACAACAAATATTCGAAATGATTGTACAAAAATGAAACAGGTACTTCATTTATTGAAAGTCTGTGCAGAACTATTTTGGCACGTTCTTCTTTACTGATTGGCAGAACCTGTTGAAGTATTGTATGGACCAAAGAGGAGACCGGCTTTGTTTGTGATTGATTTCTTTTTTTCCAACAGCTGAATGGGCTTTGTCAGTGTAGTCACATCGAGTAGGTCACCTCGGTTAATCTGTTCATAATCTACATCAGAGCTATCAGAATTATTGCGTGATAGCACTGGAGTTGATGGGACACTTAATGATTCACGTCTACGTGATACTTCATTTTGTTCGTTGAAGACTGGTGCTATCGTTTCCCTCAGTTGGTCAGCTGAGTATGCCTCACCATTCACAAAAAGCTTCAATCCCTTAATATTCGCAGTGAAGTTACGCGATCTTGCTTCTTTCAAGTGTGTCTGAAGGATTTTGAAGTCCGCTCGGTCTTTTTGGCACATATCATTCACGATAGATATTTTGGAGCCTTTGAGCTTCCAGACATTTTTGAATAACAAGCTTTTCTTTAGGTATGATAAGAACTCCAATTTTATCGGAGAGCATCGTTTCTGCTTCCCAAAGCATATGCGTTATTCAAGTCTGATTCTTGGATATCAGTTTCCAAAAAGAGATTCAATTCCTTGATGACATATTCTGATAAGTTTGTACCTGCAGTTGGATTCAGGCCAAAAATAATATCATTATTTTTTCTAGTATCATCAAAGGACCTCGTTAAGAGAAGAAATATATTTTGGTGTCACTGAATCCTGATATGTATTGGTTAACTGGAAATATTGTAATGCTGTGACCAGCACAAAAACCTACAATTGGATGAATCTTTGAAAAAATTATATCATGAATTCCTTGAAATCGTACAGGCGATATCAATGTAATCCACATATCAATATTAAGTAAATAGGTTTATAAAAAGTAAACATCCAATTCCAATAGCCATAATCTCCGCACTCGTAACAAGGAGAAAATCTATTTACCATTTTCCAGAATACCGGTTAAGCGAGAAAACCTCTATTATATCGGGATTAAATGCTACAATAAAATATGTATCACGACATAATATAGTTGCTTCAACACCACCCAACTCGAACAATGATCTAATGAAAATGAATAAATATACAGTGTGTCCATAAAGTAACCCCCCCCTGTTAACTTTTGAACGGATTGGAATTTTCGCATGAAATTTTTTTGGAGGAATGGCAGTTCATAAGCTACTTTCTGATGACAAAAAATTGCCTATCTAAGATGGGGATGGTCTTGCTCGGGGACAGCAAAGTAAGATAGATAAATATAGCCAGCTACTACCTCAACTCCGGCAACAGTATAGTGTTACCGAAGCCGAAGTCCTACCAATAGTGGTAGGAACGAGAGGGGCAATGCCCATGGAGAGTGCCAAGTGTCTTGCGAAGCTTGGCATACAAAAGAAGGAGACGCTTAAGACCATGTCTCTTATAGCTCTCCGTAGTTCGATCGAAATCTATCACGATTTCATGGACTACAATGCCCCTCTCCGCCAACGCGATTGGCAACCCCCATAGGATCCGTCTCCTGTGGGGGAAAAACTCTTGGCCACCTAGCTGCCATGTGCGCCCAGTGGCCTGCTCCCCTATTGGAGCAGGTTTGATTTTAGCATTTAGATATCACTTGATATCTAACTTATTTTATTGTATATAGTATTTATTTATTTTAAATTCACGTTTATTTATATTGACTTCAGTCCGATAGTCTCCCTATTGAGGCTATCGGGCTGATATTTTATATTATTATCACCTGCACATGCCATGCGAGTCGTACGACTTTTAGTCACGGCGGCGGGCACGGGGCGGGCTTAAGCTAACCCCGGGCGGCGGCTTCCACGAAGCTTCCCCGGTAACCAGAGACCCCTCGGGGTCCTGGGCCAACAGCCGTTCTCCTAGAGGAGACTCGTTTCAACTAGTTTTTCCAAGCATCGCCTTCCTTCCCTGGCAAACATAAGGGTTCTCCGGCCAAGAGTACTAGACAGTGTGGTGACCTGGGGTCACGGCGAAATGTGGCACCACTAAGGGCTTAGTGCCTGAACGGGCCCAGCCGTGGCTCCCCCAAGCAGCAATGCAGGCGACCGCGCCAACCGTAGGAAAGTCCTCATGAGATGATTATGAGCATAATGTAGAATTTTCAAATAGCATGGGGAATCGAGTGAAACATCATTCGAAATGTCTTATAATGCTCTATACGTCCCCAGAACTTCAAACAAAAATATACTTCCAAAACAAAATGGCGGTACATAATGTAAGAACTCTCTTAGAGTAACCCCACCCATGTTAACTTTTGAACGGAATGGAATTCTGTTTTGAATTTTTTTTGGTTTAATGGTAGTTCATAAGCTTCTTTTTGACAACAAAAAAAAATATTTTTTTTAAATGACGTCGGTCGGCCATTTAAATTTTTTTCTAGAGGCTATGGGGGTCGAGTGATACATCGTTTGAATTGCATTTCAATTCTCTACACTACAAAATTTTAAACAAAAATATTCGTTCAAAACAAAATAACGGTACATAATGCTCTATTATGAGGATCCTTCGGATACTTTACTTCTGGAAAAATCATCAAATCCTCTAGGTACCCTTCTACAAAAGTATTCTGTAATTGATTTATTTTCAACAAACAGATAATCAAGCAAAATGAATAATAATAATATCGACCCAGGTAATCGGCAGAGCTCTAACATTATGTACCGCCATTTTGTTTCGGATGTATATTTTTGTTTGAAATTTTGGGGACGTATAGAGAATTGTAAGACGTTTCGAATGAGGTATTGAAAGATGGACATTTTTTTGGTCGTCAGAAAGTAGCTTATGAACTGCCATTCCTCCAAAAAAAATTTCATGCGAAAATTCCAATCCGTTCAAAAGTTAACAGGGGGGATTATTTTATGGACACACTGTATATCGATATTGAATACAAACAAATATAATAGTGAATAATATATTAAAAATAATTAAAATAATAAAATAATTAAAATTATTATCTGCTTCCAAATAGTGCACATACCTACTATGAATAATAATATGGCTTTAGTAATAATCCATATTAGTAACCCAAAATCAGTTAACCAGTTCAGTGTTTGGATCTTGCATAAGATGGATGCAAGTCTATTGCATTTGAGAAGTATTTGCATCCCTCCATTTTGTGATCTTTGTAAAGCAGCTATATTATTGGTAATACTGAGTAAAGATGTTAAACTGGCATATTAATCAAAATGTGGTTGGATAATAGTATTATATAAGGTCCACATAGATCAGAATGTAAGATGTCTACTAATTCAGACTCTACTTCTTTTATTTCAATGTGATAAATGATTTTGAGTTGAATAACTATTGTTTTGGCGCTGTGAAATGTCAGACAGTTATAATCAAACCAACTAAAGTATCGAAAAGTCTCTTTCACCATTAGATTTCAGACTTTCCCACGTGTCTGCGCTGCAGAGAATAAAGGTGTCATCAGCAAAACTGAAAAATCGTCAATTTTTGTTCAGGTTGGGTAAGTCGTTTATGTAAATTGTGTAATACATTTTTATGGGATTACTCAATCGATCATGGATGAGAACTTGTTAATATCTATCAGTCAAGTAATATCTTGAGTTTTTCAA
Organism: Chrysolina americana; assembly: GCA_958502065.1. Taxonomy (NCBI): domain Eukaryota; kingdom Metazoa; phylum Arthropoda; class Insecta; order Coleoptera; family Chrysomelidae; genus Chrysolina; species Chrysolina americana. Next base: position 15,121,099 of record OY293421.1, on the reverse strand, counting down.
TATCTGATTTTTCTCCATGAACCTTGAACTGATGTATCAATTTTTATTACGAAATTAACGTGAGATTTCTATTTGAGTTGGTTATATTAATAGAAGATATTTCATTTCAATGCCACCAAGAGTCTCTTTTTGACGCAAAAATTACTTTTTTTCATACTTTTACTTTTTGCATGAGTTCATAGGCATTTAAATTGATAAAGTTTTGTTGGCGTATTTACTGAGTGATTTATCACTTATTTCATACAAAAAACAAAAAAAAAGTTAATACATTATTTGTGGAGGTTCGAACTGAACGATATGAGTTATCTATTCTAATATCCTTACCAGAACTTTACAGTACTCAAGGTGGCACTTCTTTGTATTTCGTCCTTATCCTGGAATATACAAACATTGATACAATCCTTTTGGCTCTTCAATTGCCCTAAAACTATCAAGGTCCTATAAATTACTTAATGAATTATAGGAGGAAACTGAATTCTAATCACATTCATAACTTTGAAAGATAAAAAAGAAAGGAATGATAAAACGGTCTTTTTCGACTCTTTTGCGTACACTTCAGAATTTCAATGAAATTGAACATATATTGCTCTTCTTTGATTTACGTTTTTTAGAGAATTTCCCTTTATTTCTATTTCTCTTCAAAATTATTCAGTTTCGTGCTGTGAACGTTCACAATAAATACTTAATAAATTCATTATACTATTTTATTTCAAACTTCAAGGAGATTTTACATTACAGGAATGTAGTTACACTTGATAAATGTGCAAAACTGGGGCGTAATTGTATCGACTTCTGACTTTTCATACAAGAAAAATATACATTGGAATGTATGACCATATTTTATTGCTAGCTGACCGTACTAGACTACTCTGCTACTTCCAATCCGATCGACTCTCCTACCTCTTCTGTTACGACTTTCTTTCATCTTCTTGTGTGAATCAAAGTTAGCATGATCATGAACTACAAATTACTAAGGTAGAACTGTTTGTTCTTCCAAAAACCTGCCAGGTGGATTTTAAAGGACGTAATAATACATTTCTAGTTTGGGAACTCGAATGCAAATACTCGACTGATATTTTAATCGTGTAAGCATTCTGTTCATCCAATTTTCGGTTTCCCATTTCACTTTGAGATTTCTGCATTTCCTCGAGCAAAACAAAGTAGTAGCAATATATGGTGACTAATAATTATAATATAAGCAGTAAAATATAAACCCCAGATGCAAACAGAACGTTTCGTATTTAGTATAATATTATTCCCAGGGGTATTATTTGTACGGAAACTTTAAATAACGTCACAGTTGGCGAAGACTTGGATCTAGCGCATAAGTGTTTGTCGCTGGCAAACATCTTGAAGAAATAACGTTCAGTTCAGACATTAACATAGCAAGTGTATTTCAGTTCACTCTGAAGGAAATCTTATTGAAGAATATTTGACTGTTGAATCTGCATGGATAAATTTTGTTCTGTTTTAGCGAGATGTTTCTAGACAAGGTGATTACATGAAACAGAAACTCTGAGTCAGGCAACATTCTACTATCGCGAAAACTATACCAAAATAGTGAATGTAACTTAAGATTACATTATCAACCATAAAATGTGAATGAACCCTGACAATCGTTATATTCTGTATAGAGTATTTCCCTCATCTTTCAAAATGTATTCACTGAAAAGCCATCCCCATTTTTTGCCAATTAAGTTTATCGCCTTCCTTGTCCTGAATTATCCGATTGTATAAGCAACCTACGTTATTTTCCCGCACGTAATGTCACTTCAAGTGAGTTTTTCCCGCACTAGTGCGGTAATAATTTTTTTCTACAAGCGTGCGTGTTCCGCCCTATTCCCGCACGCAATTTAGTTTGAGAGGTGTCATATTCCCGCACTAGTGCGGGAAAAATTTTCCCGCACGCTAATATCACTTCAAGTGAGTTTTTCCCGCACTAGTGTGGTAATAATTTTTCCCGCACGTGAAAGTTTGTTCAAGAGCATCACATAAGATGTTTCAATGCTCTTGTAGAAAAAATCTTGATCCTTACTCATACGGAAAGGTACTATCCCGCACTCGACTGCTTACCCAAACTCCGCTTTGCGTCGTTCGGGTAACGGCAGTCTCATGCGGGAATAGTACTCTTTCCGTACTCGTTAGAATAATAACTATTCCCGCACGTGAAAGTTTGTACAAGAGCATCACATAAGATGTTTCAATGCTCTTGTAAAAAAAATCTTGATCCTTACTCATACGGAAAGGTACTATCCCGCAGTCGACTGCTTACCCGAACTCCGCTTTGCGTCGTTCGGGTAACGGCAGTCTCATGCGGGAATAGTACTCTTTCCCTACTTGTTAGGATAATAACTATTTCCTACAAGCGTGCGTGTTCCGCCCTATTCCCGCACGCAATTTAGTTTGAGAGGTGTCATTTTCCCGCACTAGTGTGGGAAAAATTTTCCCGCACGCTACTGTCACTTTAAGTGAGTTTTTCCCGCACTAGTGCTGGAATAATTTTTCCCGCACGCAAAAGTTTGTTCAAGAGAGCAACATAAGATGTTTCAATGCGCTTGTAGAAAAAATATTGATCCTAACTCATACGGAAAGGTACTCTCCCGCACTCGACTGCTTACCCGAACTCCGCTTTGCGTCGTTCGGGTAACGGCAGTCTCATGCGGGAATGGTACTCTTTCCGTACTTGTTAGGATAATAACTATTTCGTGTCGTCCACCACACAGCATTCTCATAACGATATTGATCTCAGTAAATGAATGACTTTCCAATCCCCGTGAAAATATTGCTGAGTATTAACGCTTCATCAGCATCTCAGCCATCGAGAATCGACGTACCGGAATGAAACCCAATACCTGGTTAATGACTGGCGTTGAACTTTGAATTTGCAGGAAACACTATGTTTCAATAAATGTAATACCAGATGATGCGATTTTAATGAATGAATAAAATTTGGAATTTTTGTAAATTTATTTTGAATTTTGAAAAATGTTTGTATTGGCTATTTCTCATATTTGACATTATGTTGCAGAATGTATTATTTTGATGCATATGGGAAGTGTTACAACTCCAGCACTGTCATTTATGGAATGAAAAACGTTTTTCAATTCTCCCTCAACCATTTCACGGTCGAATTGTTGGTAAGTGGTGAAGGTAATATTTTTATCATGGACGTATAAATTAATAATGGACTCAGCAATCCCATACTTGCAATACAGTTTGTTTTGAAGCCGCTTGGTTCGTAGGCGCGCGGGTTGCAGGGAAGGAGGAGACCTGTGATAGACTGTAACCTACCCTCCAATGACAGTGGCGCACGCAATTTAACTGATATAGGTATTGATAATAACAAAAATATGTGGAATTTCATATATAATTATGAAAATTTCAGCAAAACTTGTTAGATAGGATCTGACGTGTTCCTAAAATACCCATATATGCCTTCCTTCATATAAAGTGAGATTTTAGTACTATTTCATTTTGTATGTATAGAAAATTGATACCCGCTATGACGCCAATGAAGAATATGAACGTCAATCTAACATTTGTGAACAATCTATGTACTTACTTATCAAAGTTGAGATTCTGGTTGTTAGAACAATTAGATTGCTTGCAAACCCAACAGTAAAGCACCATTATTAGTCTCTATCTATATTTATTTCACTATTTTAATCCAAACGCAACAAAACACCAGTATTTTAACAAATACCGTATATGACAGACAATGTCAACATAAAGTGGTGAAATTTATAAACAACCAACAAATGATGAGAAACAAAGCGTACTTCAACAGCGTTGCCGCACGTGCAGCATTTCAACGGACAGTGCAGAATATTTTGGAAGTTCGCACCGATCTTTCAAATTAATTTCAGTAGTTTTGATTCTGGAATGTATATTGCCAAGTTTTCTAGAATACTGTTTTCAATATCATATTCATACATATCTTGCAGCTTACATGATATTTTGGACTATACTGCTGAATATAGTGTGTGTCACTCAAATATATACTGAGAGAAAAATAAATACACACAATATTCAGCAGTCCATTAATCATACACACATACTCTGAGAGATGTATCTGTATCGAAAGTCATTTTATGTTTAGGAACGAATTGCATACGAATCATTCCAGAACTAGAAATGATGTTGAGTTCAGCACTCGAGTTTACTTTGCGATCTTATTTTCCTGTGAAGAAAAGTGTCACCATTTTTCCAAACGAAAATAAGGCTGAAAAATACACTCATTCTGTGTGAGTCTCTCTCAATCTTCCAATCAATCAATCATTCTGCTTAAAACAATTCGAGAAAATTCTTTTTATACAAATATTTGCACAGAAATGATAATAATATTGATGAAAGTGAGTATAATAATAATACATTTCAATAGCAGAGGGGCCAACTACCATCCAAGATCTTAGTGAATTGCTGCACCACTTTCCTGCTCAGTAGGTGCTAAATCGGCCGTGCGTATATATGGCTAACCCCCCGTTATACCCGACTACTCGATTCCAAATAGACTAGGAGGAAGCCCCAACAACCGACCCCCTTGGAATAGTTGGTAGATCCCAGGGCGATGGATTGCTACATAATGACCACCTCAACGACCACTGGCGCTTTGAGTGAACTGGAGGATTGATGGACCATCTTCTGCATGGTTATATGAGAAGTGAGCCCGCATGCTCTATGGTGTGGGATACACCCAGAGCATGCTGCCTTTTGAGCCCAAAATCTGAGAGATTGTGTACCTCTTATTCGGTATCGAGGTTATGTCACAGCTCCTCCTCAATCAATATACAAAGCGGCAGAAAAGGCAGATATGCCATATGTTGGTCTAGCTGTAGAGGAGGCCCGCATCATACCGTCAATTGAAGACATCCGAACCCGCACGGTGCTGCATATCACCAAGCCTCCGAAGCCATGGGTGGAAAGGAAGATTCACGATGTCCTATCAGATGAGGCTGATATCTAGCAAATCTACTCTGCAATGTATGACGCCGACTCAAACTGAGAGGACTAGTTTGAGTTTCCCTTAGGTAGAAAGGATAGGATAATACCATGTATCAGAAAATAACCGAACTATCAGTTCATTGAAATAATCTCCAGAGCTCAAATTGGTATATGAGAATTCTCAACAGAAGCTTCATTAATCTCTCTTCATCGTAGTGGAAAATAAGGGTTGTGCATTCCTCCTGCATTCCTGTGATTGAGAGTGGCTCAAATTTAAAGAAAATATACAGATAAGAGTGAACAATCACATAAAAGGTGAATATGAAACAAAAAAAAATGCCTCTCAAATTTGAGCCACTCTCAACCATAGGAATGCAGGAGGAATGCAATGAATGAAAATCAACCTTTCCCATATATTTTTATTTCAACTTCTCAGCATTTTACAACATAACATTAACCTTCATTTCCTATATATCTGATTGAGATGAAAAACAACTTGTCTATATAATGACATGTTAATCGCATTGTGACCAACTTACATAGGGGTATTTTAGCGTCGCACACAAAACTTTTACCGTCCAAGTGGGTAGTTGGCGAAAGTAATCCCTAGTTCCATATAATAGAATCGCCAATAAGTCTGGATGATTATTGTCATCTCAGGTGGCTTTTGTAACGCTTTACCTTGAGACAAAGCTACTGATGCTTGATGGTAGATATTGTGCTTTATTTGTAAAAATAAGTAGAACTTCGGAAAGCTAGGGTATCCAGGAATATCTTTATTTGCAACTCATAGCGTTCTCTCTAGATTCTTCACTACTGCCTCCTACTGTCTACTATAGTAAAAAAATATCCAGCTGTCATCCCCCTACGAACGACAGCCCTCAGAAGTCGAAACTTGTGCGTGCTAAGGATTAACGAGGTTTTACCGTTTAAGGTGCGATTCCTAGCATGCTAATGAAGGAAATTATACTCCACTAACAATCTGAAGTTTGGTTTGTAGTCCGGAATCAATTTCCAACTCCAAACCAAAACCATAACAATTCCACCCCTTCCACAAGAAGACAGCTGAAATGAAGTCAGCAAGACAACACGCGTCTCGTAAACATTGTGTGGCGGACTACGTGGCAGCCAATACGCTCTGCATGCTCGTGGTGCGGCGAATTTCCGCTTTAGGAGTTCACCACACACTTAATTGAGGCGTGCTGTTTACCATTTAATAGCACTGTCTTGATAGTATACCAATTCTGGTGACTTCAAAGAATTCACTAGTGAGACGGGAGACAAACAATGCGGAATATTATGAGGTTTCGCGATAAAACTCCTCACCTATTCCAAGAGCCTTCACGTGTTGCAGAGAACTCGCCGGCCTTTGATCGGGTAAAACCCTTCTGGAAGGATATCTATGAGTTTCCATAACCAGTGAACGTGAGCTCAATGATCTGCGCAATCTAATCCGGAAGAAATTCGACGAGCCCTCAAACGCTCAAAGAATTTCGCTGCTCTGATGGACAAAATAACTACTGGTGAAAGAAATTGTCAAGCACGTACTACCATCTGTAAAAATTTAAACTCATGGCTAGATGGGAAGCAACAGACTCCGGATTGGTTTGTCGAGGGGCGAACGATGCCAATTCTCAAAATCGGAGATTTATCTGATTCAAAGAACAATAGACCGATAACATGATTGAATGCATGTTATAATATGTTCATTCGCAACTTGTACATGCAAATACTTTTGGCAGTTGATCTGGTGAATGCAAAGAGAATCTGCCGATCAAAAGATGTATTACGCAGTCTCCGTACAGTAAAAGTGTATCTTTCCAATGGCTTGGATATATGCTTTTAGAGCCCACTATGCATTTTCTCAGATGCTTTGCGGAGCCCGATCGAATTGATGATCTAGTCCAAAAAGAGCAGATTAGCTTCATAAGGAGCATGTTTTAGGAAGACTCACTCCGTCAGCCCTCTTCTCCCTGTTGCCATTGTCCGTTGCACTACCAAAAACCCGCGGATAAAACTGCGTCACCCCCAGCAACTAGAGGCATGAAGTCACCCATCTGTTTCAAATGGATGACCTCAAACAATAAGCTTCGGGAGAAAAGGATCTTCATCAGTTCTTAAGGGTGGTGCAAAAGTACATGCATGCTGTCGGGGTGGAGTTTGGGATCGGTTCCATGGTTCATCTCAAAAAGGGCGACGTAAGTAATACGAAAAAAAAAACGTTCAGTTTTTTAATGGAAGCATCCTACATCATCTTGATATTGGAGGGATGTATACTCACTCACCTAGGGGTGGAACGACGCCAGTCCCAAGTGGTCACCACTGAAAACTCCCTTCGCGGTAAGTATCAGAATAAACTCCGACAGAACTGGTGATCAGAACTGTCGTAGAAGAACGAAGTTCCGATTCTACTTACATGATGAAATCAACTCGGGAAGAACTGCGACAACTCGATGTGAATACTCGAAAAATGGCGTTCATAGGAGCTTTTATTCTGAATCGTCTGTTCCACGGATATACCTCCCCAGACAATGGGAAGGTCGTGGACTTCTGAGCTTGGAGTGTCTACATAACAGAATGGTACTGGGATATTGTAAAGTCCTCAAGAGTTCAGATCCCATTCTCGGCTTAGTCTGTGATCATAGAAGGGCAGGGATTAAAGCACTCATGTTCAATGCAGCAATCCGGCAGCTGATGAACTCGGACTCGTATTCGACACTGAATGGACGAACCCAAACTCTGTAACTGTGTTAGAACTCGTTCAGCGGAGAGCCCATGTCAAAGCTGCGGAGAGTGAGTCTCCTACAATTACATAAGGATAAGCCAATGGAGTTTTCTTCAAGAAAATTGAATATCTTAGCTTATCCAAACACCTGACGATCACATTTCTCAGGTCAAGTGGGCTGGATTCAGAAACTTATTGATCCATAAGGGAGTGCCAAGATGGTGTCTTCAACACCCCTTGTCTACCGTAGTCACGTGATACGTATAGAGGTCCTTAACACTAGATGCAGAGTTATTGTTCGATTTATCTGCAGAGATTTATACCATCTGCATGCCAAATTAGGCTTTAATTAAAAAATATGTTAGTGAGCTCACTCATACTGAAGAAAGAGTAACCTAGAATCATATTTCTTGGATTCTTCGAAAATTCGTCCAACGCTAACGCTGTATCAAAATCATAATTGTAAGATGTGTAAATATAAAATCCAATTTTATGACGTAATCTGAAACACAGAAACTTTGATTTATAAAATATAAAGTAATGTTTTTATTCACCATTTCAGTTCCGGATAAAGTTATCTGTTTAATTCTTGACATTTTAAACAAATTATATTTCAACAGAGTGAAAATCCATATTGTGTCATTTACCTTGAAAAAAGATTATATTATGTTTGATCACCAAGTGAATAATATAAGTTTGGAGAGAAATGATGAAATAAATGATCTGTGGAGTACATTTTGATGTAACTTTTTCTTGCTCGAAACACATCGAAACGATAAGCAGAAAAGGTAATGAAGTTCTTGATATTATTATGAGAAACACAAAGTCATTCAGGAATAGATATTCTGTTATACACAGTTTGGTTAGACCGTAACTACTCTTTGGATCAATCACTTGGCAATCAAGAAATTTTCATTATTAAAAACATAAAAAACATATTATTCTGTCCAATGAAACGTAACCCAAATGGAAAAATGTGATCACTTCTCAAGATTCTGGAGTTAACAGAAATGCAGATCTCTTTTGAAAGAGCAGAACAATTAAAGTAGAAATTTAGTATTTCATAAAAAAATTTAATCATTGCAAGTTTACGTCTATCCTCAAATGACATTAGAACTAATACAGAAAGCATCATTTGTTGATTAAATTCAAAATATATTAAGCCATGTTTCTTGATGATCAGGTATATAGTGAAACGATTCAGAACTTGTTCTAGTCTCTCCATGCCAAGCATAAATAGGACACCATGACTATAAAATATTCACATGTATAAATAAACAAATTGATCAAATTTGTCTTTTATTGAAGTGGAATCGTTCATTATGATTGCGAAAAGGAACCATATTGAACCCAATACAAAATATTATTACTTCACCAGTCTGTCTGAAATAGGAATCATCGAGATGTCCTAGGATCAAACGCATCATCTAAAAACTATCTATTCATCAATTATAAGTATAGATATGTAGGTAATTTGGTTTCAACTGGTTTTTCTTCTCCAGTTTATGTAACAAACTTTGTATTTGTATGTCTTCACAGGGATTCCAATGATAGGAATCGATTTGGAGTTACCTATACATAACCATTCTTCTGTTCTAATTGCTTACAGCGTAAACTAACATGTTGCGTCTCAGATTATTGCAAAGTTACAAGGAAAAATCAATTCAAGTTTGCAAACTTCCAAACTCCTCTGGCTACACACAGCGCTTGTTCTTGACACGTTTACAACAGGAGGAGGACCCACGGTTTATCTGTTCAACATGTGACGACGCCTCCACACAAATATACTGCTCAATACGCAATGAAATGAAAAATGCATCCCTGCTTGCGGTTACTTTCGGTCCCCTCATTGTTAAAGTTGAGGGGGAGATGAAATTTGGAGTATTATAAAAATCTTATGCGTATACCGCTAATCACGGATCAGGTACTTCAATGGAGCTGAAAATGTCATTTGAAGAATGCATTGGCGTAGCGAACACTACGGGTGAAAACGTTGTTTATTTGAGAAACGTGTATTTTTCGAAAATTTGAAGCATTTTTTCGAAGGCACCTTTCAAATGGAATATAGTATTCTACAGTGTTCTCAATTTCCTAATCCGACGATGCGAATTTCACAGGACACTTTCAACATATATTTTTCAACCATCGCTGAACATACCAAACTAGTTCTGATACAACGAAAGGCATGCGAGATGTATCTAACCTTTTTTTTAAACCAATAACAGAGAAGTGTGTACTAGATCTAATTTATTGAATGTATATGGCATAAACAGCTAAAGATATTTCAAACTTTACTCTGTTATAGGTATTCCCATATACATATTCATACTTTTAGAGTTTTTCATATGGGAAAATTAGATGTGGAGGTAATAAAATGAACAGTTGTTGTGTAGGTAGGTAGGTAGGTAGGTAGGTAGGTAGGTAGGTAGGTAGGTAGGTAGGTAGGTAGGTAGGTAGGTAGGTAGGTAGGTAGGTAGGTAGGTAGGTAGGTAGGTAGGTAGGTAGGTAGGTAGGTAGGTAGGTAGGTAGGTAGGTAGGTAGGTAGGTAGGTAGGTAGGTAGGTAGGTAGGTAGGTAGGTAGGTAGGTAGGTAGGTAGGTAGGTAGGTAGGTAGGTAGGTAGGTAGGTAGGTAGGTAGGTAGGTAGGTAGGTAGGTAGGTAGGTAGGTAGGTAGGTAGGTAGGTAGGTAGGTAGGTAGGTAGGTAGGTAGGTAGGTAGGTAGGTAGGTAGGTAGGTAGGTAGGTAGGTAGGTAGGTAGGTAGGTAGGTAGGTAGGTAGGTAGGTAGGTAGGTAGGTAGGTAGGTAGGTAGGTAGGTAGGTAGGTAGGTAGGTAGGTAGGTAGGTAGGTAGGTAGGTAGGTAGGTAGGTAGGTAGGTAGGTAGGTAGGTAGGTAGGTAGGTAGGTAGGTAGGTAGGTAGGTAGGTAGGTAGGTAGGTAGGTAGGTAGGTAGGTAGGTAGGTAGGTAGGTAGGTAGGTAGGTAGGTAGGTAGGTAGGTAGGTAGGTAGGTAGGTAGGTAGGTAGGTAGGTAGGTAGGTAGGTAGGTAGGTAGGTAGGTAGGTAGGTAGGTAGGTAGGTAGGTAGGTAGGTAGGTAGGTAGGTAGGTAGGTAGGTAGGTAGGTAGGTAGGTAGGTAGGTAGGTAGGTAGGTAGGTAGGTAGGTAGGTAGGTAGGTAGGTAGGTAGGTAGGTAGGTAGGTAGGTAGGTAGGTAGGTAGGTAGGTAGGTAGGTAGGTAGGTAGGTAGGTAGGTAGGTAGGTAGGTAGGTAGGTAGGTAGGTAGGTAGGTAGGTAGGTAGGTAGGTAGGTAGGTAGGTAGGTAGGTAGGTAGGTAGGTAGGTAGGTAGGTAGGTAGGTAGGTAGGTAGGTAGGTAGGTAGGTAGGTAGGTAGGTAGGTAGGTAGGTAGGTAGGTAGGTAGGTAGGTAGGTAGGTAGGTAGGTAGGTAGGTAGGTAGGTAGGTAGGTAGGTAGGTAGGTAGGTAGGTAGGTAGGTAGGTAGGTAGGTAGGTAGGTAGGTAGGTAGGTAGGTAGGTAGGTAGGTAGGTAGGTAGGTAGGTAGGTAGGTAGGTAGGTAGGTAGGTAGGTAGGTAGGTAGGTAGGTAGGTAGGTAGGTAGGTAGGTAGGTAGGTAGGTAGGTAGGTAGGTAGGTAGGTAGGTAGGTAGGTAGGTAGGTAGGTAGGTAGGTAGGTAGGTAGGTAGGTAGGTAGGTAGGTAGGTAGGTAGGTAGGTAGGTAGGTAGGTAGGTAGGTAGGTAGGTAGGTAGGTAGGTAGGTAGGTAGGTAGGTAGGTAGGTAGGTAGGTAGGTAGGTAGGTAGGTAGGTAGGTAGGTAGGTAGGTAGGTAGGTAGGTAGGTAGGTAGGTAGGTAGGTAGGTAGGTAGGTAGGTAGGTAGGTAGGTAGGTAGGTAGGTAGGTAGGTAGGTAGGTAGGTAGGTAGGTAGACGAAGTCCAATTGGGGTAGTGACACGACTTAATTACTCTGAACGTCGAAGACTGTTTTTAAAAAGTTTTATTTTCAAAATTGGAAAAGACAGAAAACATAAAAGTACTTCTGAACAACGTGAATAGTTCGTCAAGACTGAGTAAATTAGATTATAATTACTACACGTTTTGCGTTTCCGCAAAGTTCATTGAAACGGACAAAAGTCTGTGTCAGCATCTCATCGGTGCTCCGGTACTGGGAATTCAGGGTGGATCAGGTGTATAACTCCTCCATCGCCAAATGGAAGCATATTTCAAGGACTGAAAAATGCTGCAGCGTTCTCATGGGGTTGGATATCTATTGGCCCTGCCGGATTTGGTCTTCGTTTGTTACGAATGAATTGGAAGCTGTAGTAGGCACCTCCAAAAATAATTGTAATGTAGATAGGGATGATCCAGTGGGTGGTTGACGAATTTTCTTTATAAACAGTGTGGATCGGTCCTAGGTTGTGCTGTTGCTTCTGAAGTTCGTGGATCTTGTCCAAAGGGATGTTCTTGATGATGATTTCGGATACGTTCTCCCTGGGTGGACTATGTGGTACAATGATTTCTGGAAGGAACATTGGTTGTCCATGACTGACGGTTTTTTCGTTGATAAATTTGCGTTCATCGGTTTCGAATCGGCAGCCGGTGGGTAGCTCAATCAAATAGTTTCCCAGAAGTGTTGTAAAATCACTTCGTTTGCAGGTGGTTTGGATTTTGGTATGGTTGGGAAGTATCGCAATATAGTGTGACTCATCGATCTGCTCTATTAAATTGGTTGAGGTCCTTACTGGTGTCTGCTGGCAGGTGACGTAGGTGGACGACAATTGGAGTAGTCGGAATACACAGTCTGGTTGTCTCAGGCCGTCAATAAGGTTGTTATTTGGACAATAGTAGTTTGGTCGCAGTTCCATACATGGCATTGATGTGTATTGGTAGAAGTTTTCGTTCATTATCAGATAGGTACTGCGTGGAACAATCATAGTTGAATTGGCGGTAGGGATGGAATAGAGATGATATAGAAGGAAGGTTTCTGGATGGACAATAGGAAAGTGGAGCACAAAAACAATCTTAGTATTTGAATGGTATGCTTCAATTTCTAATAGCTCATAATATCTATGAGTGAATTTTGGATCGTTTGGAAAAATCAATTGATTTGGAGGATAGTAACTCAAAATCGTTTCAACTATACACTGAAGTTCATCAATTTTCAATATCCGTCAATAATTGCAAGATAATTTGGAGAGAAATATTGATTTGGTCCAGTACATCTCTAATTTGCCAATATTCATCGATATTTAAGATTAACTTGTTCAATTTGGTATTCAATTTGTTTAACGTAGAAGTTATCGCCTTCTGATTCTGATCAATTGTTGTGATTGTTCTATTGAAATTTTCGATTATTTCGGTTCAATTTTTCAACGATATTTTGTTGATTGGTTTGAAGATCATTAATTGCCTCGTCATAGTGAGCGGCATCATTTGCATCTAGATTTCCGTAAATACATTTTATAATCGATCCTAAACCGTCTACGAGACCTCTCTTTACTCGTCCATTTGAACTCAATGAATTGAATTTCTGTTCCGCGGAATTTATTTGAAACAAAAGTGTTCGATCAAGGTTTACAAGCTCGGACATATCGGAGATATTTTGTTTTTCATGAATGGTAGCTGTGATATTGTTGTATAGATTTTTTATTGATTGAATTTGATGTTCGATAGGTTTTAGGTCGTAATAGTGGATGAAACTATGGGTTTTGATTTTTATTCTAGTCGTTCCTAGCTTGAACGGCAGAATCCCTGGGTTCTTGTTCAGGTTGGTTATTGTTACCTCCTGTGGTACTGCTGGTACCAGTAGGTGGCACCTGTAACAATTTTTTCTGATTAGCCTTTGGTCTTTTTAAATTTTGTTTGTGAAGGGCAATGACCTTAATATTTTTATTTCTGACAACTTTTCCTTTCGTAAATTTTGGTGACAGTTTGTTTCTTGTATTTGATTTTATTTTTCGATAAAGGTCGGTGTCTGGGGTATATTCTAAGGGTTCCTCTCGATTTCGATTATGTCTCTCAATCGTTTTCTCTTTGCGTTTTGTCATTTGTTCGTTTAGGTTTCTGTATATTTCTTTCGTCATTTCGCGATGTTCGTGAATGTAATTGTTCATAATTTTTTCGTTGATGTCAATGTCAAATGGATCATTGGTGTTCAAATGTCCGTATATGATATCGATTGGTTTTTGTTTTGTCGATGTGTGAATCGAATGATTGTACCCTAAAATAGCATAAGGCATTTGATTCAAAATATCGATTTTATTCTTGTCTTTGGATCTAATAATTCGCAAGTGTTCGATTAGAGTTAAATGGAACCTTTCAATAGCACCGTTCGATTGGGAATTATTGACTATTATGTAATGAATACTAATCTGATGTGTTTTAAAAAATTCTTTTACTACGGAATTTTTTAATTCCGATCCATTATCCATTATAACAAGAGTGGGGATACCGTGATGGGTGATGAAAATTAAAAATGCTTTCACGACTTCTAGTCCTGAAATTCCTGAAAGTGGGTATGCCTGAGCATATTTAGAAAATGTATCGATTATCGTTAAAAATTTCTGACCTTGTGCTTGGAAAGTATCGATATGTACTATCTCAAATGGTTTCGAAGGTGTGGGCGTTATCATGAATTTTTGGTTTGGTGGATTCCTATCATATTTATTGATTTGACATATTTCGCATAAGTTTATATACTTGGTTACGTCATTCTTTAAGCCTGGCCAATAATATGACCTTTTGATTCTCGTTTCGGTTTCTACGATTCCGCGATGATTTGTCTTACCCTCATGATAGTTTTTTATTAATTTTGTCTGTCTGTCTTTTTCTGTAATGTCTTCTAGAACTGAATTACATTTTATCAATTTATATGCAGAGTTTTTGAAAGTCGTTTGTAAGGTAGTGATGATACGAGGAGTATACGTGTCGTTTTCGTAATAAACCGCGTATGTGAATTTTGGATCAATATAATTTTTGAAAAGATTGATTATATCATTTTCGAGGTTAGCGATCGATATTTGGGAAAGAATGCGTTTTTTTGTAGGGAATATTTGTTCTCTTTTTGGTTTTGTTGGTGAATGTAAGACGAATTTTATCATTAATTGATGATCATAGGTGTTGAGTGGTTTTTCGGAGGTTTTCATTTCCAGTATTGGTTCTTCATGGCTGGTGTGTATTGTATCTCCGTCTGTTTCTTCGTTTTCTTCGGCTGTGGCGGGTTCCTCAGAGGGGTGTTGTTGGTCCCTCACATCTGTCATTATTGGTGGGTCACTAATGTTTCCTGTGGTAGAGAGGTTGTCTTCATTATCATCAGATATCGATTTCCGATTGCTAGGTCCAGCTAATGATTGATTGAATTCATCTACGTATTGGAAAAATTCTTTTGTATTTATCTCGATACGGGAAAGTGCATCTGCGTTGGTGTTATTTTTTCCTTTTTTGTACTCCACTTCATATTCGAACTCTTCAAGTTTCAGACGCCACCTCACTAGTCTCGAATTTGGTTCTTTGAGTGACATCATCCATTTTAGTGGTTTGTGGTCCGTTATTATCTTGAACTTACGGCCGTACAGGTATGGCCTGAAATATTTCGTAGCCCATACTATTGCCAACAACTCTTTCTCGATTGTGCTGTAATTTTGCGTACGCCACTTGTTTGTCTTTTCCGACGGGCCACTGAGATAAAATGGCCCCAATGGCAACGTTACTTGCATCTGTGGTCAAATTAAAGTCTTTGGAGAAATCGGGGTACTGTAGAATGGGTTCGTTGGTCAATATGTTTTTACAATCTTCGAAACATTTTATGAATTGGGGGGTATGTTCGATTTTGGCATCTTTCTTCAGGCATAATGTTAGGGGTTTGGTGATGCGGGCGAAGTCCCTGATGAATTTTCGGTAGTATCCGAGTAGGCCAAGGAATCCTTTAATTTCTTTGGTTGTTCGTGGAATTGGATATTTCTTGATGGCGGCGATTTTGTCTGGATTTGGTCTGACTCCTTCTGGTGTAACGATATGGCCCAGGTAAGCTACTTCTTTTTTGAGGAATTCCGATTTATCGAGTTGTATCTTGAAATTGGTGTCTCTGAGGCGTTGAAAAACTTTTGTCAGACTAACAAGATGTTCCTGGAGGGAAGTCGAATAGATGATGATGTCATCGAGATATACTAGGCAAATTTCGTTCTGGAGGCCTCGTAGAATGTTATCCATGACTCGCTGGAAGGTCGCTGGAGCATTCTTTAACCCAAATGGCATACGCAAGTACTCGTAGTGCCCATTCACAACGTTGAAAGCCGTTTTCGGGATATCTTCGTAATTCATCTCTATCTGGTGGAATCCGCTAGCTAGGTCTAACGTAGTAAAATAGTTGCACTTTCCAAGTTTATCCAAGACATCCGTTATATTCGGAAGGGGATACCGATCTTCTATAGTTTTTTCGTTGACCTTCCTATAGTCGACGACTATTCTCCACTTCTTTTTTCTGGATGCGTCCTCCTTTTTGGGGACAATCCATATCGGTGATGACCATGGCGAATTGCTTGGACGAATAATACCTTGTTCTAGCATCGATTTGACTTGTCTTTCAACTTCGGGCTTGTGGACGAAAGGGTACCTATATGATTTTGTAAAAACCGGTATTTCATCTTTTGTCTTTATACAATGCTTGACTTGGTTGGTAAAGGTCAGTGGTCTGTTCTCTGAATGAAATATGTCGGAAAATTTTCTACATAACCGGAGTTTTTCACGTTTTTCTTCGTCGTTCATATGAGAGGTTCGAATCAATTTGTCTATGTCAATTTTCGGAATGTCATTTTTTGGGGTCACATCAACATGATATATTTCGTAATTATTTTCTTCAAAATGTATTGATTTTATTGGATTCGATAAGGACAAAGTTATTTCTTGATTTGTTTTATTGGAAATTTCAGCTGAAGCTAGGCCATTTTCTGCTGTAGAAAGAGTTTCGGGAATTTCACAATTTTGGATATTTTGTTTCGGAATGATGACGTCACCGTTTTTTCTGTCAACTGGGGTTTTGGTAATCAATTTTGTATGAGGTTTGATACACACCTTGTAATTGATACTTTGAAGGGATGGTTGGTAGCGTATCGGAATAACGCAAGTAGGGGTGAATAATTTGGAATTGACAAAGTCGAGTTGGGCATTCAAAAGTTTCAAATTATCGAGTCCGATGAGACCATCAAAAATATTGTGAAAATTGAATAGGTAAAATTTGAGGCTATCATTTTTTTTGATTTCTGGGAATGCTGGGATCTCTGCACAGTAGTCGTGGGATGAGGTTTGAAAAATCGTAGATACTATAAACGGCTCGAAAAATATTTTATCGTGATAATATTTGGAGGCTATTTCGGGGTTAAAGGATTTCGTGGAACCAGTATCGATTAGAAGTTTCAAAGGCGGGTGATGAATTTGGATATAGGGAAGTTCTTTTTTGTCGGTCGACAAATGATACTCTATCACGTCTCTTCGTTTATTGTCTGGTCCTCTAGAAAATTTTCATGAGATTCTTCCTGGTACGTGTCGTCATAGTTTTCGTATTCAAACTTCGTATGGTTCTCTTTGCAATTGGGTTCTACTTGTTCATCAAAATTTTCAGTATTAAACAATTCTTCCGAAATTATATTGGGTCCTTGACCATTGTTTTGGAAAAAGTTATTAGGACTTTGTCTCCTATACTGAGGTGTTGTATTTCGGGTCGATATATTCATTGGTGTAGGTGTGTTTTGAGGAACATTCTGGGATGGTTTCCATGCATTTTGGGGTTTTCCGAAAACTTGGGTATTTGAAGGAAATCTTTGGGTAGGTGGGTTTGGGTGTCTTGGCAAATATATTGGCCCTCTTGGAAATTGGGGTTGTTGTGGTGAGGTAAAATTCATTTGTCTGTATTGTGGTGTCGGAAGTCGTTGAATAAAATTATTTTGAGGTTGTCGGTATGAAAATTGAGGATGATTGATCGGTTTTCTCACAGGCATATTTGTATGATTGGATTGGTTAGATTTTTGAAGGTATTTAATATTATCTTCTTCGATTATAAATTGTAAGGATGGAGCGAGCGATGTAGGCCTCATAGCACGTATAATTGGACCTAATGGATCTTTCAAACCTGCCAAAAATGTTTTGAGTGCCTGTTTTTTGAAGAATTGTCTCTTACTTTCACGCTGAGCAGCATCCTCTACATTGAGGTCGATATGATTACAAATTGTATTTAATAAATGCAAAACGTTTTCATGAAACTGAGAAGGTGATTCATTTGGCTTCTGCCTTAAGTTAACTAAGTCCTGATTCAAACAGTTTTCATCCCTTTGATCTCCAAAATTTTGGATCAAGGCTGATTTAATATCGGCCCAACTTTTGATACCATAGATGGCGACAACTTCTTCAGCCCTTCCTTCAAGTTTATTCATAATTCCGTTCAACAAAAGTGTGTTTTGAAAATTATTGACATTTACTGTGTCCCAATAATGAGTGAGAATCGATTCGGAGGAACTAATAAATCTATGAAGTTTATTTGGGTTTCCATCAAAATTTGGAATTATTGATAAATTCTTGATATCTAATGCTGGAGGAGCCATATTTAATTCTGTATTGGCAATTTTTAAATTATCAAATATTTCGACTAAATTTAATTCTAAATCTTCAGTGTTTTCGCAAAATGAAGCACGAGAAGAATTTGACTCTAAATCTTGGGTGTTTTCGCAAAAGGAATCACTGGATGAAGAGGAGTCTGACATGAACTAAAGAAAATCAACTAACAGCATCAGTATTGCGACGTCCGGAACCATGCGTACTCTTTCAGCTATCCTGGCTGGATTCTTGGAAGACACACTGTATATAGAGTTCGGATATTTCGTTTAAGAGTTGAAACTCACAGATTTTCCGCGATGGATATCCACAAAATTATCCTACCGACTGCGCCACTTAAATACTCTGAACGTCGAAGACTGTTTTTAAAAAGTTTTATTTTCAAAATTGGAAAAGACAGAAAACATAAAATTACTTCTGAACAACGTGAATAGTTCGTCAAGACTGAGTAAAATAGATTATAATTACTACACGTTTTGCGTTTCCGCAAAGTTCATTGAAACGGACAAAAGTCTGTGTCAGCATCTCGTCGGTGCTCCGGTACTGGGAATTCAGGGTGGATCAGGTGTATAACTCACGCAAATATATGACATTGTATCCTGCTCATGTCACCTAGCCTCTCCTACTCAATCCCATTCCTCACCTCCAACTGGTGGACTTCGGTAACCCGAGCAACCCCAGTGAAAAGCTTGGTCGGGGTGAGATGAGTACGGAAGTCTGCGAGCAAGACCTTGAAAATGAGCTGGGGCTGATGAAGGAAAAATCTTTGAACAAAATCAGGGGTTATCAAGGAAGACACAGGATACGAAAATTTACAGGAAATATTAGAGGAACCATGGCCCGAAGAGACCTTCAAATGTACCAAACTGAGGAAGGTTGAGATGACCGTGGTGAACAGAGAGGGAGATATAGCCATAATAGTAGACCCCCAAAACGTGAAACAGGATAAACTGATGGAAGCAATAGAAATACAGTTTCCAGAAACGATAATACAGACGGACAGGTCGACTATATTATGAACTCCACCAAGACCGCTAGTAAGAGTAAAGTAGTAGCGGAGCGCACACAGGCTCTGTATATGGTACCATGGGGGGCGAGCTTATAGCATAACAGGGAGCTAGGAGAGCTATATGAACACCTTAGGAAACTCAAAGAGACAATGGAAGTGAATCCTACAATACAATTAATAATATTACTGAACGGCTCTACAGGAGATGACAACCCGCGAAAAGTTATGGAATACGTCTTCCACACTTCAGGCATCAATGTCGAAGTGATGGGTGATATCCATGCAGCCACAGAAAAACATTCTCTCAAACCGGCTACTGAGAGAGTCGTTATCAAAAGTGAGGGCAAGTCCTATGCAGACATATTGAGGGATATAAAGAAAAATGTGAACATAGACAGAATGGGTGTTGATATAAAAAATATAAGGAAAACTGCGAGAGGAGACCTCATGTTCGAAACGGTAGGCGGCAGGGGTGGAGCTAACAAGTTGATGAATGAAATCAGAAACAAACTACAGATTGAGGACATCAAAGTACACAGACAGGAAACAATAATATATATCTACGATATTGATGCCACCGTAGAAAGAGAGGAGGTGTTAGATGCCATAATGAAAATGGTTGGATCAGAAAACAGACAACAGATAACAATCACATCACTTAGACCAAACTCAAATGGAAATCAGGTGGCTACTGTGGTCATACAGGGGAGAATGTTAGCAGATAAAGTAATTAAGGCTGGGATAATCTACATAGGATAGGTAGACTGTAGAGTGATCCTTGATGAGATGCCAGAGTTGTCTTGAGTATGGACATCACACAACTAAGTGTGAAAGAGAAGACAGGTCCCAGGCCTGCAGAAATTGTGGCGGGGAACTATATATCTCCAAACATCACTATAGAGGAATTCAGAACCGACATCGATAAAATTATGGAAGAAGTCAGAGACCGAAAAAGGGAGGCCATAATACTACGGCTGTTACATGGGGATCCCCAATCGGAGATAGAAGGGGAGATTATATTTCTGAATGGGTGTCTGCCCTGGATCTCACTGTCATGAATGAAGGGGATACACCAACCTTCATGAGAGGTGACAGCAAATCGTACATTTATATAACACTGGCAACGGCAAGAACAGCGGCAAAAATCGGTAAGTGGAGGGTATCAGAAGAAGAGTCACTGAGCTACCACAGATATATATTTTTCTTCAAAATAGAGGATAGTAAGAAATCTCACATCAGAAGAAATTGTCGTGAACGCCTAGACAACAAGAAACTGGAAGGAGCCCTACGAACGGAGTTATCAACCGAACAACGGGGTTCTGATATCAAAACGATCACTGAAATACTCAAGAATGTCCAAGAAAAGAGTAAATATAGTATATCGACAAACAACCGACCAACACCTTAATGGTGAAATGCGGATATTGATACGAAAATAAGAGAATGTAACAGTCTGAGAAAAAGGATGACGAGGGCAAGAAGAAACGGAGGTGCAACGGAAAATTTCTATCAGGAATATAGCATTCCTAGGAAAAAAACTCAAGTCACTGATCACGACATCGAAGAACAGGCACTGGAAAGAATTGTGTGACCAGCTGGACGATGATATCTGGGGTCAGGCTTATAAGATAACCACAAAACATCTAGAAATTCCACCAACCCCCTATGTAATGGGAACTGAAAGGGACTTACAAATAATAAATGAGCTGTTTTCCTCTGAAATGGACAACTGGGTTAGAAATGAAGATAGGGAGGAACCAACGCCTTTTACACCGGAAGAGTTGGAACTGGCATGCAGTAAGTTGAAAACTGGAAGGGCTCCGGGATTAGATGGGATTTTATCGGAAACCATTAAAAAGGCAACAGAAGTCGCTCCCACAGCAGTACTTGAAGTAATGAACAATCTATTGCTTAGTCAAAGGTTCCCTCTACAATGGAAGCGGGCATGTCTGGTCTGCCTATTGGACACTATGGGAAAACTGTACGAGTTACTGCTAAGGGAGAGACTAACGCAGAATTGAATACCAAAGATGGCCTCTCACCGACACAGTATGGATTCCGTAAAGGGTGCTCCACAATACAACCAGTGATGATGGTGAAAAAATTTGCTAGGACCTCAGAAAGCAAATGGTGTGTGCTCATAACGTTAGACGTGAAAAATGCCTTCAATAACGCCAGGTGGACTATAACAATAAGAAAACTGAGTGAAATTGGGATTAGCACCTACCTTTTGAATGTAATTGAGGCATATTTCTGTAGCACCCCATAAGACAGAGGCTGTGAATCTGAAAAGCCCGAAGCGCAGAGGAGAGGTCATATTTCAGATAGGTGGGATTCGGGTCACACCAAAGAAAACCGTTAGATACTTGGGTATCTGGATGGACGATAGACTGACGATCAAGGAATATATTAAGGCGGTTAACAAGAAAGCTGCAGACAGAATCGCAGCATTGCAGAGACTCATGCCTAACATTGGAGGTCCAGCAGCGGAAAAATGAAAAGTACTGGCAGGAGTAGCGCAATCAATCGTTACATACGGGGCACCGATATGGGCAGAAGTCTTACGATATGCAAAATATAGAGACATGGTGATAGCCATCCAACGGAAATGTCTGCTACGGGTCATTTCGGCATACAGAACCACTTCTACTATTTATATAATAATAGAATTGATATAATAATAGAAGAAGCAGCGGAAAACTATAATGCCACTATTGAGCAACCAAGAGAATCAAGAGCTAATATAAGGGTTAGATCTATTCGAAAATGGCAACAGAGGTGGGATGACACAAGAGCTAATATAAGGGTTAGATCTATTCGAAAATGGCAACAGAGGTGGGATGACACAAGAGATGTGGCCCAATGGACCAAACAATTAATCCCCAGTTTGAAAGTGTGGATCCAATGCCCATACAAAAAGATAGATTACTACCTGACTCAGTTTCTGACAGGCCACGGCACTTTTGGCACATATTTACATCGGATTGATAAGGCCCAACATGAGAACTGTGTCTACACTGTACTTCAGTGTCCAAAATGGGATACAGACGACAAGTAAAGTCAAGTGGAACGAAATCCATAGTTTCATGAAAGATATAATGAGGAAAAAGGAAACAGAGGAGCGTCAGTTGCATATGCGGTAACACACGGAGTACAGGGAAGAACAGAAGGGGGCACAGACAAGAGCCTGATAGAAAAATGCTCAGTGCTGAAGTCATACTAGAAGTAATTCCGCACAGGGCTTAGGTGAATAGGAGGAGTTTTATTGGGGTAGTCTTGACTTGCACATACTCCACACCGGAGCCCCCATTCATCGGGGAAAGGCAGAACTAAGATTTCTCCTTCACAAAAAAAAAGGAAGATGGATGGATGGATGGATGGATGGATAAATTCACAATTATTTGTGTTCTTTTGAAATGTTTGATTTTAATGTTAGTTTCACCATTATTTTTCCTTTCATCTAGATCCCATTTTACTTGTAAAACTGTAAAGTATATAGTTGCTTGTACCTGCTGGATTCCACAGATTCAACCAAGCCAAAGTAATCAATGTAAAAGAACAAAATTAACCGTGTTGGAATTTTACTTTCTTCTTATTTTCACTGATACATATAATTTTCAATTATTTCATTTCATAACAACACATTTACAAAATGTGTCAAAAACCCGTCAATAACTTTTCGTCAGGAACTTAACGAACGGTAGATACACCAGGAAATTTCTACAGCTCTGCCGGTTACATAAAAATTGTAGAGAAAAGTAATTGAAACCTTTTTGGAGCATATATTTCGAAAAAAAAATCACCAGAATGTATGAAACAAAAAACGAATCTTCAAGTTTGATGAAATCTGTATTGGTAGCATTTCTAAACATATTATTCATTTTCTCCTGAAGAACTAGCAATACACAAAATAATGTATAGATTGAGATCTTGTACAGCATGTACTGCCAAAAGAAACTTCAACTGTTTCATTCAACACTTCGTACGATTTTGAAGAAGATTACCAACAATGATTTCAGCTCAACCACATGGCTTCAAGCTACAATTTCTGTGAGTATAGGTGTTCTGGGTATCCGTCAAGCATCTTCTTTCTTCCTTCAGAAGCATTCAATAACTGATCGATCATATTTTATTTGGTTCCTCCTTCAGTGCACCTGAATGATCTTCACTAAGCGGAGTGTGAATCTATTTCGTGATCTGATGTAACTGGTACCTAACTCTATATCTGAAATAACAATTTCGCAGAAATCTCAGAACATTCCTCTCATTCAGTTGTTATTTGGATCTTCATTTGAAAGTGCTCGAGGAAGTTTTTACCAATGAAACTGGAGCTTGGTTCAATGCTCTTGTAGAAACTTTTACTTTGTTTCGAACTTTCAGGGATGAAAGAACTTCCAGAATTTCTGTTTGGTTTGTTCGATCTGTGACTCATGAAAGCAGATGTGGTTCGATCGTCAACATGAAAGGAAAGGATATAACTGTAAATTTATTCGTTTTTTGCAACACTCCACTGCAAGTGACTTAATCAGCTCTGTGACCAGCAGATATTCATACTTCCTTGGAATGCTAGGGAATCATCGAGATGACATTAAGAGACCGGGCAGAATATCTGTAATTACACATGTAGCCATTAAATACTTTTTGTTTCAAATCTTACCTGTATTTGTTCTTTACATATTGACTTAAGATTGAGAAATATGGTGTGGCTGAAAAAGCAGCTGAAAATTTTTAATGGAAAAACTGTTCCAGTTTGAAGGATCAACGCTTCTTCTACCATCGAAACGTACTTTTGGTTAGGAATACTAAAATTGTTTATTTTTTTTTGTAGAGGTTATTTCATGAATTTTGCGATTTACTATTCACACATAGTCCTTTTAATAGGAATATTAGCCACGTCGTTTCACACTTTAATACTTCAGACATTTTTTTATAAACATAATGAAGATGGAGTATTGGGAAATATCCCATAATCGAACTGTAATCGCTCTATGCATATCACCGTCAAAACTTTCGATCTGAGTGACCAGATATGGGTAATATTTGCTGTTTGAATAGTGCTGTTTCTAGTGCCTATCCAAAACAATATGTTTGTGGCAGTATTTGACAAAAAAAGTGTACTTGCGAATATATGCGAATAAACAATGTTTTTGCAGAGACTGAATAGAAATATAATATGTTCGTTTTAAAATAGATCTACGTATCAAGATATCGTTGTTCACAGAGTCAAATTGTGAAGTGGATTCAAAATTTACCTACATGTTTAAGAAATCGATGACCCAGTACATAACTGAGATGGTAAGCAAAAGCTGAAAATTTGCTGAGGAGCTGACCTCAAATAAATGAAACCATACTGTCAATTGGTCTAAATTCTTGAAAGTTTAATATTTTTCATAAGCTACAATTGTTTGAAGTTTCACATAGTAATTGAGATAATCTAAGAATCATAACAATTTGGGAAATAGTATAGACGCGAGTGATAGTTTCCGAAAAAATCCATTAAGCATTCTCCTTGATATAGATTTCTATCCACATACTTTTGCAGACACATATTTCTCAAAGATGAGAGATGTTTTCACTTGTGACGTGAGTCACCCGTGTAGCACAAGCTCGTATTCATCTCCTGCTGACAGAGAGAGGGAAGAGGAGTAGTTTTAATTGCCCCTGGGAAATTTGTACTGTTCCGGTTAGCGTATATCTTACGGAAAGGATTAAACTTTGTTTAATACATTTGTCTTCATGGAAATGATCATCATAAATCATGTTTGTGACATGAGCGTATTCATCAAAACGATACTTTCTTTTCTGACGAAGAAATTCCCATTGTCCAAACACTATCTAAACAATACTTTTAGCGGTACCTCACATGCCCTTATTTACTTGGCTTCAGCACTTTTCAGTGAAAAAAACTATTTTGTTCACCTTTCTTTGAAACGTAAACAATTCATTCGAATTTTATTGTTTAACACTGAATATCTCGTTATTTTATGTTTATGCAATGTTGGCAACAAGAATGGGATAAGCAAGGTAAAGGAAAGTTTATCGAGCTCGGTATCAAAATAAATAAAATACCTAACTTAAGTAGTTTTGTCTCCTAAACATGAATCTGAAGGCCATAGTTGAAGGGGCAAGTGGAAGAAGGAGTTATGTTACAAATATGTGTTTGTGAGAAAAATACGTTTTAGTAAAGTTAGCATCCTTGATGTTTAATGTAACACAGCCCCTTCTTCCACTGTGTATCTGCTCAGATATGAAGAATAGAAGCAAATTCTGACGGGCAAGTTACATATGCACATAACCCCTTCTTCCATGACATGCAACCAAATATTTTCAGAAAATGTTACCCCCTTCTTCCACTTGCCCCTTCAATTACTCATCGTAAAAGAATGGGACATATCCTAACCCATTTTATAAATTACCAGAAGAAAGAGACATGCCACCGACGTGTCTCGTTCTTCTGGCTGCCTACGTTTCTTAACGTAAAAGAAGGGAACACGGCCTAACAAAACCTAACTGACCTAGCAATCCAAGTTGCTGGAAATCAGATCACTTATTGGTATTAAAGTGAAATCAAAGCAGATGCTTGCTGCGCTCGCACACAAATTACCGATAAACTTACCTTCACCTTGCTTACCGACTAAACTCGATGAAACCCTAACGAATGAATTGTTTACGTTTCGAAGAAGTGTGACTTTTTTGAAAAATCTTAGGCCGACTCTACGCTCGCACCACGAATCGCGGCGTGAATTCACGCCGTGATTTGCTCGCGATTTTCGCACGATAAACATGCCCTCCACACTCGCACAATTCGCGCTTTCAAGCGAGATGAACGCAGAGGTAGTCACTACTGCTGCCGCTGTGCTTTGCGCTATAACGCATCTTCACTAAGAAATACACAAAGAATCGTTCAACCACACAATAATAAACCACAACACAACAATAATAGACTACTGAATGATTTCACGCCGCCAGTGTGGATGCATTTGCGTTCGCGCCTTGCGAAAGTCTTTCGGACCCTTTGAAGCGGGCCAAAAACCGTCATCGAACGGGGAACGGCGCGAAGCCACCGCGAAGCGAGAACGCGAACACGCTAAACCCTCCAGACTCGCGTTCGCGCTATTTCGCGGGCCTTCGCGGTGCGAGTGTGGAGCCGGCTTTAGTGTTGAAACCAAGTAATTAAGGGCGTGTGTGGTGTTTTGAATGAAAAAAATATATAAATTTTGTGTACTTTCAATTAAAGAAATTCAATTTGTCAAGTGGTGAAGTTTCACAAAAAAATGGGCCAATATGAGCTTCCAAAATAGACGTAACCCCCAAAAATTTTATTTGGATTCATTGTTCAAAAATGATTCCGAAATTCGGATACTTACTTTAAACGAAGATTTACCGATAAAAATATTATTACGATTTTAGTCGCAAAATGGAATTTCTTTGCCAGAAAAAAAAACTATCGTTTTGATGAACAAACTCATATCACAAACATGATTTATACAGATCATTCCTATAAAGAGAAATATATGGAACCAAGTTCAATCCTTTCCATAAAAATATGAAGAAAAATAAGTAAAGTTCTCAAAAGTTCTAGCATGAATTCTGAAAAGTAACCTGTAAATTAGCCTTAAAAAAAAACAATATTGCTCAACTGATTTGTAAATGTCAAAATATGTCTTGGTTTGTGTCAAATAGTAAGTAGTGAAGAGTTTGCGATAGTTCTATTTACAAGACGTAAACAGTAAGCAAATTTAAATATTATCTGGGGTCCAATTCTCAAATGTCTATTACCCTTTGTCGCATGCGACAAAATATGTCCATCGCCTTTCTCGAATGTGCATTGAAAAAAGATGGAGATATTTTGTCGCATGCGACAAACGGTAATAGACATTTGAGAATCGGGCCCCTGAAGTGCCACTCACACTTACAAAACAAGATAAGACTGAATTGATTTTGAAATGCGGAAAACACTACAAAAGTAGTAGAGGAGTTGCCGAAATATTTAATCGAAGGCATCCAGACAAGAATGTTCACAGTTCTACTGTGTCAAGAGTTTTGAGGAAATTCAAAGAAACTGGATCAATTGTTAATTTATTGAAATTTCTCAATGGGAAGATCGTTTCTAATGAAGAAAATGCTTTGAATTCATTATTAACAGTTGCCAAGTATCCAAAAACCTCAAAAAGGCAACTTGCTGTTGAAACAGGCGTTGCTAGAACATCTACACCTTTTTCAAATGTAATTCAGAAAGTGTAACTTGAAATTCAGATTAGTAAAATATTATTCAGAAAATATGACTTAAGATGTGTTAATTGGATTTCAGAAATCGTAACATGTAATTCAGATTAGTACTTAATTTGTATTTCAGAAAGTGTAACTTCAATTTCCGATTAGTGAATTTTTATTCAGAAAGCGTAAGACACTATCACTTGTAATTCAGGAACCGTCACGGACTTGATAAGTAAGAATAGAGACTATGAGAACAATGAATTATTTAATATTATAGGTCAGGTAGCCGAGTGGTTAGAATCACTGCTTTCAAATCATTCTGGCTTGCTGGTCGTGGGTTTGATGCCCAGCGACTTCAATTCATTTCTCTGATGGCCTGAGAAAGTGCTAGGAATCGCACGTTAAAAGGTAAGACCTCGTTAATCCTTAGCTCACACAAGTTTCGACTTCTGAGGGCTATCATTCGTAGGGGGATGAGAGCTGGTTAACGAAAAAAAAACAATTTTAAACAATTATATATAGAACAGGTTCTTGATTTCTGAATTACAGCTGATAATCTCTGAATAACAACTTACGCTTTCTGAATTACAAGTTACACTTTCTGAAAAACAATTCACTAATCTAAATTACAAGTTACAGTTTCAGAATTTCATTTCACCAATTTGATTTTCATTTAATGTTTTCTGAATAACAGTTAATTATTCTGAATTTCAAATTCTACCATTATCGACCCAGATTTGTGCAAGTCTACAAAGACTGTGCCTGGCTTTAAGTGAAGATGATCAAAAATTTCTTAAAAATGTTTTATTTACGGATGAAGTCACATTTATTTCAAATGGACATATTAGCTCCCAAAATTGACTGGTAGGCAACTGAAAATACCCATTTCATTGTGCGATGCAAAGACCAATACTGTTTTGAAGTTAATGTTTGATGTGGGACATTTCAATCGAAAATCATTGGACATTTTTTTAATGATAACTTCAATTCCCGAAGGTATTTAATTTTTTTTTAACCTGAATTGTCGGAGTTCATAGATAATCTTCCACTGTCTCAGCGAATGAAATTGTATTTTAAACAGGGTGGTGCTTCATTTCACTCAACTTCAGAAATCAGGAAATGGTTGGATAGTGAATTTGGTGAAAAATTGAATGGGCGATATTCAGTTAACCTTTGGCCAGCTAGGTCACCAAATCTCACACCCCCTTAGATTTTTTTTGCCAGAATATTCAAAAAATAGTGTTTGCAAGTTCAGGCCATTCATTTGGAACAGTGTTTAAGAGATTGCGTAGCGTTAATTACCCCCTCTATGTTGCAAAATGTTTTGAGAGAAATGTTGTCTAGAACAATATTATGCATGAAGCACGAAGGTGAAAATTTGGAATCTAAGTAGTATTTTTTTTCAATGATAACACTTGAAATTAGGTTGATTGGGGATGATGATGATTATGATTTGCTAGTTAGTGTAGGATTCTTTTCCTCAGCAGTCTGGTAGATAAACATAGTGTTCCTTTCAAATAAATGAAAATTGGAACCTTTGATGTGAATAGAATTCAAGAAATGGGAATAACCCAAAAACACCAAAACAACGTCAATGTCACTCGACGCGTTTCATCAACAAAGTTGGCATCCCTAGGATGCTTGAAATCATGAGGATGCCAACTTTGTTGGCGAAACACGCGTCGAGTGATATTGAAGTTGTTTTGGTGTTTTTGGGTTATTTCCATTTCTTTAATAGTGTTCCTTTTTACTTTTCTGTAGGTATTGTTCTGGTTCCTAAAATAAAACATTCTTGTTTCTTTTCATTTTATTGAAAATAATTATTTGATGGATATAAAAATGAGAATATTTTTATATCCATTATTTATTCCATATTTATTATTTATGAATTAGAACATCTCAAGTTTCTACGTCGTACTGCGGAATACATATTGTTTTCCTTCTTTTTCCTCAAAACTTGAATACGGTCCAGAAAGGTGGTCTATGTTAAGTTTAAAAAGTTTCAGAAAAGTCGACCGAATTTGGAAGATTGCGAAAGCAGGAATCATAGTAATAACTGGTTTTTGAAATTTTACACTACCATTTGGGAACAAATCTAAACAGTACCATTACATAAATTACATAAGTTTATAATGATCCATAAAAATTAATTGATAGCAAAAAAAGAGCGCTTTTTTCAACAAATAAAAACATATTTGAAAAAAATTGCAATTTTCAATTTTTTCGAATAGATATTCCAAATTCCGCATGTGGGCCTAAAATTGAATTATATACAACTTTCTCAATTTTTTTTTCTATCTTCAAAAATAACCTCACTATTGCCAATTTGTGATCAATTTTTCCAAATTGCCGCCATATTGGTAGTCACGTGACATATATCATAGTCGATTATCAGGTTTCCCAATATGCAGAAACGATCCCCTGTAACGTATTTTTTGTAACTCTGAAAATACAAATTTTTCCAAATGCTGCAATCTTTATAGCCCACACAGTATATGAAGTTTCATTGATTTGAATTCTTTACCAAATTATTTCTGAAGGATTTGGAAATATAGTGAAATAATCTGAATATATTCTTCCATCTAGGTTTTTATTTTGGCAGAACTATTAGTAATCATGCATTTGGCTTTCGTACAACTATTTACTTACATATTTCGTAAGTATTGGAGGTATTAAATGGAACAGACGATTTCACCTGAAGTTAAACAAATTCACTTGAGAAACGATTTGAATATAGCACCTCTTGTCAAATTCGAGTCGTATACTAGAATATAAAATAAGAGTAAATTCGGATGAGTATTCAGTGATATCACCATGAAATATTTGGTTTCAGAACAACTTTCACTATTATCGACAATTCTTATCATATCAAGGTTCCAAAAATCTCCGGGTACTCCGTTCTAGTATTAAAAAAGTGGATGATAAAAACAAGTAAATAATGATTAATAAAACTAGAATCTGTAGGAACTTCAGTTTTGAAGGGTAGTTTGGCCAGGTTCGAATCCTGGAAAACGAGAAAATTTCTCTCAATTTCTTAGGAGTCGATAGGCAATGAAAGTTGTCTAGATGCCAATACAGAAGTTTGGTGCTTGCTTGCAGTTCGCGCAGACCACCCGGGGTGGTGCTGTAGGTTTTCCGGGTTTTCTTAGAGGTAAAAAGTGAATACATCACCAAAAATATGTAAGTCGCCTCAGAGCTCCACGGCAAATAATAATAATAGCCGTCCTCTACCCGCACAGGCTGAGCCTTTGGGTACACTCAATGAGTGTTTATTTATTTATTTATTAATCTCTCATCCATACAAACCTACTGAATTAATTACATGGATAAAGTATTCAACTATAAAATAATTACATATTACATAATGATACGAGTTACATAACTTAGTAAGATCACATTTCACGTTAGGTATACTTGGTCTCCCCATGATTTTATATGTCATGTATAAATTTCATAGAAGAAATAAGGATGTAGTCAAAGATAATTCGTCTAAACGCGGACCTACACAGTGTCCAATCCAAGTCGACAAACAGATTTAAATTATTTGCTAGTTTTAACATGGCCATACTATATCGTACAGAAACATAATTAAGCTAATTTGACGCCTATTATCCAGTGACATTACTTTAAAATAATTTCTTAGTTGTGCTGATCTAATTATAGTGTATTCTGATCTTGCATGACATTTTTTGAAAAATAAATATCTAAGAAATTTATTCTGAATTTTCTCAATTTCGTTTAGAGTTGTTTGATATTCTTCATACCAAATTATAGATGCATATTCCAATTTGGATCTAACTAAAGTGTAGTACAAAAGTTTGATGGTATTTAAGTTGGTGAAAATTGAACTTTGTCTTATTAAGAACCCTAGCATTCGATTGGCTGATTCACATATATTCCTCACATGACATGTAAATGACAAATGATTGGTATACGTAACACCTAGTTCTTTAACTTCCAAGCATTTATTGAGTATACTAACATCCATCATGTAATCAAATTCAATAGGCTCTTTAGCACGTGTTATTGTCATTGTGAAGCACTTAGAAATATTAAAATATAATTAGTTTTCAAAACTCCATTCAATGATACTATTTACATCTTTTTGCAACATAACACAGTCTCTTACTATTTGTACCCTCTTGAACACCTTGAAATCATCCGCAAAAAGTAGACATTCAGAATATTCATGAACAGTAGGTAAATCATTTACAAAAAGTAAAAACAGTACAGGTCCCAAATTTGAGCCCTGTGGCACACCTGAATTAGCATAGTACTTCCCAGACGTGTTACCATTATGTTTCACAATTAAATTTCTATTTTTTAAATAACTTGCAATTAATAAAAGCAGGTTTTAGATACACCAAAGTTATTCAGTTTATTCAGGAGGATGTCATGATGTACTTTATCAAATGCTTTTTTAAAGTCTGTATATACCGTGTCATTTGAGATCTGTCCTCCAATGACTCATAAGCTTTATTTGTGAATAAAAATAAATTTGTATTCACAGATTTGTTCAGTTTCCTGAAAAGACAATTGCTCATTTCATACGAAGAAGAGTATTTTTTCCTACAAGTGTGGGTAATTCACCTTAAACTCAGATGCAATTTATTTTGAGAGGTATCACTATCCCGCGCTAGTGCTGAAAGAATTTTCCCGCTCGCTGAAGTTGTTTCAAGTGTTTTTTTTTTCGCACGCTAAAAGTTTGTGCAAGAGTGCCACATACGATATTTTAATGCGCTTGTTGAAAATAGCCTGATCCTAACTCATACAGAAAAGTACTTTCCCACACTCGCCTGCGTACCCGCTAGTCGCTTTGAGTCATTGAGGTAACGGCAGTCAAATGCGAGAGAGGTACCCTTTCCGTACTTTTTAAGATAATAACTATATTGTGTAGATGTTTACCATACGGATGAGCGAATAATATTTATTTTCTAGATACTATAGCTCTCAAAATGAACTGCATCTGTTCACTTTCCCTAGTCTCTAGTCCCATCTCATTTCTTAAATTTCCATAGTGCTGTATACGGCTGATGCCTGATGAGAGGTCTTAGAAGCTTTAGTTAATGAAACATCGAAATATCATCTGATCCATACGAGAAAAGTGCAGAATAACTATGGCAGCAATAGCAAAAATTCTTTTTTACAACTTTCTCTCATCTCATTATTATGAATTGAGTATCTCGTTATAATGAGATACCTATTTCATATTTCATTATTATAAGATACCATAAAAAAATTGCCATGTTATCTTCAAAGCCATCCTACTCATGGCCTTAGAGAAGAAAATATGTTTTGAGGTACCGAACATTCTGAAAAAATAAAGTGATCAGTTGAATGGGACGTGTGCTTTATCATTTCTTGATGGATTCAGTGTGATACATTTTTGATACGAGGGTAAAAAATGAGAAACTTTTTATGCGCATAGGTTGACCAAATAATTCATAATTCTCTAATTATGTAAAAATATGAATCTTCCAAGGACATTTTCGAACATTTGAAATGAGAACACCCGACCGATAAAAACTGATTCGATATGGAAGTACCACCTTTGAAAAGTTGCCTATTGAATAATTTCAGAAAGAAGGATGGATTTCTAGCACAGAAATCATGGTGAGGTATTTACAATATGTGGGTTGTGAAGTGATGAGTATAGCAAAGATTAGTCACGAGGACACAAACCAGTATTCCAGTGAACCTCAAAATGTTCTGAAAGTTCAAAATAATTTTCTGAAGCAATATATCGTACGTACCTAATTATTGTACAGAAATGTAAATGAACAATAATATCAATCATGAGTTCCTTTCTGATAGGTTTTTGTCAGTTCATTAAAAAGACGTAAATATAGCATGAATGTATCAATGAACTTTCAATCTGTACAGGCCGCTTATTTTATCATGTGGTAAAATTGCTATATTCTAGTAATACATACAAAGACGATTAAATGGAAGAAAGGGTAAGTATTGTGGTAAAGGAAAATCTAGGAAGATTCTTGCCCTCACCGACTTATAGAGGGAAATCTAAAAATGCTGTTTTAGGCTTTTTTTACGGATAGAATTGTTATTTCAGAAAATTTCACAATGTAACAATAGGCCTTTGATTAAACGTTCCGTGTGAATACGGCCATTGTCAACTTTTTTGTTTTGAACAAGGACCTGTCTCTTTCATCAGAAATTTTGATGAAGAGATAAAATTACAATTCAGTGGTGTACCACCCTCGATAGTTTTTTGGCATCTCATTTGAAATAACTAGCATCATCATTGACAACAATTTTTAATTACAGCCTTGGAGTTAGTTTGTTTATGAATTCCCCAAAACTCAACGTTTCTAAAAAACGTATCAGTCACGTTTTGAATAAATGTATCTATTTGTCAAAATTGTATTTACAGTATAAAAATTCATAAAAGATACCTGTAGTTTCAGACGAACGATAACAATTCACCCCGGAAATACACTTCATCAAAGAATCAGAGAAACAGAAAAACAATTTATTTTATAACCAATTTTTGGAAAAAATTAAACAAATACAGAAAATTAATATATGACGAAATACATTTATTTTCGTTCCTTCCAGAATTGACAATAATAAAAATACTCCGTATAAGAGCAGTTAAGAAACAAAAATACAAAAATATCCATGCCAAAAAAAAAAGATGTGCGTTGTGTTGGGGGATTTTCTTATCAAAATTATTGTGTTATATTTGAAATATGCCAATAATTGAATAAGTTTTGAAATAATCGAACAATTTGCAAAAGAGTTAATGATAGGGTCGTAATTAAATATCAATTGTGTAATATCACTGAATTGTGATTGTATAGCTTTATCAATATTTGTAATAATATAGACTGGTCCTTATTTGAAAAAAAGTTGATAGAGGCCGTTTTGATACGAAACGTTTCATCAAAGTTTTATCGTTACATCGTCATAGTATATTTCAAATACAATAAAACTTTAATTTTGCATTTTTTAAATTTTCTTATATAAAAATTTCACTGTACATATCCTTTGACCATTGTACTGTTTCCCATAATAATGAAATTTTTTTCCATTTATCGTCTTCATATCTGTCTTTAGTTTTGGAAAAAAAATCTTTATTTGATGTTGAGTCTTGATCTTCTCACTTGGTTGAATATTGATTGAATTGAAGTTGAGGCCTACAAAAAGGTGTGTGTTGTTGCTTCTGAGTGATATCTTCCTAGAATTTTCTGAATGAAGTTTTGAACTATGTTCACCTAGAATTAACATCAAGTATTTGTTCCGAAGCTACAAATAGTAGTTTCCGGGTATGATTTGCCTGTCGTGTAAAATGCCACACCTGCGAGGGAACCGAATCAGGGACCTCAGGAAATCATTCAACAAGGGCTAAGCTAACCGTTCCAAGGGTCTTCGAAGTGAAGTCCTGGGTGCGGAGGTAAGAACCCAAGAAAACGGAACCAGATGAACCGAATCTACGCTCAAAGCACAAGTAAATAGCTGGCTGGGGGTGCCTTGAATAAAAGCAAAACATGTGGGTTCAGTGGCCTTGAACCCGCCCACCCGTTACAGATTTATTTTTTCATTGATGGAATAACCTAAATCGATACACTTGAAGCTTCATCCCAACTCTGAACCTTGACATGTGATTTGGTCACCAAGTGATCGTCTTCTGGAGGACGATTATAATAACATCAAAGATTCCAAAAAGTGCAGTGCCCGCCTAGGTGAAACCGAAGCGTGTACGGTTGTGATAATGCACGATTTTTTTCTGTAGATTCGGGTACAAATCCTCATGTTTCATTTTCCTATGACAATGACAGCATGAAAGTGAGTGTTAGAAACTGTTATGAAAACAAATTAATTTTTCGTTCATGAATGAAATAGTTGTGGTAAAACTTTAGTGTACTATGATACTCATCCCACGCGTAGGTGAATACCAGGTGACCCAAGGGTGCGTGCACGGTCCATCAATATCTATATCGACTGTTTTTTTTTAATGACAATGAAGCAAATTCTGAAAATATGTTCATTCATGAAGAGTATGTCCCAAAAATTTTCTGGATGTGCCAATGAATTACCGGTATAACGCACATGGGATCCATAGACTTATCTGCAATAGTTTTAGACATGTCAATTTGTTCCCAAATAGATTTTTGCATAGACTCACAAAAAAATTTATAATCTTTGATCCATTCAAGATAGCTTAACAATTTTTTCTAGTCGGTTCCTCAAAATCCATCGCATTTTCTAAAATATAGGTGAATTCGAAGTCGATTTTTCATCACCTAGATACTAAGATTTTTTTTTTTAATATAAAGTCGATATTATTAAGTATTATTATTATAATTTAATTTTTTTTTGTTGAAGACACCATCCATAATGGCCTGCCACATTATGGATCCCTCGGTTTCCGACTTCAGCCTACTTGAAGGAGACCCCATGCATTGGCTTAAACTTATGAAGCTGTAGGAGCCTGTCACACTCCGCAGCTTCGACGTGGGCTTTTTGCTGAACGGTTTCCAACTCGGTGACAGAGTTTGGGTTCGTCCGTTCAGTGTCGAATAGGAGACCGAGTTCATCGGCTGCACGGGTTGCTGCCTTGAAAAGGAATGCTCCAATCCCTGCTTTTTCATGATCGCATACCAAGCAGAGAAGGGGATCTGAACTCCTGATGACTTTACAGGCTCCATCCAGTATCATTCTGTTGTGTAAACACTCCAAACTCAAAAGTCCACGTCTTCCCCGTTGTTTGGAAAAGTATAACCGTGGATCAGACGATTTAGGATGCAATTTACGTTGAGTTGTCGTAGCTCTTCCTGAGTTCATTTCATTATTCTAAAGAAGTAAAGTATAATCTGAACCGCAAGCATATTAGTTGCAGCAACTTTGTTCTTCTTCAACAGTTCTGAAGACCAGATCTGTCGGAGTTTGTGCTGATAATTGCCGCGGAAAGAGTTTTTAACGGTAGCTATCTCTTGGTTATGGCGTTGTTCCACCTCTGGGTAGGTATAGGTCTCTCTGGCATCCAGATGATGTAGGATGCTTTCGTCTACGAGCTGAACGTCCTCTCCGTATTCCTCGCATTGTCCTCTTTTGAGATGAACCGTGGCACCTTTGTTGATCCCAAACTCCATTCCGATTGCATGCGTGTACTCTTGCATCACCCTTAAAGACTGATGAAGGTCCTCCAAATGGGTGACCTTATGCCTCTGGTTGCTGGGGGTGCCACAGTTGTATCCGCGGATTTTCGTAACGGACAAGGGCAGTTGTGAGATGCAGAAGAAAAGAGGGCTTTTTTTTTTTTTTGTTTTATTTTTCAGTGGGGTGGAAATCCTCATGGACTCTGATCGCTCGGTGTCCATCGCGTATCAGTAGTGTCAGACTCTTACTGACTAAAACCACCCCAGGTGTGCTGCACTTGCCAAGCTGTTAGGCCATAAAGCTGCACCTACATCCCATTCCAACGTCCTCGTCACGATATCCCTCGCTCCTCCGCCCCGCCACACCCCCCACCACCGTTGGGTCGTGACCCACCGAATACCGGACGGGCAATCAGCGGGGAAGATCCTTCCTTCTTTATTCCGCTCATCCTCCACATTCAAACAGCGCCCTCCCTGGTCGGCAGTCTTATTCTATCCGAGCGCCTGCTCTCCCGATTTACTTTCGTCGCTCGTTTATCCCGAAGCCAGGCCACTATTACCGTCGCATTGACACTATGTTGGTTCTCATACTTCTTCATCCTCGACCACAGCCCCCGCCCATTCATTCAATATCCTTACCCATTCATCCTTCACACCATTCGTATCCCTTAGCTGTAACGCTCCAAGTCTATCCTCCTCTTCCTCGATCCTCCTTCTCCATTCTACCCTTTCTCTCCGCATGCAATCGTTCCTGATGTGCTCCGCCGTGTCAGTCCCGCCAGTTCCACACTGGCATGGGGTCTCTTGTGCAATTCCGAACCTTGCCAGGTAACCCCGAAAGTTCCCATGCCCTGTGACCAGTTGCACTGCCTTCCTTGCTAATGGTATACACCCCATCCCTACCCTGTTGCACATACCATGTACGCTTCTGCCGGTCCTGCCGCTGTCCCATTCACCCTGCCATTTTTCCATCACCATTCTCCTAATCCTTTCCCTCTCCTCCATTCTGCTATGTCCCAAGTCTATTTGCCATGTGATCTCTTGCAGTTCCGCACCTCTTCTACTCTCTTCATCTGCTCTTCTGTTTCCCTCATTCTCCCTAACATGCCCTTTTCTCCACTCAATTTCCGTCACCAATCCCGCTACCCTTCTGTTTTCAAGCATTCTCCTAATACGAGCTGCCCTTTTGCTCTTCGTCCTCGCATTCCTAAGGGTCTCCACTGCTCCAGGCGAGTCACTTATTATTCTTATGTCCATCTCTCCACCCATCAGTACCCCTTTACCTATAGCCACCATTTCGGCTTCCTGTACGCTTCCCAGCTCACTTATTCTTTCCCGACCCATTCTCCACTCGCTCCCCTCCTTATGCGCCCATCCTATACCCACTCGTCCATCCTCTCTCTTAACCGCGTCCACAAATACCTCTTTTAGCCCTTCTCGGTTCTCCAGAATTGTTCCGATCATCCATGGGTATATTCTGTCGCACCCGTTTATCCGTCCTCTTACTTTTTCTTTTCCGTGCGCCTTCCATTCTTCATACCTCGTTGCTGCCTCTATGTATAGAGGCGCCATCCCAGTCAGCACGTATAACGCGGCTGACGGCGCCGTTCTATATGCCCCGCTGGCCGATAGCGTAAACGGTCTCTGTATCGCCCCCAATTGTCTGATCACCCTAGAGTCCTTCGCTCTTGCTCCCCACACTTGGACGCCATACATCACCGCCGGTTTAACCACTCTTTCGAAAATCAGTCTGACACATCCTCTCCTTAGCCTTACGTCACGGCCCGTCCATCTTCTTAGTTTTCCTGCAACTATAGCCGTTCTCCTTCTTACCTCCTTAAGATGATCAATGTACAGTAGGCCCTTGTCTACTATCATGCCCAAGTATGTGATGTTACCGCCGCACTCAATCCGTTGCTCTCTCACCCTAACCACCGGTTCCTTGTCCAGTTTCCTGGCCGGGACAAACATGCATTCGGTCTTGTTTTCGTTATACCTCAGCCACATTTCATCCTCCCATTCCTGACATTCTTTCCACACCTCCTTCCACATCCTTTCTATTTTCTTTACCGACGGGCCAACCACCACTATCAGTTGGTCGTCGGCGTAGGCCTGGGCCCACACCTTCGTCCCACCACTTACTCTGTGCGCTGCTGGCACCCCTTCATTTATCCTGTCATATTCCTTTTCGTTTACTGCCCTCATCCTCTCGAACCACGCTTCCATGACAATAAGCCATAGCGTGGGTCCCAGGCTGGATCCCTGCGGGCACCCCCTGTCCACGATCGCTTCCACGCCTCCACTCTTGACTCTTCTTTCGCCTACAAATTCCATGAACACCTTGCCAATGTTCTCCGGTAGCCCCATCTTTCTCATATTCCATCCTATCGCAGGTCCTCATGCCGTGTTGAAAGCGTTCGACAAATCCAGCGCCATCACCATGCTATGCATACCCTCGTTCTTACTTCTCTTTATTCTCTCCACCATATTCTCAACAGCAGTCGATGAAAAGAAAAGAGGGCTGAGGGAGTATCCCTGAAACACGCCCCTGCTAAAGATAACCTGCTCTGTTTGGACTCTGACTTGACCAGATGTTATGGTGAAGCGAGTCCTCCAGAGCGGCTTCAGCTGTTCAATGCATCTCACTATTTGATCGGGTACCGCAAGGCATCTGAGCATATGCATGATGAGTTCATGCGATGTTGTATCAGATGCCTTGCCCTAGTCGATCCGGGCCATTTAAATGTTACGCTTGTACTGCACGGAGTCCTGCGAGATGCATCTGTCGATCAGCAGGTTCTCCTTGCAGCCAGCGACCCCCTTCTTTGACCCTCTTTGCTCATAAATCCGTTCGTACACCAGCTCAACTGCGGAGAGTATTTGCATGTATAAGATGCTGGTAAACATTTTATAACATGCATTCAAGCATGTTATCGGTCTGTAGTTCTTCGGATCAGACAAATCCCCGTTTTTGGGGATTAGCACGGTTCGCCCCTCTACAAACCAATCCGAAATCTGTTGCTCCCCATCCAGCCATGAGTTGAAAACTCTTGCTAGATGGTGGTGGGTACTTGGAAATTTTTTCCACCAATAGTTGTTCAGGCCATCAGGACCTGGAGCAGCAAAATTCTTCGAGCCTTTGAGGGCCCGTCGAACTTCTTCCGGGGTTATCAGATTGCGCAGTTCATTGAGCTCAGACTGACGAAGCCTCCTACATAAAGCTTCGAACTGCGCTAGGGCTGGAGTATCTACGTTGAGTGGTTGCGAAAATTCGTGAAAGCCCTTCCAGGAGGTTTCTACCTGATCAGCCGCCGGGGGGTTATAAACGATACGTGGAGGCTCTTGGAATAGATGAGAAGGTTCATCGTGGAACTTCAAGTTTTCCGCGATTCTTATTGCCCGCCTCACTAGTGACTCTTTTGCAGCCACCAGCATTCGTATCCTATCAAGACAGTGCTGTTTGATGGTAAACATCACGCAGTGATTTAGTGTATGGTGAGCTCGTCTCAAATTTGCGGCAATTCGTCGCACTGCGGGCACGAAGGGCCTATTGGCCGCCACCTAGTCCGCCACACACTGGATACGAGACGCGTGTTGTCTCGCCGACTTGATCTTAGCTTTCATCTGCTTGGGACAGGTCCTGAGCGGCGTCATACTCGGCAGAGTTGATCTGCCAGATGTCAGCCTCTTCTGAGAGGACATCGTGAATATCCGCATTCACCCGTGCCAGTTATTGTGGCTTCAGGGGTTTCGTGTTATGAAGCGCCCTGCGGGTTCTGATTCTTCCGTTGGTGGTATGATGCGGGGCTCCTCTACAGGCAGGTCGGCACGGATATTTCACAATATAGTATGAACAGAATAATTGGAACAATCCTAAGTTTCACCCTCTTCATCCGAATATATACCTAGAATTTTATGGTAATAATTTTGCATTATGTATTCAAATTATTAACATGATTGTTCAGGATTATAATACATACCTGATTCTGTTTTCTGACGTTTATAAACAGCGGGTCGGTCAAGAAACATAGTATGCATTATTGTGCAGTCAAAAATCCTCACTGCTTGTGTATAGTTGAATATCAACAGTGATTGTTGCTCATTATTTATTATTATAATAATAAAAATTGTCCTCCACAAACACTCATATAGTGTACCCAACGGCATAGTCTGTGCGTGTAAAGGACGGATATTATAATTATTTGCCGTGGCGCTCCGGGCGACTTGATTATTTTTGGTGGTGAATTCACTCAGCTGTAGGGAAGTCCGGAAAACCTACAGCACCGCCACCCTAAGTGGTCGGTGCGGACTTCAATTTAAGCTAGCAACAGAGGGGCAAATGATTGGAAATCACATTACTCGTCCCTACTTCTTCGACAATGTGCTGAATTACTTAAATTTTTTTGCGAATATATTTCCCTGATATGAGAAGTAGATGAGAACACCCAATGGCCCATGTGATTTCAGCACGAAGGTGATTCAGTGCATGACCATTGGGTAGAATTTTCAGAACAATCCTTTCCTAATCGTTGGATAGACAGAGGAGGTACTATTCTTTGGCCCGCTCAATCTCCAGACCTTAAAATAATAAACATAATAATAATATTCATTTGCCCAAAGGTACATTGAAATAATACAATATGAGAAAATACATAATGATGAATAAAGGCAAGCCTTGATAGTGGGAGTAGGAGTGAAGGAGTAATCTATATCTATATGTAAGCGTCCTTAAGAAATATCAGATTGTAAACAGTAATAATTATCTACGTTGAACCAGTCTTGATATTGCGTTAGGTGAATTAAATGATATGAAAAATATTATGAACTCTAGAAATATATAAAATATAAAATATAACAATTTAAAAAATCAGATCAGAAATCTGGACAAAGTAGGCAGAATACCAAAAGGCGGACCTTGTGAACAATGAGAATTGTCTACGTTGAGCCATTCTTGAAACTGAGTTGGGTAAATTAAAAGATATAAAAGATATTACGAACCGTACAAATATATATAATACAAAATATAAAATATAACCATTTAAAACATGGTGTTTTGTATATATAAAATGTAAAAATGTATAAGAGTGAGTATTGATTGTCTATAGGGTAATAATTTCTTCGTACATGCGAAATGAACAGTCTTATGACTATGACAAGGAGTTTTCATTTATTGTTTTCATTTTCATTTGTCTTTATTTTTTATCCATTCCTTAATTTTTGACTTGAATAAATATCGGGAATTGTATTTTTTCATTTCTTGAGGAATCAAGTAGTATAATTTAGGTCACAAGTAGGCGTAGCCTCTTAGTAAGGTTTTTTTTTCAGGTCTTGGTATAACAGTGAAATTACTCTTATGACGTGTGCTGTAGTTATGATTTATGGCAATCATTAAATTTCTGTTGGCATATACAACTCATATACTTATTCAACAATTAAACATATTACTACAAGTAATAAATGAAACGTGTCTTCCAGTCCACTTGTTGAATGGCTGGACACTAAACGAAATGTTCCTGCAGGGAGCGTGGATACCATCATTTTTGGGTGTAAGGTGAGGTTTTCATCTCATATAATATAATATAAGCATTGGTATTAAACAAGACTTGGTGAGAAACCAGCCGAACCATGCTGTCGTCAAACTGGAAGAATTTACCGGAAGGCGTCTAAGCTACAGCAGTGGTAGTAACCACAACTCACAGTAGGGCTCGTACGGACCACAACAGCAACCAATTTATATACAGGGTTATGATAAAGTAATGCACAAAATTCATAAAACGTACAACGATCACTTTTGAAAAAAATGCAAAAACACGTCAAACTGTTCGTTTTATTCCGCAACTTTTGACATAAGTTACAAAAATAACACGTCAATGTTGTCAAATGACGTCATCAACAAATTTTTTTAATGGGAAGCTAAGATTTTTATCACATTATGTGATAGAGCTTGTGTTTGTACACAAGGGAAAAATAGTTGCAATAGGGCTCACATAAGAAAAAAAACGAGAAAATTAATAAAAAACGAAATAAACGTAAGTTTCATAATAACTTTTCAATTAACTAAACAGTCCATTAAACCAAAACTATTTCTTATAGGAATTGTTCAAACTGTGTCCCGTTTACTAACTGACATAGGCCAAGACGATGGTAGACCGCATTTATAGAGTTTTCGATCATCTGCGGAGTTATAAGAGTCATTTCGTGTCTAATTCTTTCCATTAAGTCTTCTAAATTATCTGGCCGGTTAATGTAGACCCGACTTTTCAAATGTCCCCACAGAAAAAAATCAAGGGGAATTAAATCAGGTGACCTAGGTGGCCACTCCATTGGTCCACGTCTTCCAATCCACCGTCCTTCAAACTGGTTATCCAGAAACCTTCGAACAGTATGACCATAATGTGGTGGTGCGCCATCTTGTTGGAACCAAATACTGGGATCCAAGTTGTCCCCATTATTTGGATCCGGAAATGCCGCAAGTAGGTCCGGAAGCACTGCCATACGAAGATGTTCCAAATATCGTTCAGCTGTTGAATTCCCGCGAAAGTAATAAGGACCAATAAATCTTTCCCGGACGATTCCTACCCAAACATTAATTTTTTGGGGACGCTGGGTGTGTTTTGTCTGCATCCAGTGGAGATTTTCCCGAGCCCAGTAGCGAGAATTGTGTCGATTTACAGAACCACTTAGACAAAACGTTGCCTCATCGGAAAATACTACATTATTAAGAAAATTTGGATTTTCGTCACAATGCCGCATGAAGATTTCACAAAATTCCAAACGTCTGTCCGGATCATCTTCTGAGAGTTCGTGAACAAGATGAACTTTGTATGTGTGGAGTTTTTCTTTTTTTAACATCTTTACTACAAACGACTGACTAACATTTTCTTGTAAGGCAATTTCTGTTGTAGTTGCGGAGGGTGTTCTTCTACTGACAGCAAAATATCTAACTTCACATCGTCGCTTATTCCTGGTCGTCCAGATTTTGGAGCATCCCTCACGCTTTCCGTTGCATCAAATTTTGCAACAATTCTGCTTACTGTGCAAAATGTGTTGCGTTAAATAAAGCACATGCTTCTTCATGACTTCGAAGGCGATCGCCGTAACCTACCATCAGTAGAAATTCTATCATTTCTCTTTCGGTTAAACGAGCCATAATAATAAAACTGTGGTGACACTAATTGTACGACTGACACTGACAAACCGTTGTTTTAGTAAAACAATTGAAAAAATTTATAAGAACACATGTTCTTACTAGATAAGTTTAAGTTTGACCTCTTTTAATAATTGGTTTTGTTATTTCGTTTTTTATCCCTTTTCTCGTTGTTTTTCTTATGTGAGCCCTACTGCAACTATTTTTCCCTTGTGTAAAAACACAAGCTCTATCACATAATGTAACAAAACTCTTAGCTTCCCATTAAAAAAATTTGTTAATGTTGTTTCAAAGGTGAATGTATTTTGTGCATTACTTTATCATAACCCTGTATTAGTTGAAGGTTGGTGCGCTGCCCTGCATACCTCGTTAAATCCAGCCTCTGCCTAAACGTTATGTGCTTGGATATCTTATAATTCGTAACTGAGAATCTTTTCAGTTGGATACAGAGCACCATATGGGCTCTCTCCAATGAAAATTACTTTGTAGCCTGTACTTTTTTATGACATGAATCACA
Organism: Chrysolina americana; assembly: GCA_958502065.1. Lineage (NCBI taxonomy): Eukaryota > Metazoa > Arthropoda > Insecta > Coleoptera > Chrysomelidae > Chrysolina > Chrysolina americana. The sequence goes on along the minus strand of OY293421.1, from coordinate 15,076,818 downwards.
CCGATAGGACTCATCGTCCAGCGTCTCTTCAGAGAAATACAGCCCAATAGCTTCATTCAGAGTCTTGGCTTTCTGAATGTCCAACAACAAGTCTTGGAAATATTGAAAGGTCGTATACAATTCATTCGTTGGGCCTACGTGAAGAAAAGGTTTTTCAGAGATCGTCCGACAACTGCAGATGATAATATCATCGGGTTACAAGAAGAACTCATGAAGTACTATATTTGAACAATTGAGATAATTAAAGATTTGTTCCTCCGGGATCACGTGAAACTATGCAATTGATGAATTTTTTTAATTTTTGTAACTGTTATGACGGGGTTGTCGTAGACAATGAAATTTTTTAGGAACACCTTTCAAAAAGATAATGAACTAAGTGAAAATATGTCGATTATGATAATTTCTGTACTAAGTGAGTTATCTGTCACCCGACGATATGAAAAATTGGATCACGGAAGATTTTCGTTCATTTAATGGATGATTAGCAGCTTGTGTGCAACATAATGATGACCCATTCGGACATTTATAAATAGCCTTTCATCAAAATTTACGCACAAAAGAACTTATAGATCGAAGTGCTTGTGAGGCTGCACAGCTTGTACGACTCCCTTAAAATCTTCATCAAAATTAACATATGGTTGTCTGTAAATTACTCTTTCCTGTTCTAATAAAGATTGCTAGAATTATTCCGTTTGTGATGTACTGTTTCTATTATAATTTCTTTTCCTTGAAACATATTTATGAGACCTGGGTGTGTTATATCGACAGTTTATGAGCATATGAAAAATGTAACAAAAATGACAGAACTCAGTTGTGTATCATCTTTTGGGGTATCCTGTGTAAAAATTAAAATTGAAATAGAATAGAAATAAAAAAAAACTATATTATTATTATAGTATTATTATTTACCCATCCCTGGCCCACCCCCTGTTGGAAACGTATCTTTGTTACATTGCGCATTGTAGAATATACTACTGCACTTCAGGGAAAACGCAGAAATATTTAATTTTGTGGTAACAAATTCAAAAATCCGATTTCGCAATGAACTCTTAGTTCAAGTTATCTGTTTTCTTTAATGCAAGCAGAAGTGGAGTTTCATAACAATATAGGTTTATCGATTCACCTCCACATACTACCCTCTAGGAACTCTCAAATTTTCTGACCTACATGATAATCACATTTTTTTAAATAGTGCTCGCTGGTTTATCATCAACAATAAGAGTGCAACAGATCAAACATATATTCCACGAGCAACACCCACACTAACTTTTGGTTACCGCTGGCTCTTAGCAATGAGAAACACCCTGAAAAGAAACCGCAAGAAGACCCCCAAATACGCGTTAGACTAATCAGCGTGAAGAAACACTGTTTACACCGTTAAAGAAACTCAAAGCATATCTAATGATCAGCTGTTCGCCAGTTTCACACGATTCCATCAATGATACCTACAGGAAAAATAACAAACGGTGACAAAGGGATTTGTGTGCATCGAAAGGGAATCCGAGAAATAACTAAGCCAAATTAAAACGGTTTATGATTCCAGTAGCGAAATATAATTGGCGTGTTAATGTAGCTCAATAGAAGATACCGCATCAATATTTGAGGGGTTTCACCACCACGAAAACAAAAACAAAACACGAACATTAAAAATCGCGAGGAATAATAAAACGAAAGTGATATTTTTCATAACATTCAGCGAACCAATCTTATCCCTATCAATTTTAGGAGAGCAACTGAATAAATGATTTTATCCAACACATGACAGTTATGACTGTCATTATTAATGTCATTTTAGGCAAGTAAACTATCAAATAACACACTAGTGTGTTATAATCCATAACTCACTAGTGAGTTATGCATTTAAACTCACGTTCAATTTTGAAAAAGTAATATATTTATTTATTACTGTCACAAGCAGAATCCACATTCATATTGAAATTAAAGAAAAACGCTAAAGGTTTATTCGGATTTGAAGTCTTTGTAAAATTGGTTGGTTCATTGGAACCTGCATTTTGAATTCTCTTACTGAATTTTGAAACACCCTGTATTAATAAATAATAACTGATGAATTTGAATTGTAGTGATGTAAATTAAATTTGTGTTGATTCAAATCCCATACACCTATCCAAAACTCCATTTTTTAAGTCTTTGTTGGATACTTTTTACCAATCAAACACTCGGTATATTTCAATACGGATTTTATAACTCTCATTATTTAGCTCCGAACTGAAAATATCTCTGATGAATATCTTAGTTGAGCAAACGTGAATTCGTTCTTTTCGTATCAAAATGAAGTGATAGTTTTCGTTGCCTTAAAAATGGAGAAATATGAACATAATTATTATTCAATACATTTTTTCGATGGAATGTTGCAAAGCCAATGTGTGAAAAGCAAAATTAGTGATTGTTTTAAGGTGAAAGCTATACTCGCAGGTAACTAATTCTTACTTCCTATTGATTAGGTTTCTTCCTTTATTGATTTGTGTCATAAAGAACCAGCACCATTCTTGGGAAATGGGTCCCAGTGAAATTTGCTGAGTTTTTGGTATAACATACTCCAAGTCAAGCTGAACAAGAGTGTTCACGGATCCTACCATAAAAAATGGACAGTCTATTCTCTACATTGAAATTTACCGTTTCATATACTTTAATCTGTACCATTTTATTTTTATTATTTCCAAAAGAGAGAGACAAACAGGACTAAAAATATAAAACCCACTTTTCGAGAATAGCTTTTGACATAATTGAAATACCGTGTGATCCACTTGAAACTGTGATAACTATGAAAACTCCGAAAAAAAAGTACATTCATTGAATCTATTCACCTGATATGGCTTCTAGTAATAATGGCTGAATGTTACTGATGCTACTTTCAATATTGTCCCAACTTCACGGTATACAGGTTGTTTCTAATTAGGTGTTGAATGTCATTAGGCCATTATTTGTTATTTCAGATACTCGATGTTATTTTAGTTTCGGACACTGATTGGTAAACAAATTTGGTACCTTGTCTGTGAATGGAATATCAGATCAAGATTTTTTGACATTTCTAGAAGTGAATATTCCCACTCTGCACAACAAACCCAGACTTATTACATATCGATGCTTCCGTCACTTAAACATAAATACTCTTTTAGATCATCTTCATGAGCTTCCATGGCACAATGTAATTGCTGAGAAAAATCTCGCCAAAAAAGTGACGAGAAGTGAGAGGAAGGCTTATCGTAATCATGTATTTCAAATGAAAGACTCGAAAGCCACCTGAAAAACCCTGAGGAACCTGACTGTTTGTTCGAGTCCGAAAAATTTGATTCCTGAAAATTTGTCTAACCCTAATTCATTGAACAACTTTTTTTCTACTTTCTCTATTTTATTCTGTAATTTAGTCCAAGATCCACAATCTGAATTTTCATTTAAGTTGATCACTATCGAAGAGGTTAACAACATTTTGCATAACATTCGGACGAATGCTTTTGGAACAGATAGAATAAACGCGGAAATGCTGAAATATTGCAGTCCTTTCATTGATAGATATATTGCTCTTATAATCAATTGCTGTGTTGAACAATCCTACTTTCCTGTTATATGGAAATGCCCTGTTGGCACACCTATCCCCCAAAAAAAAAGAATCCTAAATATTTTTCAGATTTGAGAATTATAAGCATACTTCCTGCTTTATCCAAAATTTTCGAAAAAAAAATTTATTCACACATTTATGAATACTTCATATTAAAAAAATTACTTCCTGATTGTCTATGTGGTTTTAGACCTGGAAGAAATATTGAAACATCTTTGGCAACTGTAACGACTGATGTTATAACAGCCTATGATCAAGGTTAGGTATATACTGTTCTGGTGTTACTTGATTTTTCCAAAGCCTTTGATACAATTAGTCATGAATTGTTATGTGCCAAATTGAGATACTACGGCTTTGATGACATATTAGTGTTTTTAATATGGAATTTCTTTCTCAGACGTTCTCAGAAAATTCTGATTAATGGTTCATACTCATCTGAACTTTTTATTATATATACTGCTGACATTTTAAATTGAATAGAACATTGTAAAGCACAGCTGTATCTCAACTTTCGTACTGGAAATTTTGACATTGCAGGAGAAACCATAAACAATGAATTGAATGAAATCAAATCCTCAAATGAACATAACTTGAAACTCAATTCAGTTTTGGTTATAAAAATAATGTTAACTTCTTGAAGAACAGTCTTACTCTTCAAATAATTGATGATACCATATTACCAATCTATGATTCGGCAAGAAATCTTGGTTCAGTATTAGATACCGATCTGCGTTTTTCTCAGCATATAAAATATGTTATAGGAAAATCTTTCGCATCTTAGAAACTCATCTAGTTTTCGACATATTCATAATTTCAAAATGAAGCGAACTTTATGCGAATCGCTTGTATTGAGCCACTTTAACTATTGCGATTTCCTTTAGGGCCCATGCTTGACAAAAATTGCTGTGCTAGAAAGATTTACGATATCAGAACATATGAACATATTTCACATAAGCTGAGAAAATGTCACTGTAATATGAATAATAGATTTACTCATAAAGTTTTGAATGTCCCTAATTCTCCAGCACCGGTGCGCAAACTCATTCCCCGATATAAAATATACTCAAAAAATATCAGACACACATCTACCCTAACCATGCCTCAGCACAAAAGTGCATTCTTTCAAAGATGTTTTGTTTTTAATGCCATCAAAATGTACAATATTCTGACTGACGAAATTAAAGATTTATAATATAAATAAGTTCAAATATAAACTAAAGAAATATTGATGAGCAGTGACAATATTTTATTTGACCAGGCTTGATATTTACCTATTTATTTCATTCATCAGATTTCAGTGATATGTCTTAGGTATTACCTTTGTATGCACCCATATTTCATATTCCATATGTATTGTTACCTATTTCTGTTTTTCAGCATTTTTTTTATTAGTTAACCTCTTGTCAGCCAATCTGTAAGAATTTTTTTTGATGCTCTGGCCATCTCTTGGTGAAGTGGAATAGCTTTGATCTATTATTATTTGATAGAAGTGTTTCATTGAACAATATCTTCCTTACAGTTATGATAAATTCAACAGAGAGGAAGATGAGGAGGAATTTCAACTTGAAATGTTAATAAACGCAGACAGAATTCCAGAACATGGTGTTATAAGGGTACAGAGTTTCTCACAATAACTGAAATTTAATGAAATATTAATAATGGGTTTCAAATCGATCCAATACCATTGATGAAATCGACAGTAGAGAAGAGGATGAGTGTACAGTGCAGAAGAGGATGACAATCCAAAAATTCAAGGGTATTATGGTACTTGCATGTCTATAGCTGGTAGTCTTCGGTCATGCTCTCACATACTCGACATGAACAAAATATTCACTACCTCTCTATAAGTCAGCAAGTTAATCATCATGACTTATTGGCTCTTCAAGATCTATTTGTTTTTGTCATATGTTGAACAATGTGGACCCAATAACTGATCTCCCTGCTTCAGGCCTATCGTTATTTCCATTTTTTTTATATTTTCACCACTTCTCTACAAGTCAGCAAGTTGATCATCACGACTCATAAGCACATTAAGATCTATTTTTTTGTCATGTATTGAAAAATGTGGACCCAATAATTGATCTCCCTGCTTCAGGCCTATCGTTATTTCCATTTTTTATATATTCAGTGAGTTTCCTATTTCATTTTTTCGTCCAAATATTCGTCAAAACATTTTCTTTGGAATTCAGATATTAGTATAAATGCTTGAAATCAAACGTATTTTTAATATCCTTTGAAAAGTATTCTCTATAATACACCTTTTTCCATTTAGTGAACTTTTCAAACTGTTTAGTTTCAAAGTGAAATGCAGATAATAATTGAGATCATTCTCGACTATATATACAAAAATGGAAATGATCAAAGGGTAGTTCGGTTGATGGGTAATTATTTATCATTTCTACATTCATGCAAAAAGCAAAACTTTATTGAACTATTTTCAGTGGAAAAAGAAGCTCTTTATTGCACTAGTGCAATAAAGTTTTTATTGCACTCATCTGTCATTCTACTTCAACGTGCTGCCATCATGATAAACATAAACGTTCAAACCCACCACATATTTAGCAGATATTCTGTGAGATTGGCCATACGTTTTAAACAGCTACATATTTTATATTATTTTGTATTAATGTTAGCAATCAGAGTTGAACAAACAATGTCTTCCCAAGAATTACTCCGTAATCAAAACCGATCCGCTATGTTCTAAACCGTCTACCTGCATAGAGCAAACTGTCTGTACTATGACCACACCTCGTGTACGAATACACTGAAATCCTTTTTTTTTTTTTTTTCAAACGTTTGAAATTCGAATTAATTCATAATTATACCAAAATGAAACATATTCTTGCTAAACTAAACTTATGGACGAAGTTAATGACTTACTCATTTCAAACTCGTTTACATAGTGTTCACTTTACAAAATTTTCAATGATTAAAAATAACTGACTAGAATGAACTTAAATTTATAAAACTGAACCCTACTGCTCTCTCTTGAGAAATAGCTTAAGTTGCCGTTTGGGTGATAACGGATTGCTACAGTGTTCTCTGAATTCACTTCAATAACTGGCATACCGAGAGCTTCAAATAAAAGGCACTGGTGCTCATTGAAAGTTTGTACCCAACTGAAACTAGTCTTACTTTGAATGTCAAAAAGGACATGTTGCAACGAGCAGCACTCGAAAATTTATCAAATGTGTCTACATGATTGAAAAAATTATATTACTTTTTTAGCAATTCTTTGACTTGTTCAGATATTTTCATCTATACAGCGTTTCCACTTCATAAGAAAATAGTACCTATCTACTTTGTTATTTTGAATTTCAATTTGGGATATACCTACGTAGTACCATCAACTATTCTGTGAATGAACTGAATCTAAGTTTCAGCATACAGAGAGGCTCAGCAAGTTCCTTCCGAGGACTCAAAATTACTGAAACTCATTTTTTTGAATTTTGCATACGTTCCCTATACCTATCTCGTACAGTTTGTGAGTTATGGTCATTTCGAAATGAACGATGTTGATACAGAAAAGGAGGAAGATCATACAGTAAGACAAAAATCTAATATAAGTATATCGGCTTAGAGAGTTGATGAAAAATAAAACCTGGAACACGGTTCTTCCCTGCAATGATGTTTTCAATGCTACGGATATATTTTTTATGTTTGTTTATCGCAACAAAAACTGAATGATATTAAATAATGCTATGTAAAGTTTATAACGTATAACAAAAGGCCAAGGCTGCACCAAAATACAGGGTATTGCATTTTTTCTATAAAAAAAATTACGTCAAGCAAATTAAGGTACCTAATTGATAGAAGAAATTATAAGTAAGAACAAATCGTAGAAATCAGTGTTGATTTCGAGTATCGGAAAGAAAATGGCAGCCAAATTGGAAAATAATTAAAAAAGGGGCACTATCAGACCTTCAATGTTTTAGGATATACCAATTCACAAGAAATTGAAAACACCATTCTGAGTCTAAAAGATAAAGAATATGGTTCTAAAATGCATTTTTTAACATATATCGAAACCTATAAATTGTCATATAAAAAATCTGGTAATGAATAATGAAATAGTTCCAAAACAGTTCAGAATCAAACCCCTTTCTGGTTGTGGAAAAAAGACTGCTTGGATAATTACCGACCGATAACCGACATGGTTTCGAAACAACACGATCACTGGTCTCGTGCATGGCTCATATACGTTTTAAAAGGTGAGGGCTATGTTTTCCCTAGCTCGCACAAGTCTCTCAGAAACTTCTAAGGGTTGTGCTCGTAAGGATTCAGCTGTTGACGGATTTAACAATCATTAAAACCAACTGTGACCTCTGAAAATTATCCAATAACTGATAGTCTTCCGATATCTTGTTCAATGAAATTCAAATAATGGACCCACCCACAACTCTTTTGTGAATCAGATTCTTTCCGAAATATAAGTGGCTATTCTGAAATTCAAATGACCCTTTCTGAATTACTAGAAAATGTGTAGTTGAAGAATTCAAAAACATACTATAATTCTCATAGCTGTTTTTTATATTATGTTTCTCATGATCAACCACTACGATGAAATTCCACCGACACAGTGTTATTGATGTAAATTGATTCGGTTCCTGTCGTCAAAGTAACAAACGGCTTCATCAAAATGCAATAATGAAACACATGAAAATAATTGCTTATGGAATGCTGTGTGAACAATATTTGAAAAATTCATTACGTTTTGTGAATAACTCGATTCTTTCGAAACAAATGGAAATATAACTAGTTTTGAACACAAAACCCTTGTGGCGGTTGACCTGAATCACGAATGGTTATTCTACCTATATCAAAATTTCAATATCGAATAAATCAATTATGGAATGAAGTCTATTCATTCAGATTGCATGCAAAATGAAAAATGGAATTTTGCTATACAAAAAGTTGATTTAGTTATCCAACTAATAAATGTAAGCGCTATGGGGGAGATTTTTTGATGAAATGAATGACTCAGAGTGGTTACAATGGATTATATCTTTTGAAATTTATCACGTATGAGCTGCAAACGCAAGAGCAGAATATTGATAATATCCTGGTCCATCTAATAAAACACTGTTCACAAGATGGTTTATTTCCTGATTTCCCCCAATGATACCCCTGCAAAATTTTGGTGACCTCCAAAATCTATTCAATTATAGACCTATTTCTATCATCCTTATACGAGCTGAAATTACTAGGTGTTCTTGACGGAGGCAATTAATTCCTAAAATACAATTTGACTATAAATAGCCCAGCCTTCCGCCCATTACCCTATACTGTAGAAATTCAATTCATTTTTTCAAAACATATTTATATTTTGATTTCTTGAATATTTCAGAAGTATTTCAGAATTGTTTGTTTGATTCTTCTCCGAGGATATGTTCAAATGGTTTCAATAATCATTAAATATATTTTTGTTTTCTTTGGCATTATTTCAATTATGGAATTTTGGATTGTGTATAGGCAATTTTAGTATTTTGAAAATAATCCCCCCCTCCAAACGACTATAAAGTATCGTAAAATAAACTACAAAGGAGTATTAAATGATGAAAAGATTTTTTCTTGAAAATATATCTTTATGATAATAGAATTTGTGGGTAAGTTTTCTTAGTTTTTTTGAGAGATATATTATATATAATACTACTGTGTTCGTCCCATCTTAGATATTGGTTGTTTTTTGAAATATGGGCAAGTGCATGCAACATTTTGAGTGCAATTCATTTCATGTATCTTCATAATTCCTTTCGTGGGTTGTTCGCTGCTTGGTAGGGAAAAGGAAATAACCTGTGTTTTCTTTATTTTCTTTATATTCAAAATAATATTTTTTTCTAATGTAGTAATTTTTATTATTTCTCAATTATTTCTAAGGATGATTTCTAAAGTTTTTATATTATTATTTCCGTTTTTCTTTCCGTTAGTGCTTTCGTCATTATATCTCTTTGATGATTTGATTGGATCAAGCCTCCGATCAAGTAGCACAACCTAGATGAGTAATACTCAAATAGAACTGAAGGTAAAATCTTTTCAAAATGTTATCCCTCAAATCATGACATTATTGCCATATCGCAACTTTTCAAGAATATAATAAGCACGTCAGCTAGATTTTGATATCTGTCGGGTATATTCATAACAACGATTGCATATACCGGGTGACCACGAGCTGAGGTACGCCCCCCAATTTTTCTATATCTTTAAATATACAGGTTTCAAATTTAGTAAGTCAATATATTACTCAAATACGCATATTTTGACTTTATTAGCGAAAACTCACCACTTCCGGTTTAACCGGAAGTGACCCCAAACTTTTTTGTCAAATGACACCTTGTACAATTTTTTTGACAAAGTTGACCTTGAACATCAAACTCAAATCATCACAACTGTCGAACGACGTCAACATTTCCGAGACGAAGATTCGAGGTAAGATATAGCTGAAAATTTAGCTTCTCATGTTATTGCAGCAACCATATTTTCCAACAATTATCAAAAACTTCCTAAAAACGGAGTAGTATTACCCATAAAGAATTGCTCACAACTGCCATTTCTCAAATGGCAACTAACTCTTTTCACATTGTCGTATTAAAAAATTATGAATTATTAGATGACTCTAATGAAAAAATTAGTTTTTTTGCTAAGCTTTCGTAGGTTCAAGCCGCATCTGTTTAAGAATATTCAATTTTGAGAATACTCATAATGAAACTTCGATTCCTTTCAGAATTCTCCAAAACTTTTAACACATTATTTGGATAATTCATAACTTTTCAATACGACAATATGAAAAAAGTATATTGCCATTTGAGAAATAGCAGTTGTGAGCATTTCTTTATGGGTACTACTCCGTTTTGAGGAAGTTTTTAATAATTGGTGGAAAATATGTAATTACATGAGAAGCTCAATTTTCAGCTGTATCTTATCGACCCTTCCTCTCGTTAATGTTGACGCCGTTCGTCAGTTGTGATGATTTGAGTTTGATGTTCATGGCCAACTTTGTTCGATTGAACAATCAACTGTATCTCCGCCATTTTTCAACCAATTTTTAATTTCGAGGAACAGTGTTATCACAAATTGCGTGTTCTTCCGGATAGTGAAAAGAATTGTAGAGGGTGACATTTGAAAAAAATAGTTTGGGGTCACTTCCGGTTAAACCAGAAGTGGTGAATTTTTGGTAATGGAGCCAAAATATGGGTATTTTAGTAATATATCAATGTACCAAATTTGAAACCTGTATCTTCAAAATTATAGAAAAATTGGAGGGCGTACCTCACCTCGTGGTCACCCAGTATAGCAATAAGAAGGCAATTGAAACGTTCATTGCAGCTTATTGGGAGCATGTTTAAACGATAGTATTTCCATCGCCGAACGGAGATTCTTCGTTGTCGATATAGTTTGGTCAGTACGACAATGCTGCATTTGAAATATCAAATATAACAAAACAACAACAAAATATCTCCATTTGTTTTCGTATTTGGCTTATTGGAGTGTTTTTTCGTGAATAAAGGGCAAATTCTGAAATAATTTGTGTTAAACTAACGTTAGTTTTTATTATTATTAAGCAATGGTAAAACATTGTGAAATGTGTAAAAGACCATTTGAAGGTGGAAATCAAAATATGTCATTTCATAGGTAAGCTATCAGTGTCGTAACTATCGAGAAATGGAAACGAAATTGGAAAAGAAAAAAATGAATGAATTATGAAAAAACATGTTAGAGCGTCGGCTGTTCTCAAAATCCTGTGAAGATTCTTCTATCATAATTTCAGGTTTCAATTCCATATTGGGTTTCCATTATTTCTATTTTATTGAACCTCAATATTTCTGAAAACAACGCACGACACTGCCGGTGAGGGAAGATGTCCATTACAAGCGAAGTTAGAAGGGTCACTAATCTAGGTTGTTTTTTGATCGGAGGATCAAGCCCTCCGTGATACATGGTTTTATTTTATGTTTTTTTCTGTATGACGTGGTCTGATGTCTATGTATTTTTCAAAGTTGTTGATAAATTGGTTGTAAGCGAGCTGAATATTTTGAGAGTTTGTAATTTCTTGCCATGTTTCGTATTTCGGAAGTTGATAAGATCAATCTTTGGATTGTTATTCAGTTTACTTTGTTCATTGGGCTAGATTATCGATTTATATGTTGTGTAGTGTTCTGATGAGCTTGTTTCAAAAATACCTGGAGTGACAATGAGTATGGGATATTCTTTTTACTAACGAAAATATGGTCAATTGACCTTTCCACGGACTATGAGAAAACACTGTAGTTAGAAATTATATACGCTAATATCACTTGGTATTTTTTATTTATATTTTCTGACTGCCAGTTTTTCTATAATTTGAAAAACAGTGGTTCAGTGACGTCACGTTCATAGTAACAGACTCTTGAATATGTTATTTTCTGAAGTTTATGAGGTTTTCAAAATTAAAGTTTTTTTGTTTGCGTTAAATAATTCCTGTATTCCTTATAAAGTCGTGAGAATATCTAAAATGTGCTTTGCACCCGGTTGTCTGAACACCAGTGAAAATTCAAATAAACTGTATGTGTTCTGTGCTGATAACAACTTTTGTTCCATGAGAACTGTTATTATGATTTGCGGTGTTGCCAATAATAGTTTTTCATCAAAAGGCAGGTTTGTTCAGAAAATTTGAAAGTTACAAATAACATAAAAAATTGCTTTTACGTAAAATTTTTTGATGTGTTGAACTAGTGACAAAGTTTCAATTATTTCTCGATGGCTTATACTCAGCCAGTAGCTATATTTTATGGGAGAACGATATTCCCTATTTCGGAACGTGGATTATGTTGGCGGATGTTTCCGATGAACGTGACGTCAAAGGCACACTTTGAAATGTGATATTTTTCTCAAATAAAAAAAGTAGAGAGGCACTTGTTGATAAGTAGATATTTTTGACTATTAACTATCGATTGAAACGAGTTTTACGATACATTTTTTGTAAATGTAAAGGTCCATTAGAGTGCTGCTTTGTTTATTTACTAACGTATGATAGAAAGCTATTTTCTTGTTGTATATTCAAATATTTGTTCACCTTTTTTGAAAGTCAGTCCATCAAATTGATGTTGATATCTCCCTCAAAAATTTTTATTTGTTTTTTTTTGTGAAGTTGAAAAAAGCGATTTGTGATTTGTCAATGCATATTTCAATATTTTTAGATGGTGGTCTCTAAGAAGCCGTTATTCCTATTTCTCCGTGTGTGTCTGCAAGTATGATTTTTAATAGTTTTGTTTCTGCTAGAAGAATTAAATTATTTTTTATTTTTATTGTTGACAAAAACTATCTATATTTCATTTTGATTCATTGTAGACTCATTGTAATGAGCTGTAAAATTAAGTTTATTGAAATCATCTATTAATTTTATGTTCCATGTTTCAGATAAGATGATAATGTCTATTTTTCCTATAACTGTGTTCAGATTCGCAAATAAATAATGAAAATGCTTTAGTACACTCCTTATATTGAAATGGATAATGGTTGTGTTCACATATCTATGTGTTTTCACATTTGTAAAAAATTTTTTGTTTGTAAAATTTGTTTTTACGAATCACCCAGGTTTTCGGAGAAAACCCCTCAAAAGCAGAGCTTGTGCGAGCAAGGGAGATCCGGGACCTACAGTTTAAATAAAAGTGGAATCCGAACCACTTTGGCTCAGTGGCAGGCTGTCCCGGGGATCGAACCCGGGCCGTCTGGGTGGGAGCAAATACTCTAGCACCACGACCAACTTCACTATTTCCCCCAGGACATTCGCCCTAAGTACTGAAAATTGCTGTTTTTATTTCTTCTTGATTACTAGAAATTACTCTGGTCGATTCCATTTCTATAGGTACTATGGGGTTAGGTAACTCGTGAATGGATCCACTCATTGGACCCATCAGCAGGAATTAATGTAGAAAAATTATAACTTTTTGCGTTTCTTTAAATTGTGTTTTGAATACCAGTTTATCCAGTAGTATAATGGATACGGTTACTAAAATATAATAGAAAATATTTAATAAAATTTTGTAAGGACTGTGTTGGATTTTGCTGTGCCTGGTTTCTCAAATGTTCAAATTATAGTTGAGTAAAACCTCCCAATAAGTACTGAAAATTGGAATTTTGGGAGTTGATTATTTACTTGGTGTAATTTGCAAATATCTTGAAAGTTCTGATTATTGAATTCAGATACAGATACAGATACAGATTTCATTAGCCCGACGATGTTGTCTGAATAGGCATCTACAAAATATTTTTCTATTATCATTTCCGCTGAATGCAAATGGTGGATGAAATTGATGAAAAAAAGGCCCATATTTAAAATAATAAAGTTGACGATGGAATTCGATGAACTGAACGTCGCATTGGAAATTTGTTCATAAAAGATTATAACAAATATGAAACAGTACTTGACTTTTTCTTATGTTACTCGAAATGGAGACGGTGGAGCCCAAAATCAAAATTCGACTATTTTAGTTTTTGACGAATATCTCAAAATCAAGTACTGATATTTGAGATCTAAATACATTATATTAAATATTATAATTGCTCCCCAAAACAGAAAACTCTTGTTCAATTTAACCGACCTTGTAGGTCTCTCCGAGTATATGTTTCCACTAACAATTAAACATTGAACAAAACTTAAACAACGGGATGTTTCCACGACAAGTGAGACATACTGTATACACTGGTTTTCATCCCTCTCGTGGATTCATTTTTGTAATAATTTGAGAGAGGCTGCATTATAGTCAGTAAAATCCACCATAATAATGTGCATAGTGCCTAAATAATTATGAAGATCTTTATAAGACAATTCTGCTTTCATTACGTTCACTTGAATGAAGTGGGAATGTTTCCTATACAATTCAGATTTGTACAAAATAATGAAACAGAGAAAACAATTATGATTCGTCGTCCCTATTGTACCCTTGCTGCAGTGATTCAAATTCAGTTAAAAATAAAACAAACCGCGCGTGCGGTGGAATCTTTATGGCCTAGTCATTACTTTCACAAAAGGCTGCGAGAGGCAATAAAACGGAAAAAGTCGCTATAACGGCCCTTTACCATATTGAAAATTGGCGATTTCGAAGAGCAATTTGTTCTTTTTATTGCATAATTTCCTGGAAAATGTGATGTGTATGATAATACCCAAAATTATGTCCCTTGACATACGTGTTTGGTTGATATATCGAAAGATTTAGCAGAGTTATTGAAAATTGAATCCATAGAACGCTTTTTCTTCAATCACATCCTTGTAAATCTCCAAATTCCTTTCGACAAATAGTTTTTTTAAGAAACGAGTTCAATTCAACTAGTTTTTATGAAGCTTTCTAGGAGAGTACGAAATTTGTAACTTCCCACAAAGTCCTTGATGTATTCCTAAGTAATATAGTAACTATTGAACGAACAAATGTCCCAATACCCTGAACTCAACACTTTTTTTATTCAAAACTACAAAAGATTGGTAGAATGTGCTGTGACTGCTATGACATTCATATTTATTCTGAATCTTTGAGAACATAAAATTGATTTATCCTTCACCACAATAGTAATTTGGTGCCTAGATGCAATGCGCATCTATTAGGAATGAAATTACTAGTGTGGTGAAGGGAAACATTTTTTTCTGTTCTCATTGAGTGACACCACAGGCGTCCAATACCCCGTCTTCAATTCAGAGTCTTGCGAATGATAATCATGTAGGCAAAGACGACAAGTTTGGAAAACTTTGACCTATGTTCAATATGGTGAATGGAAACTTCTCGTAATTTGAAGTCTTCAAAGACCACATGTGCTAAAATGTTCATCAAGAACAAGGCTGAGATTCGGTTCCAAACTTTGGTGTTTGACTTCAAGTGAGGGTTTCTTGTTCTTGTTCATTCCTCATGGTCGTAATACGGCGGATAACGTAGTCTTGATATTTGGACTGTTGTGTTAGAGCTGTTAGGTATAATAAGAACTATAGGATTTCATTTTGCAATTTTTTCAATACTCACACACTTACTATGGTCTCTGTGCGTTTTTATGCCACAGGTACTGTGAGAAAGAATCTCGTGGTTAGAGGTTCTGTGGGACCATTAAAATATATTAAGATCGTTTTATATACGGCTCGACAAGTCTGATTAACATCTGTTCATCCCAAACATAAGAAAAAGAAAAATGATCCAGACCAACCAAATATGATACATAAAAAGACACTCATTTGGAAGAAGTTGATATAAATTCGAGGACTAAAGTGGTGGTGCTGCTTGTTTTTTACAGTCTGGTTGAAATGCTACATGAATGCACTGAACTTGGTTAGATCAGTGTATTAAAAAAAAAACACTATCAAAAACTTTTCGCTGATTTCGGTCGGTTTATGAATTATGGTTGGAAAGTGAATGGTGCGAAAAGATAAAACAACTCTCAGAGAGATCTTGCCTCTGGAAAACCAATCGATGAAGTTTGATTTGATAATTGACTGGATAGGTTTTCAAAATGACCACATATTAATGCTGTACAGAGTATTCAGTATTTTTGTATAACAAAAAATAACTCAGTAGTAGTTATAGCCGTTTCTGCCAATTTTGCGGTAACGAAATGCAAGTTCTAGAGTGCTATTTAGGGCCAGTTTTATAGGTTCCAGTTACCTCCGGATTGGCTAACTAATAGTTCAGAATGTGAATGATATCCGTTAGAAAATACTGTCTAGTTCCCATTCTAAACCATTAGTTAGTCGATCTGGAGTTAACTGGAACCTATAAAAATGGCCCTTAATGGGTTAAACAGTTCCTTATATTCCCGCATTCCCAACGTGATAAGAAGTAGTTTAATTTTATTAGTGTTTTCTACACATAGAAATCTATTTCGTCATATAAATTTCAGCCGGACCCACAATGAAACTAGAATTCACTTGATAAAAGTTCCTATCGAATAAAAGTGAAGCTAATCGACTCCAGATTATAGTAAGTATTTCTTCTATCACCTCCAGAACTATTACACTTCACTTGTGTTCTATAGTGCTAGTGACAAAGTTCCTACAATTATTCTCAAGCTAATAAAATGTATCAAAAACACGGATCTAATAAAACGTTTCTTTCACAATCACATTCATTTAAATATAACAATAAATGAAAATAAAAACGGAGGGTAATGACGATGACTGAGGAAACCCTGCTATCGTAGTTCCTAACTTTGAAGAATAATTATGTAATTTTATCTATATGGTCGAAATACTTGATGCTGAAGGCCACTATAAACTTCTAAAGAGACATTGACAGCAGAAAAAGGTTTCCCTAAGGAAGAGTTTTATCGCCTTTACTGTGGTCACTGGTTGTCGACGACCTGCTAGTAAAGCTACGCGAATCTGATTTCATCATGGTTATGCCGATGACCTCGTCGTCATCATAAGGGGCAAACATGACGGAGTAATCTCCGACCGCATGCAATTAGCCGCAAACACAATTAGAGGCTGGTGCGCTGAGGAAGTACTCAACGTAAATCCCAGCAAAACAGTGCTGGATCCATTCACCAAGAGGCGAAAGTACGAACTCAATGGCCCAACTGTGAATAGAACCCAGCTAACATTTTCCAAAGAGGGGAAATATTTGGGAGTTATAATAGACCAAAAGCTGACTTGGAACAGCCAAATCAACCACATTCTTTCCAAAGCTATTGCGGCAAGCTGGACATGGCGCAAAGTCTTTGGTATGATATGGGGTCTGAAAACAAAAATGATTTATTGGCCATACCAAATAATCATTAAACCCATGGTCACCTACGCCTCACTGGTATGGTGGCCAACAAATTTTGGCACAAGTCAAGCTGCAGAAAGTGCAGCGGCTAGCCTATCTGGAAATCACAGAGGCAATATTTACGTGCCCAACTGCAGCCTTAGAGGCAATGCTAAACCTTCCGCCATTGCACCTATGTATAATGAAAGAAGCAGCAAACAGTGCCTTCAGACTGAGCCAGACAAAAACTTAAAAGCAGGAGATCTGATTGGACATCCAAAGATTTTGGAACACATTTCTCTAGAAGCCTTGTCTGAACTGACAGATTTCATGTTTCAGTTAGGTTAGGTTAGGTTAGGTTAGGTTAGGTTAGGTTAGGTTAGGTTAGGTTAGGTTAGGTTAGTTTGAAGTGGTCATAAACAGCCACCAAACTTGCACAGAGAACGGACCTCAACTGGAAAGGGATGCATCAGTGCATCAGAAGGATCTAAGATGGACGAAAGGGTTGGAGTGGGCGTTACAGGGCCAAATTTAATGCTATCAAAACCCCTTGGCATGACCCCAACCATCTTTCAAGCAGAAGTTCATGCTATAGAGATTTGTACCCAGGAATGCCTTGAAAGGGGCACCCGAAGGGCAGAAATCTTTATACTATCAGATAGCCAAGCAGCATTAAAAGCTCTGAAGTCACACACTTGTGAGGCTAAGCCGACTTGGGACTGTAAAAAAAACCCTGAGACAACTGGCAGTAAACAATCAGGTAACCCTGATGTGGGTGCCAGGTCACAGAGGAATTAAAGGCAACGAACAAGCAGACTGCCTTGCCAAAGAAGGGGCAAACACACAATTTCCCAGCCCAGAAACCTTTTGTGGACTCTTTAGGGCCCACATAAAAGAAGAGTTCAGACGCTGGGAAACGGACAAAATAAAATCTTACTGGAATAAGGTGCCAGGACGAAGACAACCGAAAAGACTAGTGTGTCTATTGCCAAGGAAAGCTGAACAGCTTCTCCAGTTGGACAAGAAAGACTTCTCACGGGACACTGCCCTCTGGAGTACCACCTCAAAAAGATAGGTGAATCAGAGAGTGATAGTTGCCGCTACTGCAAGAACTTCGCGGAAACTGCAGAACATGTGATGTACAACAGATGGGCGCATATCTGCTTGTTTTGATCCCATTTCACGGCAATTCACAATTATTAAGGAAGCGGTATTCTATATTATTACAGTGGAGATATGAAATAGATGTTCTTACGTACGTACCGTGGAGGTGTGTAGAAAATACACGTACGTATGCAGAAGCTTATAGTTGGACATTGTATGAGGCGCACTTCAACCTACTTACTGGCTAATAGACAAGCTGATCTTACCACTATTGAACGACATGGTGGGTGGAGAATATAAGCGGTAGCAGGAAGTTTTATCTAGGATTCTATATCTGATTAGCTTGATATAGCAAGAAGAATCCAAAGTTTCTTCTGGTACTAATCGTTCCTTATCAAATATGACATCCATAGATTCTAGAGATTCAGTGAAGAATTCGACAGGCATGATGCGTTCTGAAACCTTTTTATTGAAGTTTGTTATCAATGGAAATGGAGTGAAATCCGATGAAACAAATAAAGAAATCAAGAAATATAATTCCGACTACGGTCGAAAAAAAACCTTTTCTCCACACATTTCCACAAAGTTGAAACAAAAGGCAAATATCTGACAGAAATCAACTACTTTACCCTAAGACATTGAATTACATCTGTCATCCATTTGTGCTATGGTCCTCAAGGAGGACACTATTTGCAAATGCTGATTGTAATAAGGCCATTGAATACCATCCTCCAATTTGTTGAAAATGAACACCTGCATACATGCATGTTTCGAGGTTGACTTTTCTCATCAGTCGTCTTGTTCCACAAAATCAACGATAACATTCAAAAGCCTTATAGTATTCTCCTACGAATGAAGCGGTGACTTACCATCACAGCACCAACCGCGAGGGAAAAACAAAACAGCATTCCTCGGTATCACGTAATCCAGGAAGAGTTAACGCAATAATAAATCGAACTAAGATCGAAAAGTGTGTTCAGAGTGGATCAAGAAAATAAAGAGAAATAATTCCGATTGCGGCCGAAAATACCCTTCTCTTCACACATTTCCTCATCCAAGTTTTGAGGAGTAATTTGACATCTGTTTAGACCATTGATAAGTCATTTCCTCCAGTAGCTCAAAAAAATCGGTGCATTCCATTCCATATCCGTAAAAAAGTAGATGAAGTATTGAACCGTCTTCAATAAGCTGATGTGGATGAAGAAGCCGAAGGCCCAAGTCTGTGAGTTTCTCCAATTGTTGTTATACCCAAACCTCATAATCTTGATTTTTTTATGATGTATGTTGATTTAAGGATGCCCAACAGTTGCATCGAACAGGAACGACACCGGACTCCTACCATTGATGATTTTGACTCTGAATGGTGCTCAACTGTTTAGTGAACTGGAACTCAAAGACGGATATCATCTATTAGAATTAGATCAAGAATCATGAATCATATCAACATTCTCAACTCATCGAGGTTTATACAGATTCAAAAGCATTAATTGGTTTTAACAATGTTAAATAAATGTCAGCGATGACATTTTGATTTTAGTGAAACCGAAGATGATCATGAAAAACATTTGACTATGGTACTCACATGTTGGAGTGAAAGAGGATTAAGTAAAAAAAAATGCTTATTACTCGCTCAGAAGATGACACAGTGTATCAATGTTAGTGATGCGTGAATTGTGAAGTATCATTTTTACTCTTCCCATTAATTAAAAATGAATTTACATATATTGAAAGCCGAAACTGTAGAACAAAAGAAGTGCCTGTTAACAAATGTGTGCCCATAACAGACCCCACCCATGTTATCGTTAAAATGTTTGATGAAATTTGGTTGATCTATATAAACCTTCTTTTCGGACTTCGAAAAACCTTGAGCCGTGTTCAATGGAATAACAGATTTGTCGCTAGATGCATGTTTGACAACATTATTTATTATCTTTCCAATCATCTATAAGTATTTCCTTGTAGGTATACCCGTGTATAATATAAGTTCAGTTAACGAAAATAGTTTCTTCCAATAGCTGCAAATAAATATCTACGACATACTAAAACTGACCTGAGACTGTCACAGCACGGAATAGTCCTGACGGGGGCAGTGACCCCCTTGCGAGTCGAGTGATATATCATCGTAAAGCTCTCCCCATTCTCTATCCAAACGTTTTTTTTTTTAAATCGAATGACTGGTAATTGAGATTAGTGGTGTAACAGGTTCAAGTTAAATAATCAATATCGTACCTGTTCTTATTGACATTCAATTTATTAATTGCTCGAAGTAAACCCCTTCCACCTCCATACAATGATGAAGTCTACTTTCGAAACCATCACGAACGTTTTCCAATACTTCTGGAGTTATTCTGCCGCACTCGGTTACAATTCTACCACGTAGATCCTCTAG
This sequence comes from Chrysolina americana, assembly GCA_958502065.1. Taxonomy (NCBI): domain Eukaryota; kingdom Metazoa; phylum Arthropoda; class Insecta; order Coleoptera; family Chrysomelidae; genus Chrysolina; species Chrysolina americana. Next base: position 15,056,048 of record OY293421.1, on the reverse strand, counting down.
TGACTCTGGCGGAGTGGCAAAAACTTTGCTTTTGAGATATCCCCATAAAAAATAATCCAACGGTTTGAGGTCTGGTGATCTAGCTGGCCACTCAATTGGTCCTCGTAGCCCTATCCAATGATTGGTAAATCGTTCATCCAGAAAGTTTCTAACCGCTACCGTATAGTGAGGCAGTGCTCCATTTTGTTGAAAATGGAGGTTGTCTTCCGAATAATCTCCTTCGTTTTCGAGAATATCCGTTATCATGGGATCGATGACATTCTGAAGAAGAGTAATTTGTCCATTCAAATGACCATCTATAAAAAGTGGTCCAATAATATTCACCACACCAAACATTCAACTTCTGCAGAGTTTGTGTGTAGACCTCACGTATTAATCTAGGATTAGTATCGCTCCAGTAGCGGCAGTTATGACTATTTACGTTTCCATTAACAAAAAATATACTCTCGTCTGAAAAACAAATATTGAAGAGCAAATTGGGATTTGTTCTCAGACGCTCAGACATTCCCTCACAAAACTGTTGACGTCTGTCAAAATAGTCTGCGTTCAGTTCATGTACAAGTTTTATTTTGTATGGGTGGAATCGATGTGACTTAAGAAATCTCTGAATAATCGATCGCGCTGCACCTGAAGTTCCAGCCAAGTTTTGAATACTTTGAGTCTTATCCATAGCCACGTGTCCCAAAACCGCTACCTCAATAGCCTCGTTCCGTATCAGACGTTCAGGATGATGGTTCTGGTTGCCCACAGACCCAGTTCGTTCAAATTTAGCAATCAACGTTCCAACATGAGACGCATTTTTCCCTGGATGCCTTGCATTGAAAATTCTAGCTGCAGCTCTTAGACACTCATCATTTTTGCAGTACAGTTCCACTAGCTGAATTTGTTCTTTTAACGCGTACAACATTTTCAGGAAGAAATTCAACTAACAGAATATGAACCAAATGATAATTTCCATACGAATCATGCGGACTGTGAATTTATTCTGAGAACATACACCCAGACGAACCATAAAAAAGCATGGATTTTGTGAAAAAGTCAACAGAACAAAACTAAGAAATACTGTTTCTGGGCTTTGGGCCGTGGTCAGTTCACCTCTGTGGAGGCGGTTCTTTTGGGTATTTCGCTCACAACTGCGGTGAGCATCTTCCGCTTGTACAATGTTGTCTTCTCGCAGAGCGACGTACAACTGATACTTGGTTGAAAGATCTTCGCAACTAATAGTCCCAGCCTGGCTAATTACTCGGTTTTGCCGAATTTGTTTTTGTTGTTCGTGGCGTAACTGGGGTACCTGACCGGATGGGATGTTGCGTCATTGTCTAATCTGTCCACTTGTTTAGTCGTCGAAATAGTTAATACATTTAATTTCGATAAGAACCGGTAAGATAATTGGTTAATTTACATCGAACATGTTAACAACACTAATTTCAATTACCATTCATTCGATTTTGATGAAATTTACACGTTTGGATAGAGATTGAAGGGAGCTTTATGATGATGTTCCCTATGATGATTCGCAAGGGGGTAGCCACCCCCGTCAGGGGGATGAAGTTCCTCGACTAAGTACATTACTGACATGTGTCCCCCTTGAAATCAAAATCAACGTGTTTCAGCATTTCCGAAAATAATTTGTCATTTCCCAGTAAAACCGGGTGGAAAGTTTTCGTTGGGCCATCCTGTATATGAGGATCCACTACAGAAAATGAGAGCCATCTTGTTGAGAGGAGACAAAGTTGAAATATATATGAGGACTGTAGTTTCATTTGGGTGATTTTGATTGTTGATAAATAAAGAAGTGTGATGTGATTGTTTCCAGATTATATTTCCATTATTCCACTAGTGAAATAAAGTGATTTAATTATTCAACTGGTGCATGTATAGAGTGGTACTTCATACGGTTAACAAGTTTGGATAAAACTTCAATTAAAAGGTGATTGTGGAATTGTAGATAAATGTCTACTCTTGTTCAGTTGATTATCTACCTAAGTGTATACTGATTATTTTCCACCTATTTTCTGAACACATTGATATGAACTTTTATTCCATTTCATCATTCAGTGATATCGTTGACTATTCTTGAATCACCCTGTATCAGAATGCGGCTGTTTGCATACAACCCAATGTAGCGAACGAATGCCTGGAATCTGAATCACCATGACCATAACAATAAGTACAACCAGTAATCATTTTCCCGCATAAACACGCGACTTCCTTCACGTAATTTCAGTTTGGGGTTTCAGCGGGGTTGGTTGGTTCATACTCATTCAGTGACTGACTTTCCTGAAACCTGCTCCAATAATACATCAATCATTTCGAAAACTAATCTGTCACACACAATGCCTCCGACCAACTAATTGGCATAAATCTCCCCTCAATTAGTCATTGCTGGATGTTATACTAATAATGAGATTCCGTCCCGAATAATCCGCTTTCAAAGAAGATACTCCCTTGACGACTTCCCTTTCTCTTCCAGCTTTCAGGACCGGTCGAAGCCCACTTGTCTTGATCAAAGTTTTATTGCGCTGTTTTTTAAAGAAAATCTCTTGATATATGATATTTGAAACCTTTGGTGTGAGTACAATTCAAAAGTATAGAAAACTTCCTAAACGCCGAAACCACGTAGATTTTAATAGATATTTATAGAAAAACTGTGAGTGTTCACACCAGATTTTCAAAAACACTTTTTACAACCTTATGGCCTTCGGCGTGTAATGACCCTCGGCTAACGCCTTCGGGCCATTATCCACGCCGCAGGCCATAAACGCCTACTTTACGCCCTTGATACATAAATAACTATTATGACCCTCTATCACTGCATGAGCAATATGTACCATAATTCGCATATCTGCTTCTTCAATGTCATTTTTTGTTACACGTCCAGGGTGCTAGAAGTACGTGATGATGCACATGATTGACAGGGCTCGATATTTGTTGCACTGCACACTATTTCAACCCCTTGCCAAAAACGATGGGCATGTTGTAGCAGATATTTCCGAATAAATATTTGAAGCTTAATTTTATTTTCTACACAACCCCCAAAAATGTTTAAGCTTGTACAGGTAATGGTACATTATCTGTGATTGAATGGATTGTGATACATTTCATACATACATTTCTAAATAGCTATCAAATATAAAGGCAATTCTATTAAGACGTCCCTTCAGTGTAACACTTATCATGTTGCAGAATGCCACAGCAAGATCTTGGAAAGTTGTCAAATTTTTCCACTGTACTTTTCGAATACCCATCATAACATCAACCAGTAGACAAAATTTGCCTGAGTCAGGTATTAGAGAGTAGTCCTGGTTATCTAGTATCTTGTTTAATTCAACAAAAATGCTAGACTTTTGGGTTTATTTTTTTAAAACGCCTTCTTTTTCAAAAAGGTTGTTATCGTGTGTGACTTCGTATTTTAACAGTAACTTTAAACTATATCCCCGTTCTTTTGCTAGCTCGATAATACGCTGAGTTTCTCTATTTTCTTTTGAAACTTTCGATTTCTTCTGTGGTACAGTTGCAGCTGATGTTTTAAACGGTGGACGCTTAATTCTGCTAATGGCTAAAGGAGCTTTGGTTACATCGGGTGGTGTCTGCTCCTGCGTAATAATGTTACGGAGTGGTTGATGTGCATACTGATGTGAATGATGTTTTACTCTGCTTTACAGTGAATTTTCCTTTCTTGAATTCGATATAAATTTCGGGGGCCGTCTTCTCTAGCATTAACATGTCATGGAGGTAAATTGAAGACCAAAGCGCGTAATTGGTACGATCCATAACGTGAAAAATAGGTTGCAGTTGTTCAACAGTTTGTACGTAGAGGTTCCAGTCACCAGTACGATCGGCTCGTATTAAATTTCTTAAGAGATTAATGAGTGTTATTCCAATAACAAAAAAGGCTACATTCTTTGCATCTCTTAGCTATAAATTAGTTAAAGTGTAAAACAATATTTTGTGAATTACTTTTAAAGTAATCAAAGATAATAATAATAATAATAATAATGTTTATTCATCAAATTCACAATCATGATTACAAATTCCTATGTGAGTCGTATTAGGAGATGGATAAATAAACAATGGCATCACTGAAGAAACAATCGTAGAAAATTGCTTCTTGTGCGTGATATAGCCTCTGAAAATAAATAATTACAAAAATTATATAGTAAAAGTAAGTCTAAAGGTAAAGGTTTCATTCTCGCAATTCTGAGTTAACATAACATTCATACATCACATATTTAAAATGTAACAATTGACTAAATGTCTTATCCAGTTAAGTATCACATAAGGTGTAAAATATCAAAGTCGGGAATATTCCTATCGGTAGGTATCACAATCGGTAAGTATCATAAAAGATATGCATTTTTCACTGACATAACATTTTTTGTTTAACTAATACACCATACTAAGTAGTTATGATGAATTGATGTAGTTTTTAGGGTTAAATAATTCTTTGGAATATGTTTCTGTCACTGCTTTTGAGCCAATTTTTAACTTGTTTTTTGAATATTAGGTAATTTTTGCAAATTTTTACGGTTTCTGGCAATAAATCCCAAGTTTTTGGACCCAGATAGCTACAATGCCTCTGTCCTACTGTTTTAATACATTTCGGAATCACAATACTATGTTTTCTTCTTCTAGTATTATATGGGTGATCTGGTGTTGTTATTTTTATTTCATTTTTATACATCCTTTGCAGCATTTTCTGGCAATAGAGTTGCCTGGTATCGAAAATGTCACTTTCTTTGTATACACTGTCGCTCGGGTAAGTCCTTCCTGTACCTAACATTATTTTAATGATTTTCTTTTGTACAATATTGAGGGAATTTAAGTGCTTGTCATTTACTCCTTCCTATCCTATTATACCATATGTAAGTTGTGACTGAATTAAACTTTAATAAACTGTTTTCAAATGAGTTATATCGAGATATTCCCTCAAAAGCTTGAATCTTGGTATGAATCCTCGAAGTTTTCTTGTGAGATACGAAATATCCCATTTCATATGTCGGTCAATTTTTATGTCAAGGTATTTTATCCTGTCCTTCTTTTGCATTTCCCTCAATAAACAAATTTTGCAATAGTTCAAGTTAGGTTAATTTTTGTTAGTATTTCGTTAAACCCTGCTCTTTAAAAAATTATTGCAACTGCAATCTTTGCAGAACTTCACTCAGTAGAAAAAGTCCTCTTACAGATCTGGCATAGTTTGTGACATTGAAAACTTGTTCAGTTGTGCCTACACCAAAGGCTCCAGTTTCAATCAGTATGCTTTCAGCACCACTACCACGTAGATATTTCCTAATGCACGCTAGCAATACTTTGATCATATGAAAGCTTCCAAGCATTAGTGATATATTTTCAAACTCTTTTTCTCTTAACATCATTATATGCCTGGCAATTCGGTAGACACCTTCATCACAAAATACTGGAAGATTGTTTTGATCTAGCTGTTGTAACATATCTTTGAAATTACAAAGAGCTGTATACACTGTTGAATAGTCAGTTACAGGATAGCGTAAAACTGGCAGGAATCCAACAATTTGTTCCTTACGTTTATCCTCAGAAAGGAATGCGTTGAAGGCTGGCCATGATGGAGTCTGCTGATCTATTTTTGTTATCTTCAATTGTCGAGGTGATTCATATATCCATTCTATTTAAAAACTATGCTAAATCGTCAGCTCTTAATTGAAAATATTTTTCTGGTTTTATTGGATCGTAGTCATCACTCGTTTCTGATAAACTTTATAGAATTCCTTCAATACCTGACATTTCAGTTCTTCGTGAAAAGATCGAGTAGAACGACATACATCGGTTTCTGAGATATTTGGTTTTCTATGCACTACGTCAGATTTTTCTTGAAATATAACTGCAACAGTATCATGTGTTCCATTTAATCCAGATTCAGTTGCTTCGTCGTGGTCAAAGTTGTCAAACGATGCAGTGATAAATTTAGAATGGTCGAAATGTGAAGTAAGTGGTATATGGTTTTTACCAGATTCTACAGTGAAAGATGCCAGGCTTGTTCTACATCTTTGAACTTCATCATAGGAGATACTCATACCGGTACGATTTAAGCTCTTAATAGGGCACTACTTTTACAGGTATTGTGAACTGCCAACCCTGTCATAGTCTGCAGAGGAGTCCTTTTTGTCCCGCCATGTAAAATAAAATACATTGTTTGAAACAATGCTTTCATTTTAAGACGTTTCCCTTTAGATACTCCTTTTTTGAATGTCTTGGGGATATCTGAATCTTCATAACTCTCAGAATCAATGTCACTATCAACGTAGAACTGATTTTCGTTAAAGTTAAAAAGTTCTGAGAAAACAGTTAAAAGTGGTTGAGGAATCAGCATATCGTCCCATGAATGTCTCAAATTGGTTTCATCAAAGAATTTATCATTTAAATCAAAATTAACACAACAAAGGGATTTCCTTAGAATTCTTGCTGATTCTTTGATAACATCCTTTGATCTTATTAAATCTACAACCTCGGAAAGATTCACTAAATAGTTTTTAACCCTTAACTGTGCTGGCCATTTAAAGTTACATCTACATGCCGGTGGGGTCTCAGCGTACCCCAAAAATTTTAATGGTATAGGGCAATTACTGTAAACTCAATGAACTAAGTTTTATTGAAAATCATAAGTGATAACTAAAGGTATCATAAAATAAATATTTAAAAGCAACTATTACAAACACTATTTGAATGAATAGAGCAAATGTGTTTTTTGCACTTTTTGCACACTGTCTTCGTTTTCCGGTCGTAACTTCTTGGACAATCAGAACATCGAGCTTTCCTTGTTGGATGTTCTTCAGACGATGTAGCAGAGGCTTCTGAACCACCTAGTTTGACTATTATTTGCCGTAGTTCTTGTGTGAGATGTGTTGTATCCCGGCGTTTGATGTGAGGTTCTATCAGCGATCTTCCTAATTTATTTAGATATGAACGCCTGACTTCCATTTTCATTTGGTCAGAATTTTGATTACATTTCAAAATTGTTAGACTGTTAACACCAGCAATATTCAAAATAACATAAAATATTACCATTGGCCATCGTCTGGTCCGACGTGCTACAGAGTAGCCAGCACACATTTGGTCAAGTGTGTCGACTCCACATTTGTAGATATTATAGTCGTTGATCATATCAGGTTTTCCATTTTCACCAATTTTCTGATCATCATGCATTGTCGACAATAAAACTACAGATTTATTTTTTTTAGGTACGAAGGAACAAATCGTTTTTTCTTGATTATGGCCGAATAAACTTGATCCCACTTGCCGATTCTTATTCGCTTTGAACTCTGAAGGAATTTGAGGTTTATTCATTTTCAATGTACCAAGTATTGTAAGACCCCTTTTTTTCAATTCTTCACACAATTCTATTGACAGAAACCAATTATCCACAACAACATTTCTGTTAGTTCCTTGAATTTCAGAAACAAGTTCTAAAACGGATTTAGTCGGAACCAAGAGTTCTTGTTTCTTTTCTTTTTTTCCGTGCTTCACTCTTCCTTCCGCCTCTCTAGTCTTATCTTGCCCCCCCTCTACATTTGTATCTTTTCCTGTATAAATGAATGCATTGCACAAATAAAATGTGCGTGAATCACACATGCACATGATTTTTAGGCCATATTTGGCCGGTTTTTTGGGCATGTACATTTTGAATGAACATCTTCCTCGAAATGGGACCAACATTTCATCAATTGTGACGTTGTTGCCTGGCGTATACAATTTTTTGCAGTTTCCTATAAATGTGTTCCATATTTCTCTAACCGCTGCTAGTTTGTCAGAAGTTTTTCTCTGTTCTCTATCTAATTTACTATCAAATCGCAAACAACATAAAATGAACAAAAAACGGGACACGCTCATGGTTGCGCGAAATATGTCGCGACCGGTACCATCACTCGCAAATAAACTAGAAACGTCTTCATGTGCAGATTTCATAGTTCCGGATAAATATAATAATCCTACAAATGCCAGAAATTCGATCATATCTAAATCTTTCGTATATGTAGGTTGTGGTCTCTTGAATTTTAGTCTACACTCTTGAATTTTCATGTTTGTATATGTCAGGACCTCATTCAATATGTTTTCTGAAACAAATAATTTCCAGGCAGAATAAATGTCGTTTGGATCAATGTTTCTAGCTTGACCCTTCGCTCCTGGCAAACGTGTAACAATATTGTATCTGCGAACGCGAGTGATTGTTGGCATAGCTTTGGACCATTTGAAACATAATTTGTTTTTCTGCTTTTTTCCATAAAAAAATTGTTGACTCACTGCTTCTGACTCATCAATTTCATTCTCCGAGTCAGTTATTTCATTCAGATTATCCAAATTATAATTTTCATCTTCCACAGCTTCAGTATCGGAGTTTTCTGAACCAGTATCAGTTTCATGATTACTCAAAATGCATTCATCTTGATTTGCATCACTCTCTTCATCAGAATAAAAAAACTCAGGATTGTTGATTATTGCAGACAATTCTGTTTCTGTCAGTGGTCTTGAACACATTCTAAAATAGAAATATAACCTTATTTTCATTACATTTTGCATAGCTGAATATATAAAAACAGTAATTAGTTTTATATCATGGTAACTACAAAAAACTAATTAAAATTTCAACTTACGTTCACGTGCTGGTGGGGTCCACGAAGACTTTATTCTATATTTTTCGAAAGATAAACACTGTACGTACTTGCGCGACGAAGGGTCAGTAGCAACTGATATGATCGAGGATTAAATGGACTATGAGCGCCATCTGAGTGGTAATTATATAAGAGATCGGTCCGTTTACTACGAGTGGGGTCCGCATGGACCCCGCCAGCACAGTTAAGGGTTAATGTCAACGTTTTTAACTGCCATTTCCAATGGTAATTGGCTTTTCACATATTTCTCTCTAAGTAAAAGATTCTCCTAAATCAAGACGTGACAATAATTTGTCTATAACATTTGACAAAATTTTTTCTTTTGTAAAAAAAATTTCTTCTTTACGTTTTTGAACTGTAAGTTTTCAGACTTCAGATTTGTTTTATTTCTTTGATATTTTCGTTCATAAGAGCGAAGACAATTTGCATGGTAATAAATATCAGATGCAAAGATGGATTCGACAGTTTTTAAATCCTCAATTTTAGTAAAAACCTGATCCTTAAAATCGAAAGCAATTTCGAGCAAGGTTTCTGCCCTATTTTTCTCACAAATTCGAAATTTTTTGCAAATTTTACCACAAATAATACAATTTATTATTTTGTCTTTGTTTACATCAGATGTAGAAGGTCTAGCTGTACTATTTGACCGTGTAAATTTATCGTACCTGGCTGAAGAAGTTCCTTCACCTAAGTCCTGCTTGTCCGAAATATTTTCACTGTTTTTGTCGTCTATTAGTTTCCTTGCCACCCTTTCCACTTTTGTTTTCATCGTATAACTCCGGTAACAAGCGTTGGTCATGTGATATGAAAATAGCTCTTCCTGGGATACACTTTTCAATCTTTCAAAAACAACGTCTTTTCGTTCACTAGATGCCCACCGAATCCGCGCACATCTATGACTTTCACTTGTCAGTAATTCAGTTTTATTATGTTGTTGACAAATTATACACAATTTGACATTTAATTCTGCTACATTACGCCGCAGAGAAAGTCTAATATTTTCCATATTTGCAAAATGCTAATCTCTAATATTGCAGGACTAGACAAAACAAAACAAAATAAATCGGTTCAAGCATTAACAAAGTTCGTTCGTTCGTTCGTATTGACCATCGTGCGTGATCGTGCATCACGTGCCGGGAGAAACAATGTTGCCACATTTAGTATGACATGTTTAAACTTCAGTTAAAATTGCATTTTCATTTATTTTCAGTTTTTAAAGCTTACAATTTATTTTATTTCCAGTTAATGGTAAAAACGATCGAATTACATCTATATGTACTATGTAAAAGGGCTTAAAAAAACGGGCCATTTTCAAACGTGGTAACCTGAAAAATCTTGTTTCGTAAACCTTAAAATTGACTCTGCAAATGAGTTATCTCGTGGACCTTAAAAAAAATACAGAACGGTAGCTAGCGTCTGTATTAATCACCTTTCAACCATAATTGGTCATCTATCAACTGTCTATTATCTGACAAGGCATTCCTCATTCGTCATCCGTCAGCTATCATCTGTCACTTAACATTGGTCATCATGTCACCTATCAATTTGCTGACATCCGTTACCTATCACCTGTCTCTTAGCATTTGTTATCCTGTCACCTATCAATTGTCTGTCATCGGTCATCTGCCATCTGCCCGTTTTCACTCATCATCCATCAGTTAATAACTGTCATTTACCATTCTACTTATCATCTGTAATCTCTTACTATCTCTACAATACATAGTTTGATAGGAGATGGACAAAAACACTCGTAGGAAAAATATTGTACCTAACTCTTACGAAAAATTTCTTTCCCACCCTTGAAGGCTTGCCCGAACTTCGGTCTGCGTCGTTCATGCAACTACCGTGCGTGCGGAAAAGTACTACTCTTCGCACTTGTTAGGTAAGAACTTGGGTTTTAGCTCATGTTTTATATGTATGACCAATATCCAAATTGAAATATTGGTGACATGTTTTCTTTGTAATATTGTATCAATATAATTATTTCAATATTCGCATAAGGTTTTCGTTAAAAGTTTAATGAACATAGGTTAATATGATTTGTTGAATATTAGTGAATAATGAATAATCAAAATTGGATTAAAAAAAAATTGTTATATCTGTCAACCGGTTGCACCCCTTCGTGCAACCCTCGGAAACTTGTGCGAGCTAGGGGAAGACATAGCCCTTACTCTTTCATAAGTGTGATGCCATGCACGAGACCGGTGGCAGTGCTGAGATTCGAACTCATGCTTCTACGAATGTTTGGTTCAAGGAGCGTGAACTTAACCCGCATACCACCGCGGCCTAGGATACAAAATAAATAAATAAATAAGGTTTATTGTACAAAGTTTTAGTCTGATCAACACATACTTTGATATATTCGTAACTTCGTCATCAATTTGCACCGTCGCCCAAGAAGATTGGGGAAAGGAAGAGGATCGGGAGGACGCACGAAGAGCCGCCTCCCCCTCACCACCATTGCTAGCTAGGGGGGAAGCGCTTATGCCAAGAGGTATATAGGGTCCCGGCTAGGAGGCGCTAGTATCCGCTTCCGCTGATGTTCCATGCCTCCTGCAATGCTTGTGCATTTCGTTCGTTGCATTTAATATAGTGTAATGATTTTTAAAATTGTTAAATAATTGAATTTCAGAACTTTCCATATAAATAAAGTCAAAATAAACACCAGATATAAAAAGTTTACAACAGATAGAAAAATGTATTTAGAAAATTTCAGTTATCATTTAGAGTCGAACTTATGAAAAAAAGAAAAATTTATTCATAAAATAAATTTTTGAAGCATTACAAATCATAATTTACAGTCTCTATAGTGCCAATTAACCAAAACACCCAGTATATCATAAAATCAATTTGGTCTCTATTTAATCAAATGAATAATGAAAAAAGTAAATAAGAGAGAGGAATTTGGGAGAAGTTTTTTGTTTTTGGGGAGGCCATTTTTGCTTTATCAACAAAGTTAAAACTTTAGAATTCAAAAAAAAGTTTGGAAAAATTGTAAAAAATACTGAAAATCCGGAATTAACATAAGAATCCCATATCAAAACTTAATAGTGGAATGATAAATATTACCTGTAATAAAGTGCTGTGCTGTGAGAACTGAAGGAAACATTCTGAAGCCGGTAGCGTCCCGTCCATCGAAAAGAACACAGGTATTCAAGAACCTTATTAATAACTTCAAGGGTGAAAATTCCATCAAGTTTTCCTCCCAACGCAGTTTCCACTAATTCGAAATTCGAACTTTCTATTATATGACCACATAATAAACTTTTGCGCAACCTTTCGTGCACACAACAAATTAAGTGACTTAAGTGTTTAATAATTTTCACTTTTGACAACTCAAAATAATTTGTGCATGCCCTCTATACCCTTTGCTTAGCAAAGCATATATTTCACGAACAGAATTCTGTCATTAAAAATTAAATGACCTCTGCGCCACCTGTGATTGAGGTACGCAAGGTACGCACGGTTAGGAAGTATAAAGGTGCATCCAGACCAAGCGCGCTGCACCGCGCTGCGCTGCTCCGTGCTGAAACACACCGCGCAGCACTATTTAATTTGATACAGAGCAGCGCAGAACATCGCAAAGAAAAATTTGAATTCGTCATTGTTCCAACTGGCTCGCGCGCGTTTCTGATTAATATGGAGTATTCCAAAAAAGTAAAAATTGGTACTGCTGTAATTATTATTAAAAAAAAAGACGTGTCCTTCTCTGACAAAAAATAAAAAAACATAAATGCAAACCAGTTTGAGATGTAAATATCCTCCCGCCCTAAAAGTGTATAATATCAGGTATAATATATGGGATATAAAATATAGGTATTATTCCTACCTTTTCCAGTGTCAGTCGATTTTTTTATTTTTCCTTTTTCCCTTCTATAGGAAGACAATAAAGAATTTAATTTATATTTAACAGCATCAACATCGATTCCCATGTCCAAAGAAATGTTGGTCCAAGCATCATGGTTTTTAGTTTTAATGTGATATGTGTTATCTTTGGGATCCCACAATTCCGGTTTTTGGCGATAAAGGTCTATCAATATTTCAATAGCCTCATGTGTCCATTCAATTGCTGCACTCATATTTTAATCCACTTCAAAAGAACTCTGTCAAAACTCGAAACACTTCATCAAATAACCAACGAACGTTTTCACGTCCAAAACAAACGAGCATGAACATTCGTTTTTCTTTGATGTACCGACATCTGCCGGATCGCGTTCGATCGTGTTCAGGGTAGCGCAAGTCGGCGCGAATCAACGCGGGTTGTCGTTCAAACCTAAAGCGCTGCGCCGCCCTGAACTGATTTGAACGGCGCAGCGCGGAGCAGTGCGCTTGGTCTGGATCCGCCTTTAGATTATAATTATTATTTGGATATGGTTAGTTGTATAAACTTTCAAAGTATTAATTGTTATCAAACACCAATCATAGGAAGGTCTGGGAATTTTATTTTCTAACCAATCAAATAAATAAACAATAACTCTGGGCCTAACCTATGGGAACTCGCCCCAGAGAAAGAGTCTAGCCAAATTTCTATTAAAAATTCAACTTCCAAAATATAATTGAAAACATTAGATAATCATATTATTATTGATCACATTGATAACAATAGATACAGCTTTGTCTGAGTTTGGTCAGAGGTAGATTGTTTCGAGCTAACCCAGGAAGAGGATGAGGCAAAAAACCGGGTCGAGGTAATTCGCGCAATATCTGATTGCGAAATGAATACTTTGAACATATGGGGTTATTACTCACCACCCAATACTACGAGCCCTAACAACTATATGTTGAAACATGCAGTTACTTTGCGAATAAAATGCCAGTTTACCGATATTCTTTTATTCTAATTATTTTTAGTTGTCAATATAAAATATACAACATTTTTTATGATGGATGGAATTATTTTTACCGCTTAATTATATATTTTATATATTTTATGTTGATTACTATTTAATTCTTGTTTGAAAATCTTAAGCTGCATCCACATATAGTCAGTCGACGGCGATCGATGTCGATCGATATTGTTTGGCATCGACCAACAAACACGAACAACACGTCTACACTGTGTAAACGTGTTGTGCTACGTCTTGTGCTACGTGTTGTGCTACGTCGATCGACGATTCAACCTAGCAACAGTTTAGCTTACTCAGTAGCTCTGTGTGTACTCCTGTACACACAGCCTACGTATTTGTTATTTTCCACAAAATGAGTGACGAGGACACTATGGCAACCGCTGCTGTTCCCATGTTACTTGTCAAAGTTGCTGCAAGCCAAAATCAACGGCGTCCCAGGAGATTTTGGATTTTACGGCAGAAGTGAATACAATACAACCGAGTTTATGAAAGATCTACTCTTGGTTGAAGAAAAGTGGTGAATTTGAAATTATATTGAGAATGATTCCACCAATCATTTACAAACGAGACATGACAAAGAAAAGCAGTTACTGCGTGGGAACGCTTTGCTGTTATACTATGCTTCTTTTGGCTAATTCGTATACTTCATTAAGCTATATGTTCAAGATTTTGTTTTTGTTTTTATATTCCACCTGAGTGGCGTACCATAGTAATGGGCGAACTCAATGCATATCAGTGAGTGTCAAGGTCTGTTAATTGAATAAACTCATTTTATAAATTAAAAAAATGCGAATTAACTAAGTACAAAACACATACACCCTTCCTGAATCACAGTAAAATCAAGACTGAAGTGACAAATCCTCGATCGACGTCTATCAATCCGTCTACATATTTTCCATTCGACCAATACTCTTTGATGAAAACTGAGATTTTTGGATTCTCAGTCGACGTTAATCGAAGTTGATCGACATCGACTGGACTGTCGATCGACGTCGATCAATGCGTCTACACATATTCAACTTTTAATTCAACCAAATCGATCGACATCGATTGACGTCGACTGACTATAAAAATGCTGACAACTAAATATTGGAACATGTTCTGTTTGTCTCACATTCAGTGAGTATTATAGACGCAAAGAAGGCTTTGAAATGAAACATACGAGTGAATGTGTTGCCAACAAAGATTGTCACGCGTCATTTGAGTACTAATATTTGAAGTAAGTAGGTAGTGTCAGTTTTATTAAGAGTTAAATACCATAATGGTACGTGGAAAACCTACTGATACAAAAGTGCGAGAAATTATTATTAATCAATTCCAAAAACGAAAAACAATGCGTGAAATTTCCAGTGAATTGACTATAGCAACAACTAGTGTGTTTAATGTAATCAAAAAATATGGTGAAACTGCCAGTATTGATGTTCGCGGTAAAAGCTCAGACCGTCCAAAAGCTGTTTCTCAAAGGAGTGTGAAGCATTTAATTAGAATATGTAAGTCGGGAAGAAGAAATACACTACGAGAAGTAACTGCAAGGTAGAATAGACAAACTGGGATGAATGTTTCCAGAGAATGCTGTCGCAAATATATCCACAAGAGCGGTCTTAGTTTTTATAAGGTATGTTTGATAGGTACTTCTTTGCGGTATGAGTTTTCTATTTTTTTATTTGCCATTGTAACCATTGTTGACGAAAACTCAAAAAAGGAATCGAAGCTTTCGTGGATCAAACATGACTGGGACAAAGTTATCTATAGCGACGAAAGCAAATTTGATGTCTGTGTGGGAGAAAGCGTGTGATTCGGGACAAAACAGAAGCATTCCATAAGGACTGCCTCAAAAGGACTGTAGTTTCCAGAGGGCATCATGGTGTGGGGTTGTATGTCGGCCAAAGGGTTGGGAACTTTACACTTTATTTAAAGCATAGTAAACGCAGACAAATACCAAGATATCCTTGAACATTCGCTTTTACCATCCGGAGATTTCATTTTTCAGCAGCCCGGATCTTAATCCAATAGAGACAGTTTGGCACAAAATGAAACAATACCTAAGAAATAATCCTCAGCGTACCTTACCACAACTACGTGCTATATTGCAAGAAATATGGGATAGTTTCACCCCTGAACTCTGTGAAGGGGTAGTTAATACAATGCCTACTAGAGTTCAGGCTGTTATTCGAGCAAAGGGCGTTGTTACGCCTTATTAATTTCTATTTTGATATGTTAAAAACCATTTGTTCCAATATTTAGTTGTCACCATTTTTCTATTATCAAACAATCAATTAAATAGTAATCAACATAAGATATATGATAAAAATGTAAAAATAATTCCATACATCATAAAAAATGTTGCTAATTTAATATTTAGAATCAAAATCAATTACAATCAAAGAAATTCGGTAAACTGACATTTTATTCCAAAAGTAACTGCTTGTTCCAACATATAGTTGTAACAAATCCCTTTTCCGTTTTTTCTATTTAGAAAGCTGCAATATTTAATGAATTTGCTGAATAGTAAGTTGAATTTCAGAATCAGAATCAGTACCTATATGCTTTATTGTCAGAAGATTTGCATCCTATTGACAAAGACTTGTAAGTATAAATACATCATTATTGGTAAAATACATTATATTAAAATATTAAGAAAAATTTACAAACACAATAAAAATAAAATGAGATCCACGTAACAATAAAATAATTCGTTACAATGGTCTTGTAAGCTATAATAGGGTCTAACAGCTAGCAAATTTCTCACTGTTTTCTTGAATTGTACATTTGTCAGATTTTAGAGAGTGTTAGTTGAATTTCAGAAAAGTCAATTTGATTTCAGACAGCATCAATTGTATTTCAAATAATCAATTTAATTTCAGGAACCATTATCTGAATTTCATCAATACCTTTACTTTTTTACGAAATTCATATAATCCTTCCTGAAATAAATCTTACTTTTTCTGAAATTGAAAATTTATTTTTGTAGATACTATCATGAACTGAATTTTATTACTTATTAAACAATTTCAATTGAACACAACAATATCAAAAAATTTAATATCATCTGCTTGTAGGTTTTCTCTGTACCGGTGATTCTGTACTTCAATGATACGTGACACAGCGAGCGGATTTAACGTCCAACTGGCATGTCTTCGATAGCTATTGCAACCGCATGGTGTAAAGTTGAATGTTGTTCTACACGTGCACAATCCCCTACTGCGATAAAGTTCCTTGCATCATCAATATTTTGTTCGAGATATACTATAATCCCTGTTCTGTATATTTTTATTTTGGACCAAATTGTTTCTACTGGATTGAGTATCGGCGAATAAGCTGCTTGTCTCAAAAGAGTTTCCGTTGTTCCATTCAATGCAGTTTCTAATCTTGAATGACTAAGAGCATTGTCGCAAACTATAACGAGATCAGCGAGTAGATTAATTCCATTATTCCATTGTATCATCAGGCATTTGAAAAATCTGCGGTAAAAGACTACGGCGATCCATTGCAACAATACACGTATTAGCAGATTCTTCTCCGATTGAATATATAAATATATATACAGGGTGTTATGAGTGTACGTGGCCAAACTTGAAGGTGTGAGTTTTTGAATGATTCTACGACGAAAAGTTCATACAGTGTGTTGCAATTTACTAAGCCTCACCCCCGTATTTCTGTGGATTTTGGATTTTTTTTTTATCATCATGTACTTCTCGAAATGCTTCTATCTTGTCAGGTAAAAAAGTTTCATCAATCACCTTTTCACGACATACTACGACCTTAGAATGCCTGCCAAAAATCAAGAAAAGTTATTGTTTTAGCAAAATTTTGGTTAGGGCATTCGATTCGAATCATTCTCGAATACCTCCATGTAATATTTCAACATGATATCTTTTACAATTTTCCGAAAAGGAAATCTTCAAGTCACTCTGTATAAAAAATTCCGTATAAATTGGAATGGTGCTACCATCCATAATGCTGGTAATGTACGAAGATGGTTGAAAGTCCGTTAATTCATTGGCCGCCGCGATCGCCTGATCTCACCCATCTGGATTTTTACTTTTGGGGATATATCAAACAGAAGGTTTATAAAAGTAGGTCAAGGACTAAAGAAGAGTTGCGTCGAAGAGTTGTGGCAGCTTGCAAAATATATCACCAGATTCACCAGGAGAACTGCCAAAAGTTGGACAGAACTTGCGCAGAAGGTACGAAAAATGTATAGAAAATGAAGAAAGATATATAGAACATACAAAGATTCAGAGTTATTGGTGTCTCAGTTTTTCATCTGCTTGTCTGATACATATTCTATTTCTTCATGTTTGTCTTCAAAATTTGTTGGTAATTAAAATTTATTAATTTGTGTGGAAATAATGTATTTCCTTCACCAAACAATGAACAGATCCTCTGAATCCTACCTCAATTAATTTCAATTTACACGGAATTTTTTGTACAGAGGTACTGGAAAGATTTCCTTTTTCGAAAATTATATCATGTATAGAAAACATCCCGTAGAAGATATCATGTTGAAATTTCACATGGAGGTATTCGAGAATGGTTCGAATCGAATGACCTAACCAAAATTTTGCTACAAAAATGCCATACAACTTTTCTCGATTTTTGGCATGCATTTTGTGGTCGTAGTAGGTCGTGAAACGGTGATTGATGAAACTTTTTTACCTGACAAGATAGAGCATTTCGAAAAGTATGTATTAAAGAAATATATAAATAAATTTCTAAAATCCACAGAAATAAAGGGATTAGTAAATTGCAACACATTGGTTCAGTAATGCTTCGTTTCCAAGATACAGGGTGTCAAAATTTTCAAAAAAAAAATCGTGGTTCATGTTTTACTATTATTATTATTATTGCATTAATTTTGATAAAAATTCTAAAACTGGAACAGACTATTTAAATGGAAAAAAATAACAATAACACCCCAGTTTTTGATTGTTTAGTAGTTGTCGTCACAGGGTCTTACAAAAAAGTGATTTTTATATTTTTTTTTTCAAAAACAAACCAAGATACGAAAAACAATGTTGATATAAATTTTGATTTCGGTGCCTTTCGGGACGCTATTGGACATGATACTTTTTTTACAGTTTGAATTCAATATTTCGTTTGAAATGAATCACATTATTCGCTGCCTGGTTATCCACTACGGATTCTTCCATTTTCAGTATTATCATGAGTGACATTGAGCTTTGTTCCAGCCAGCGCGAGAATGTCAAAGTAACATTTGTCATACTTGTCAAAATTTCAGCGCCTTTACGATCTCTTCAAAGTACCTAATAAAACGATATTATATTGTTCATCGTTTTCTCAAAAACTTTAATTTTCTGGAATGGTATGGTGCATTGTCTATCACTAAAATATTTTTTTATTTTTGATAAGTTTCGGTAATAAACTGAAGTCAGATAATGTTCCGGTCAATTTCTTGATGATAATTTTTACTTCCTTTTTTAGCCAAGAATGTCTTATCAGCCTTCAATGAACCCATTTTCGTTTCCTGAGTGAACGAAAACAAATGTTCTAAGTAGCCATTGATGTAATTTTTTTCTAATTTTATGAGTAAATATTCTGACTTCTGTTGATTATACTTTTGAATGAGCTATTTTTTCAATTCACTTCCCTCATATAGACAATAACAGAACCTCAACATGACTCAACTGGCGTTATGAGTCATAATATCTTCTCGTTATATCAGGCAAAAGGAAATATTGTGTATTCTTCTCCATATGTATGCACCTTCTTGTTTTGGCGAAAATTTCAGGAGACCCTGTTTAATATATACTTTGCATGTTTTACGTTCATATATCCTGTTCTGACAACTTGATTGTTTTGTTTATGCCATGGAAGAATTAAAATTTTCCCAGTTATAAAGTATCACAACTACTTCAATAGACCATCTGTTCGGAAAACTATGATATAATAGCGTTATATTAGTTTCTTTGAATTGAAAAACGATATTCATCATTCACATATGCATCAGAATCATTTTGCTAGTTGATCACAACCCAAGAAGTATTGCATGTTCATTGTATTTTATTTCATGATTGTTGTCTTATGATTATTATACTTTTTCAATTATCATATATAGGTTTTTCAACTCGTCTGATTCAAAAGTGATATGAGAAACCACAAAACGTTTCTTTTCACTCCACCTCAGTCCAATGGAAGTTTACAATGGTAGTAATACCCTTTATTATTTATTGTTTGAACAATTAATGATACCAATGATATACAAACTATATACATTTTGAACATTTTTAAAAAACGAACGTTATTTTTTAAAACGTTTCAACAAATCAACTTGTTGAACCAAAAACTTAAGGAACACACTTTATTGCTCGGCTGGACCTGTATGCGACGTAGGCAACATTGGTGTGAAATGTCCCATTTGAAATGCATTGAGTATGTCACGTTAACTGACTTCTGAATGTGGATCAGACTATAGGTTGTGTTACTTGATTGGAGCCCGCGGCCGCCGTAGTGTCCGGCTGAGAACATGGGCCGATATCTCCAAAATTACTTGAGACCACCAATAATGTTATTTGGATTTTTTATTCAGGAGATCAAACTTTTTTAGATCCAAAAAAGATTTGTTGATAGCTCGTGGCTATTAGTTAACGGAATTGTACCTACAATTCCGCCAATACTTTACTCTGCAGCTGCTTCAGAGTTTACCTGGAATCTTCTTCTAACTATTCTATCAGTCTGTCTAGCTGGTTTTCCATGAGAACTTTAGGTTTTCATCCTCCTTTCCTTAACATGAAATCATGTCCTCATCCAATCCAATGATATGCTGTTTTATAATTGTCAATGTTGCTGCTAATGAAGAATATCCCAAAATTTCAAATTTTACCTCACAATATACTCTATTGAAAATGAAAAAATACGACGCGGACTCATTGGCAGCTGTGACGTCACTTTACAACAGTCGCTAATTGCGTGATCTGCTCTCGTCATGTGTGTATGAAGTCTGCGTCGAAAATTGATAAAAATATCAAATCCAGAAACTAGAATATCGTTTATTATTCAAAGTGTATAAATACAACTACCAATGCACCAAAACAATTGTTTTTATTGTTCCTTCTGGCGAAAGAAATGGATGGAAATTATGAAAAGAGCTGATCTACCAGTAGCCAATAGTTGTGTCTATTGTTGAGAACATCATTTTAATTTGAGTATATGTAACGTAATAAACGAAAGTCTAACTAATATTTGATAAAGGATGAATTTTTTGTGATTTATGTCGGTCAAGGGTCGTTGATATTCTTTAATTTTGATGGTGTTTGTTTGATCGAGTGAGTGTTTTAAAAGAGAGAGTTTTCTTTTTAGGTACTTGGGTTTAATAATGGAAGTTTCACCTATTCTAATATATTTTATTTTGTTTAAGTTCGAAAATGACATGATTGTAGTTGTAGGTAAAATTAAACTTGGATAAATAGTTGTTCCACATTAGTTTGAATGCCAAAAACCATCTAACGTTAAGCCTGAAAGGTCTGCAGAATATAAACGAAACCAAATTAAGTTTTTAGAGAAAGTATTTGTTGCTTGTTTTCTCGAGGATGATAATAGACTATTTCACGCACTTGACAAATAGACCAATCAGGAGCTCTAGTCAAGTTCGGTATATCGATAATACCAAACTTGACTCTTGACTCTGATTAGCCTGTCAAGTTCAGTGTTTTCAGATTTGTGTATGTGTCACTCAATAGTCCAATATAAGTAATCACGCTTTACGTGCCTTCAAAAACGAGCAGATTACTGGTTTAATAATTAAATATGCATTTCAGTCGATGCCTATTTTTATTAAACTTTATTAATTTCTCATATAACTTTCGTAACTTTTTTGCTAATATCTCTCCTATCAAATGACACAACCTAGATGAGTAACTCGCCGCTCACGCCTTAAACTTTGTTTGTAAGGGGGGGCATCTTCCCTCACCACAAGAATCTCCTCTGGATTTTGAGAACAGCCGATGCTCTACTGACATGGTTTTTTATAATCCATTCATTTGACTCTTTTTTAATTCGGTTATTCTTTCTCGATGGTTACGACACTGGTAGCTTACCTATGAAATGACATATCGATGCCTCAATTCGCAAACCAGCTATCTCCACGTTTCTGCCATGAAGTTAGTTGGTTTGCGAATCAAGTCATCGATATTTTGATTTCCAGCATCAAATGGTCTTTTACACGTTTCACAAATTCACAATGCTAATAATAAAAACTAATGATAGTGTAATACAAATTAACTCAGAATTTGCTCTTCATTCACCAAAAAACACTCCAAAAAGCCAAAGATGAAAACAAACAGAAATATTTTGTTGCTGTTCTGTCAAATATCAAAAGCAGCGTTGCCATACTGACCAGACTATATCGACAACGAAGAATCTCTGTTCGGCGATGGAAATACTATCGTTTTCAATAGTTTGTGGTATTACTACAGGAAATCCATTACATGATAACAATAATCAAAGCATAACAATTTCAAATTTAATCGATTCATCTTCAATCACAAGTAAAAAACATAATATATACGAGAAAGATACATCATCTTCGGAATCAGATGAAACAGAATACGAAGAAATTTTTCGAATAGTACATTGAAAAAGCAGCTCTTATATACATATCTTAAGAACCGCAACTATTACTAGTAATACCTCAACAATTTTATTTTTTCACAAATATCTTGTCTGGAACTACTCGCTGTACCCCAAGAAATATATTGACTGCTTCGAAAACATTCGCCTCCATCAATATAATCCTTGCACTGAATTTTAGTTTAGCATCTACAATCATTATGGCGTACTATTCCAGCCATAGCTTTTTCAGTGAAGTCACTCATCCATATCTAATATTATACTTATCGTATAGTAACATTGGTTCACATTAAAACTTGAGTTTTTTGCATTAACTTATCAACAAATACAATCATAATCAACCTAAACTAAATTACAACATATCAATGCGCCTCATTTGATTTTTGAATGAATATGTGGACTATGTGAATGAATCAATTATATCACAATTTTTATTTGCCAATCTATCTACCCTCGTAATTGCCTCATTTTGGCCATAGTTAGTACTATGATAGTTCGGAAATTCTTGTTCTTCTGGGATTAACATTCAGTTTAAAGAGTTCAATTAAATTATTAGTAGCTCCATTTATAACTTTGGTCAGTAATCTCAAATCCATCTCAGCCCTTCTATGTTCCCAACTGGATAAATTTAAAATTCCCATAATATCAGAATATTCATAGTCCCTCCTCTGATAACCCAGTTTGAATGCACATGACCTTAAAAATGTATTTTGAACTTTTTCAATACAACTGATATCAGTTTGATAAAATGGACACCATATACAATTTTATTCAATAACTGATCGAACGAGAGAGCAGTATAATATTTTACAAGTGCAAAGGGAGAATTCATCTGAAGATCTTGCAATGAAGCCCATTAATTTAAATGATTTGGAAACAATGTTATAAATGTGTGTCTTAAATGTGACTTTGGAATCAAATAATACGCCAAGATCTCGAACACTATCAGCCACCGACAAATTAACATTTTTCAGTTGGTAAGAGTATTGAATTGGATTCATGATTCTCGAACCACCACCGGGACAAATTGCTCAAATCTATTTGCAACAGTTCAGCATCACAAACATTGTCAATGATCCTATAGAGTTTGAAGTCATCTGCAAACATCAAGTGGTAGCTATGTTGTATTACTTCTGATATGTCATTAATGAACAATAAAAAAAGAAATGGACCCATATGGGATCCTTGGGGAACCCCAGATGTTACAGAAATTTCTGAAGAAACAGCACCAGCATATTTCACATATTGAGTTCTACCTCTCAAATAAGATCCGATCCAGTTTAAAAAGATACTGTCAATGCCTAGTGCAGAGAGCTTTGCAATTAGAAGGTCATGATTGACTCTATCAAATGCTTTTGAAAAGTCAGTATAGATAGAGTCAACCTGGTGCTTTTCCTCTGAACTTCTTAAAAGAAAATGTTAATAAGTAAGCAAATTTTTATTAGTTAATCTTCCACAACTTGAATCCATGCTGGTTTTCATCAATTATATTCCTATTATCATGAGTGAGTTTCTTAGTGATCAGACAGTCCAGTAATTTGTGGACTTCAGATTGCTTACTCACGGGACGATAATTCTGTATGTCATCTCTTGCTCCAGATTTATGAATTGGCGTGAGAAAACTTTGTTTCCAAAACTTAGGAAATGTTTCTGATGATAGAGAGATATTGAAAATTGGCTCCGCCAGATTGAATACGCAATTTTTATGAAATGTAAAGGAACCCCGTCAGGGCCGGAAGAAAGTTTTCCTGGGGCTAACATCACTTGATCAATTACTTCTATTATTTCGTTATTGTAATTATTGCAAACATAACTTTTTTTTTTCATATTCCGGAATTTAAGTGACATTCCTATCACTGTATGTTGTGGAAAAAGAGTTGGCAAAAAGATTCAAAATCTCATTTTTATTATTGCTTGTTGCCTCTTCAAAAAACATGCTGAAGGGTAAATTATATAATTTTCCCTTCCTGTTCATATAATTTTAAAAACTACGCGGATCATTGGCCACATTTCTTTCAATTCTTTCGATATAACTTTGATGACAATCGGGTCAATTCTGTTTCTCACTAGCAATATTGTTATCGTAGCAAGGCAATTTTCACAGCAAAATATATCTCGATTTTGTAGAAGGCTTGATATCTGTCTTGCTTTATTGGCAGTAGATGATGTGGCAGCAACATCTCCTGCCGATATTTTTCAAGCCTTCTACAAAATTGAAGATATATTTTGCTGTGAAAAATGTCTTGCTATGATAACAATCTTGCTACTGAGAAACAGAATTGATCCGATTGTGTCTGAAGCTGTTTACATCTTGTTCGGAAGTTATTAAATTGATGCTATGTCTCCAGTAACTTTGAATATTTTATGACCTTTTTATCAATTATTAGTGTTCTAAGTTGACTGCTATACATCACGGGAAAATTAGAGGAATTAATGATAACTATAGGTTTAGTTTGGCAAAATACGAAAATAACTACCTATTTTATATCTTGAACTTTTTGACAAGACAATGGTTTCAACTCTTCTTCTATTTATATAAACGTGCCATACACATTGAACTTTCTCATTTCTGCATTACAAATCATTCTTTTCGGAATTCTTTTCAATTTCTCTGAAATAAAAATGACACTTTCCGAAATACAAATGATACTTTTTGAAATACAATTAACGATTCTGAAATACAAATTATGGTTTCTGAAATGAAATTGATTATTCTGTAATACAATTGATGCTTTCTGAAAATCAACTTACTTGTTCAGTCTACTCCACTCATTCATTTAAGTTAAGTATTAAAATATTAATATAGTTGTTTTACCCTGCAAAGAGGAAATTTATTCAGTCGCGTTTTCCATAGTCAAAATTATATCTGATTTCCGCGAATTTTGGGTTGAAATATGCATATAATATGGAGCATGCGGGCGTCAAGAAATTGAAATGTCAGAGCGACAGCAGAAAAACACTTTTTCGCTTACAATTTTCCTCATTCCTACGGTACAGTCCACGTCAAGAGGTTGAAGAAGTTATCATCAGAAGGTGAGTGCTATTTAAACTTCAACCGCTATTTTTTTTCTATTCAATTTCGCCATTACCAAACATTACTAATCTGAAATACAATTGATACTTTCCGTTATAGAAGTGGCTATTCTGAAATTCAAATGACGCTTTCTGGTAAACTTCTGAATCTGAGTCAATAAATAGATATTTATTCAGTTTCTGAATGTGTTCCTTCATTATTTGGAAAAATGTGGGCTGTGGAATACAGCATTAAAACCTCTCTAAAAACCTAGCGAGTACTGAGTTGCGACAATAGAAATGTAATAGATGTTATTAATGTCTCCGTGAACATATGGAAGGAAGAAAAAGCCATGTACTGAGTAAAATGTCTAAATTATGATTGAATATTTTTTTTCGTGGTATGGTGATTTGCAACTATGAATTTTTAAACCCTTGAGAGCAGTCATGTATTTTGTTACAAATTTAATATCACAGAATTTCAAAGTTTCTACCCAATTTTGATATCTTGCCTGTTAGAAATGTAAGTAGTCCCGTACTAATAAACAATCCAACGGATTATGCCGAATCTTCTCCTAATATGAGCTGTACTGTTCCATCGACGACATACTGAATTATAACCATAATCCGCCCTAGCGCCAGCCCTGCATCCCCTTACCACAATCCCATATAATAACTTATCGTCATAACTTTTGGCTTATTAGTGTCTCTTGAATTAACCCTTCGTCTAACATTAACCCTCGAGTTCGGATTGTAAGACCTTCAGTTATTTACTGTTTAAACAGATTTGAAGATTAGGTGGTTATTTATGCAACGACCAATGTTTGATAAGGGAGAATCGAATGTTTGGCTAGCGAAATGGGTTGGTTGTTCTAGATATGATATCGCTAGGTCCACGGCGTTATGGAATAAGATCAGATTGGGGTTGCAAATAGAGTGTTAAAAAAATTGTATGGAAACAATTTTTGCGAGAATCTGAGTGGTCTGGTAACCTCGCTTCCGTTTACTTAGAGACTTATTAAAATCATAAATATTCATCAGTATATGAGATAAAACTTATTTCTATATTAAAATGTTTCACTGAGAATCTGGATCGATCTGGCTATAGAGTAGGTCCGCATTATACTATCAAGGTTAGACGTCAGAACCTACAGAACGCTGCATTACACCAAACTCCTGAAGCCACAACTGATGGTGAAGATTCAGGATGTCTTTTCGGAAGACGCTGACATCTGGCAAATTAAATATGCCGTGTATGACGCCACTCAGTCTCTGTCTCAAACAGAGGGGAGGAATAACAAACCTCTGCTTGGGAGGCATAAGCGATGCATTCACAAGATGGAAGCTAAGATCAAGTCTGCGAGACAACACGCGAATCGTATCCAGAGCCGCAAAAGTCAATCTCACTAAATCGACGGCCTCTCAAAGGCTCGAAGAACTTTGCTACTGATGTGCTAGATTACTTGCACCCACTAATAATTTCGAATGCATTTCATAAGATTTTCACTCTTCTTGTAAGAATAGCTATATGAGCAGAAGAGAATCAATGGAGGTCACTGACTGCAAGGAGAACCTGCTCATCGACAGATGTATCACGCAGAACTCCGTAAAAGCGTTACCTTTCAATGGCTTGAGTCGTTTATCACACGGCATTCTATACATCTCATGAGCTCATCATCCATTAGCGATACCCGATCATCTAGTAAGATGCATCAAAAGGCTAATGCTGCTGTGGATGACTCGCTTCACAATGAGATCTGGTCAAGTTACAGTTCAAACAGAGCAGGGTATCTTCAGAAGTGGCGTGTTTCTCTTCTGAATCTTCCGTTGCACTGTGGCATCTCCAGCAACCGGAGGCATAAGGTCACTCACATGATTTACATGGATAACTGCAAACTATATGCTTCGTGTGATAAGGATCCCTAAGGTTGGTGAGAGACATGCTATCGGAATATAGTTTAGTATCGACAAATGTCTCAAGTACCATCTTATATTGTCTGAATCTTGATTTCATATTGGACCAATATGGATATATTGTAAATGTAAATATAATATTGATCCAGTATAGATGAAAATTGGAAATACAATGTGTTTGGTATTGCGGATGTTTTTGCTACTTTTTGTGGTACCAATATACCAATTTTTCTGTAAACGTCATCACACCTGCAAGGAATGCGGTAAACACCTGGGTCTTTTACGGATGTCAGACTTTGCCCAATGGACTTCGTTGGTTAGAATATCGTTTTGAATTCATGTTTTTCCAGAGGCTTGCTAATCCTCTCTGTGACATTCTTAATGTATGGCAGAAATGCTCCTCCTTGTGGTGTACGTTGTTCTGTGTTCTGTTTGTGTTTCTTTCTCATATGGCCCGCTTTAGTTCTTGCGGGGTATACCCATTATTACCCAAAGCACTTTTCAAGTGACTCAGGTCTTGACTAAGATATTCTAGTTCACATATTCGCATGGGCTGGTCCGTCAGTGTTTTTATTACTACTCATTTCTGCTTTGGATGGTAATTAGTCTCCTTGGTCAAATATCGGTCGGTGTAGGTTGGTTATGTATAAACTCTAGAAAAGCAATCTGATTGTTCTTTTCCGCCAAATGTTCACATTGTTTTCTCGCCAATTAAACGTTTGAATATTTTTACAATATATTTATAATATTATCCCAATATAACTGTACCAATATCGCTAAACATTTTGATACCAATATTGTTTCGACAATATTACGGCAATATCACATGAGTCATATTGAACCACTATCGCTGGATGTTTATATTTTTGAGAAACTGTTGCCTAACAATTAGACGAGAAAAACTGTCAACTATTAAAAACGCGACAACGGAAGAGGAGCGTTTTTCTGGTTGAAAGTTTTTCGAGTCAAATGAAGGAAACAGTTTGAACAACAAAAATTTACCTGATATCAATACAATTTAATGAATAACAACTTTAGAAACATATCCATGAAAACTTAATTTATGAAACATTGAAAATAGACACACTTCCATGTGAATATACAATTGATAAAAACGCAGTAATTGAAATCCATACGAGGAACAGTGATATCGCTGCGGGTGCCACAACTAATCGTTATTGTAGTATATGTTGAAGTTTTTCATTGTCCAAACGAATTGATTAAATAATACTCGAATGATACTCTTTGCAAACTTGTAAGTATGGTTTTTATTTATGATGAATTACTGTGTCCTGTTATTTTTATCAGAGCTTGTTCTTCAATTCCGCTTTCACTTAATTCGCTAACTGCTGCCACTCGATTTGAGTGATTTGTAATTTTGAAACGTTTATCATCTATACCAATGCGTTGGACTGAGCATTTAGTCCATTTGAAAATTTTATTAATTCCAGTCTTCCAGCTCTTATACAAACCTTTTGGATTTTTCGTCTATCAAAAGGGAAATACTTTTTCCAATGTTATGGAAGTATCTCGTTTTTCCATTAGTTTTTAAATAAACGTATTGGGAAAATAAGTATCTGCCTCCAAAATATTTGGCGTAATCCATTCGAAAATAGAGGGTTAAAATCGATACGTCCAGTTTCCTTTCAAATATTTTCAATTTCAGATACGACATAAGTGTTTTTTTTAAGTGAGTAAGTATTTTTATTTTCAATACACAAAGGTGTACATAGCCATTGGCATAAGGAAGTAGTGGCACTGTGAAAAACATTTACAAAATAATAATTCGACAATTAATGAATGAGTGAATGAGTGATATAATATTATTAAATATAGTAAGATTCTGACTACGTATAATCAATGAAACAGTATAGTTTTCCGGAAAAGATAAAACAAAAAATTCATTGAGGTTGTAGAATACATGCTGGTGTAATAACTTTTTTAATGACTGTTTGAATTTTCTAGTGGACGTTTCCTTTATGGTGAAAGGTAAATGGAGTTTTTTCATAATTATAGTTAGGCAAAGTTATGTTTTTTGTTCGTGTCGTATACTGGTAACGGTGACTTGAATATTGGAGGATGTCCCGTTTTTTTTGTGGATTAATAGGGAAATTTTTAATATATATGTATTAGTCAAGGTGATTATTTTATTTTGAAGGAAATAGTTTCTACATGAATCCCGATTATTTAGTTTGAATAGTGTACGGATTGCGCGTTTCTGAATTATGAACGTTTTACAGTAACCTGCTTCTCCTTTGCGACAAGCTAATTCAAACGCCAAAATGTGATATAATATATTTCGAAGTCTTTCCGGTTCATTTTCGTCATATAATCTGGGAATTGCAAATACTTCAGATTCATGAAGGGCTGATGCACTAGATTTTCTCTTTTTGGGTTGTGCTTGCAGGATTTTACGTTTAGAATTACGTGCAACTCGTGATGAATAAAACTGAAGGTTTAAATACAATAATGAATTCGTTATAATATTTACTTCGTAGCATTTTAGCGGTGGTGTTCCAAATTATTTTGACTACCGCTTTTTGGTAGTCTTCTCCGTTACTTTTCGCATGTTAAATGCCCCATCTTGCAATATTACATTCAATTTCTCGATGGAAGTATCTGAATCAAATTCGTATTTGTTTTTGCATCGCGAAACGTAAAAAATATCGCCAGATTGATGACTGCGTCGCAACTGCAATAGTAGTCAGAGAGGTATTAACAATTTGACTATTTTCGGGGTTCGCAGACTCACCGAATCGACTCATTAGTGCTTAGAAATTTGATACGTTGTTGACAAACATGTCAGATTAATTACTTTAGCAACAACTTACACGATAATTGATGAAAAAATGGATGAGTAAAAAAACTACTTGTGTATATAGGTTTATGCATTATTTAAATATGAACAAACTTAAATCAAATACTGATAAAACTCAAGCAATGATCCTGACAATATCTTAAAAAAAGTATCAATTGTAGTAATGAGAAAATATTGAGTTTGTGACATATTTCAAGTATTTACGTTTTATACTCCACAGTAACTCAACGTTCAATTCTGCTCCAACTGAAACTACTGTCTACAGTGCCATTATATGACCCCTTTATGATTATTACTCCAACATTATTTTCAACTTTGATTTCAATAAAATTGTAGTCTTCTGCCACAATTCATTGCCTACTTAACTTAACTCGTTTCCATTAAAACAATTAATACAGTACCCTTACTGAAAGTTGATTTAGACAGTACGCGAAAGTCCTTGTTTTTATATGTGAGTTTAATAAGTAACCTTTCGTTATTATCAGCAACAATTTATAAGCGTGTTCAGAAATCATATTTCTAAAGAGTTGATCTAAAATTGTTGAATGGGATAAATGTTATTGTATTATTGAGGTACTAATATAACTGTGATTTTCAATGAGTTACAATAATATATATTCCAATTTATCTTTTTGTTATAATGTGTTACTATTATATTTACTAAAATACACATCAATCTATTTATCTATAATGTAATTTTCAACAAATGAAGACCTCCAAGACTACCATCATTCAACTTCGAAGATATAATATCCAATTGCTCTTTTTGAAAAACAAAAACCGACTGTGAATGGGTTTAGGCAGATAATCCACAAAATGGAATTCCATATCGCCACTACGATTTTGTCAACAAGAAATAAATAATCAAGAAATATATCAATTTCGTTACAGTGGTGAAATCCTGTCAAACTTTTTACATATTCGTGGAGAGTGAGTGAGACAAAAAATATCTGAAGTGACAGTGTTTCAGCTGAACTTTTCCGCAATATTTCTCAAAATTAACGACAATAGGTGAACCCAGAAATTTCAAACACTAAGGAATGTTTTCTGATGAATCAAGTATTCATTTGATTATTCAAGAAGATTTATTATGGGTGTTAAGCTCTAATTTCTATACAACTTTCTTCTAGATAAACATATATCATTCACCCACATACCGTGACCCATGTATTCTATAATTGAAATTATATACACAATCATAACTTTAAATAACAAAGTCTCATTGGTACAATGGAAGAAATAACTCTTCCCGTTTCAATTCAGTGCACTTTTCTTACTGTAATTGGAGCCTTCAGGTAATGGCACTAGCTTTGTGAACACAATTCATTCAAATCATACAAATTATATGATTCTCTGAAATCTCAGATTGCAGAGAATTGTAAAGTTGTTGTCTGTTTCCCTTCCTTCCTTAACAAGTTCTATTATGCTTGAATAAACTACTCGTTATTTGAATTTCAAAGAAAGAAACTAGAACTATCAGATAAGCGAAATATATTTCGATGAAATAAGTTTCTATTTATATGGTAATGATATGCAGTATGCTTTGTGTGTGTGTTTCTTCCATGTTTGAATTTGATTGCCCACGTACAATATACGGCTGGGAGATTACCTTATTCGGGCATTTCCTACGTGATTTCTATCAACGATTAGATTATTCGTGGGACAGGTGTGAAAGCGATAACATTTTGGTGGAACTTTTATGTTAGATCATTTCCTTCACAGAAGTAACACATTAATTTTCATGCAATGACGTAATGAGCGTCTCGTAACAATAATGTGTTTGTTACAATATATTTGTGGCACCTTGTGTGTGAATAATCCTAAACTCCGGCAAAAACTGTGGCATTCCACACTCTGTGCCACAATTTTTCCTGTCAAATCAATGACAATGTCAAACAAATTTGCAGTATTTGTGACGCTGTTACCTATGTCATGGAATATTGATCAATGAAAAAATTAGGTTTCCACAAAAAACGTAGATACTAGCATTCAAATTGTGCATGAATCATCACCTCAGTGTGTGAATTGTCACAAGTCCGTTTCATTCGGAGAGTTGATACAGTACTATGGCATATTATTTTTATCGACAGCAATCGAAACTAAAGAAAATAACGGTGTTGGCATTTCACTTTGCCGGCTAAGGCCGAGGACACACGGTCCGGGCGAATGCCCGGATTGTGCTAGGCTCTAATTTGATATCAATAGTCTGTCAGTCTTTTTGCAAATATGGAATATGTATCAGCTTTAGATCAAAGACTACATGTAATGGGACTGTTTTTTGATTTTCCACGGGCCTTTGATTACGTAGATCATGAACTGTTAATCTACAAATTGTCTCGATATGGAATACGAGGCCCTTGTCTGGATTTGTTGAAATCATACCTGGCAGGTAGATCTTAAATAGTAAAAATGGGAAATTTGATGAGTACTGAATAATGTATTAATATGGGTGTTCCTCAGGGTTCAGTCTTGGGTCCATATCTCTTCATAATATATTCGAATGATTTAATAACTTATCTGAATAAAATGTCTCCAAATTCCCAAATAGTCTGCTATGCAGATGATACAAATATTCTTGTTGCCAACACAAGTTTAGAACAAGTTAGGATCAATATGTGTAAAATATATCACCATATCAATGAATGGTCGAGAAAAAACAGTCTGATCTTGAATGCAACCAAAACACAAGCAATGTATTTCTCTATGCGAGCATTACTCCTGAGCCCCTTTCAACTGATGATTGTGAAATTTCATTTGTTGAAAATACTAAACTGTTGGGTATTGTTATAGATTCTAGAAGTCAATGAACACAACATATAGAAACTTTATGTGGAAAGCTACGTAGTAGCTGCTATTCACTTAATATTATGGCCAAACAGTGGAGTAAGCAAATACTTCTTACTATTTATTATGCTAGTTTTCATTGTCACCTATGCTACGGTATACTTAACTGGGGATGTTCAACCAACATAGAAAGAACTACAAAAATATGCCGTTAGAAATATAGGCAAACTTGCACGACGAGATTTATGTAGATTAGTATTAAAAAATCTGAATACTTACCTTAACGGAAATATATATCTATGAAATGTCAATATGTGTACAAACATAGATCATTATTTGTATCCAATCAAAATACTCACAAATATGAAACTAGATGCAAGCATTTATTGGTACCAGATTTGCACAGGTCTTCATTTTATCAAAGAAATCTACAATATATGGGCTGTAAAATCTTCAACTCACTGGCTGAAGATATACAGACATCCCCTAATCTTTTTATTTTTAAACAACGGGTGAAAGCACTACTACAATCGAGAAACTGTTACACATTGGAGGAATATTTTAATAGTTCTTCGTTTTAAATGTCAATTTTATAGTTTTCTATGTTTAATCTTTTATGTAATTTTCCACAATTGGCTTTGACGTTTTCTTTTATTATTGTGCTATATGTACTGTTCAGTACTATATTTGTACTTTTTTTTTTCCATGCGGAATGTACCAGTCAGGCCCTGTCCCCGGAGCTCCGATACTACTGGAGGGCACGCTGGTGTATCATTAACCCCAGCAAACAATCCCCACGTCCGTCCATTCTTCCGGCTAGGTTTTCTGCCGCATCACGGCATGCCAGTATGATTTTCAGATTTGAGAGCAGCGTGTCCATCATTCCACCAAGGACCCCTATTATCAGAACCACCATCTTGACAAAATGGTTTGGATAAAGCCTGCGGAGTTCAGAGAGTAGATCTCGATATTTAGTCCGTTTTTCCTCCTCTTTTCGGACGATGTTCGTTTCGCCAGGAGCTGAAAACTCAATAACGAAAATCGTCCTACTTTGATGGTCGAGGAGGACTACATCAGGCTTACTGGCTTGTATTTGCCTGAGGGTGGGGAATGAGTAGTTCCAATAGATTCGGCACTTCTCATTCTCCACAACGGACTCAATATCCGCCGGAGCATAAGGCAACACCCGTGTCTCGTCTACACCGTAACGAGTGTCGTAGATAGTAGTACAACACTCGTAGGGCCGCGTTATGCCTGTGGATATCGGCTGAGACCGCATAAGTTGGACAAGCTGACAGCAAATGCATTATGGTCTCAGCTGCCCCACGACACGCTCTGCATCTAGTGTTAGAGACCTCTATACCCATCACGTGACTACGATAGACGAGGGTGTTGAAGACACCATCCTGGCAGGCCATTATGAATCCCTCGGTTTCCGTCTTCAGCCCATTTGACCTGAGAAAAGCGAAGGTCATGTTTCTGGATAAGCCAAGGTCTTCAATGTCCTTAAAGAAGACCCGATGCATTGGCTTATCCATATGTAGCTGCAGGAGCCTGTCACACTACACAGCTTTGACATGGGCTTTTTGCTGAACGGGATCCAACTCGGTGACAGAGTTTGGGTTCGTCCGTTCAGTGTCGAATACGAGACCGAGTTCATCGGCTGCACGGGTTGCTGCCTTGAAAAGAAATGCTTCAATCACTGCTTTTTCATGATCGCATACCAAGCAGAGAAGGGGATCTGAACTCCTGATGACTTTACAGGCTTCATCCAGTACCATTCTGTTGTGTAGACACTCCAAACTCAAAAGTCCACGGCCTCCGCGCTGTCTGGGGAAGTATAACCGAGGAACAGACGATTTAGGATGCAAGCTCCTATGAAGATGCATCATTTTGCGAGTTATTACGTCAAGTTGTCGCAGCTCTTCCTGTGTCCATTTCATTACTCCAAAGGAGTAGAGTAGAATCGGAACGGCAAGCATATTAGTTACAGCAACTTTGTTCTTCCCCGACAGTTCTGATGACCAGATCTGTCGGAGTTTGTGCTGATACTTGCCGCGGAGAGAGTTTTTGACAGTAGCTACCTCTTGGGTGTGGCGTTGTTCCACCCCTAGGTAGGTATACGTCTCTCCGGCATCCAGATGATGTAGTATGCTTCCGTCTACGAGCTGAACGTCCTCTCCGTATTCCTCACATCGTCCTCTTTTGAGATGAACCGTGGCACATTTGTCGATCCCAAACTCCATTCCGATTGCATGCGTATACTCTTGCACCACCCTTAAGGACCGATGAAGGTCCTTCTCTCCAGAGGCATAAAGTTTAAGGTCATCCATGTAAAACAGATGTGTGACCTTATGCCTCCGGTTGCTGGGGGTGCCGCAGTTGTATCCGCGGGTTTTCCGTAGTGCAACGGACAATGGCAGTAGTGAGATGCAGAAGAGAAGAGGACTGAGGGATTCTCCCTTCTAAAGATAACCTGCTCTGTTTGGACTCTGACTTGACCAGATGTTATGGTAAAGCGAGTCCTCCAGAGCGGCATCAGCTGTTCAATGCATCTCACTATTTGATCGGGTACCGCAAGGCATCTGAGCAAATGCATGATGAGCTCATGCGATATTGTATCAAATACCTTGCGATAATCGATCTAGGCCATTGAAAGGTTACGCTTTTACTGCACGGAGTCCTGCGTGATGCATCTGTAGATCAGCAGATTCTCCTTGCAGCTAGCGACCCCCTTCTTTGACCCTCATCGCTCATATATCGGTTCATACACCGGCTCAACTGCGGAGAGTATTCGAATGTATAAGATACGTGTAAACATCTTATAACATGCGTTCAAGCATGTTATCGTTCTGTAGTTTTTCGGATCGGACAAATCTCCGTTTTTAGGGATTATCACGGTTTGCCCCTCGACAAACCAATCCGGAATCTGCTGCTCCCCAACTAGCCATGAGTTAAAAACTCTTGCTAGATGGTGGTGGGTACGTGGAAATTATTCCACCAATAGTTATTTAGGCCATCGGGGCCTGGAGCAGCAAAGTTCTTAGAGCCTTTTAGGGTCCGTCGAACTTCTTCCGAGGTTTTCGGATTGCGCAGTTCATTGAGCTCATGCTGACGAAGCCTCCTGCAGAAGGTTTATCGCGGAACTTCATGTTTTCCGCGGTGCTCCTCGCCCGCCTCACCAGTGACTTCTTTGCAGCCACCAGCATTCGTATCCTATCAAGACAGTGCTGTTTGATGGTAAACAGCACGCCTTGATTTAGTGTGTGGTATGTACCAGATGGCAGCGCCATTGTCATACACATCAAAATTATATACAAAAAAAATTGAAGATACTCCAGCGCTTCTATATAAAGAGACTGGAATATTTGATACCCGTCAATTATATTTTTGTAAATTTGCCACATACTGTC